>CM065736.1:26343009-26400509 GCA_033310375.1 Conus canariensis
CGGTATTTGAGGCATAGCTATGTCTTGTGTCCAGTCCTGCATCATATCCCGCACTCAGTAGGCCATCATTGGTGATATTTTGTCCGAATTAGAACTTGTATTCTTAGGTGTGCCATTGGTTTCGTTAGGGCTCGAAGCCTTACTTACATTCATTGAAAATTAATCCATCTTCATCCAGTCATTTGTAGACAACATCCAGATTCACAGTCAAGTGGAAGTGTAATCACACGACACAAAACATGCATTACTGCATTGGTCAAGTTGAGTCTTGGATGCCTGAATACAATTTGAAGCTGCATGATGACTTACGTGGAGCCCTTCTCACTCACTCAAACAGAAATCTATGGCATCAGTTTCAAGCCATCCATGTTACAAATTGTGAACCCCCCCTCTCCCTTCTGGTGGCAGCCTATGATTCATCATCACTGATGACATGTCACTTGACAGGCACACAATGCTTAGTAGTAGTACTTTAATTTTACGTCTTTTCACAAACTATGTGATATTAGACAAGAAAGGAGAGATAGACAGGTAAATAGAGGGAGATAGATAGAGTTTGTTCATGTTGCGCGCGCGCGCGCGCGCCTGTATGTGTGTGTGTGTGGGGGGGGGGGGGGGGGGGGGACGGGGTGGGGCTGGGAGTGAGCGGAGGGTGGTGTACATAACATCAGAAAACAATTAGACAGACAAACGAATAAAGAAACAAACCTACACGCACTATCAGTATCAGATTAAAGCAAATACCTGACTGGACTACAAATCAAGCAAAAAGTAACTCTCAAAGCAAAATCAATATCAGAAAAAATATCTGTCACAGACATGCCTGATAAATGTGGCAGAAATGCCTTGAGAGGCACACATTCGAACAAAACATGATCTCTTGTCAATTTTGTTTCCCCGCATATGCATTTTGTTGCAGAGCTATATTTAGTTCTAAAAGCATCCAGTTTCAATCGATGAAATATTGAAACGAAGTTTCTGTATTGATGCATATCATAAATGTGCAGATTTTGGATGCTTTTGAAATGATCAATACTAAAAAGAGGATTTAATTGTGTCTGAACATGAGTAACAGCTTTGTTCTGCCCATTTCTAAAATATTCCCAAGCTGTTTGTTTTAAAATTTGTTGACTCTCTTTCAAAGTGAACGGTATGGAAATAGTTTGTACCCTCGTTCCATTTTCAGCGCCTTTTTTCGCACATCTGTCAGCAAGTTCATTGCCCGAAATTCCACAGTGTGAAGGAACCCAGAAGAAAGTTATATCTGTTCCTTTACATATCAAGACGTGGATTAAATGTTGAATTTCCTTCAAAATGAAGTTATCTGAATTTGAATTAAAAAACTTAATCGATTGTAACACTGACAGCGAATCTACACAAAACAACACTTGAAAAATTGACTGTGGTAAATCAATTAGAAATGTCAACGCCATCAGTATCGCTATCATTTCAGCTACGAATATGGAGCGATATTTTCCAACGAAATATGCTTTTTCTACTTTCAGCGATGGAATAACAAATGCTGATCCGGCCTCTTTGTTACTCGTCAACGATCCATCTGTGTACACCTTAAGATGGTTGGAATATCTATCTTGCATTTGCATCTTCGTTAAATATGACAAGATGTAAGGCTGATTTGCTTTCTTTGTATCAGTGTAATCAAGATCAAACTTCGCCCTCTTTCTTTCCCAAGTTGGAATGGGATCTATAGAGACGTTTCTGACAAAGACTTAACATCTATATTACTTTTCTTAAACAAATCAGCAGTGTATGAACTGATAGTGCACAGAGAGGCAATATTTTTTGCTCTTTTTGGATAATCACTCTCTGGGCTTATAGATATTTCCGTTTCATTCACACCTTCCATGGTTGTACATTTCATGAAATATTTTGCAAGTGATAGATTCCTATATTCATTTAACGGTAAAACGTCTATTTCTCTGTATGTCCCCAAAGTGGAGGCATATACCGGAACTCCTAGGCATATTTTGAAGGCTTTGCTATCTACACTTTGTAGTTTTTTGTAACAAATATTTAGGTGCGCTAAAGAAAGCCTCTTGGGCGTATGATAATTTAGAACGAATTAATGCCAAAGCCAAGAGCTTTAATGTTTTTCCATCTTGGCACCAGCTTTGCTTGCTCAAAATTTTCAGAAAATTTAAAGTTTTTCTTGCCTTATTTAAAAGGTAATCGGTACTCTGACCTGTAAACTTCTTTGTGTTAGAAATTCTTTAATATAACTGTAAAAAATTACCTGAAATCCCAATCGCCTTTAATTTATATAACAATCTAGCATGCCATACACTATCAAAGGCTTTTTTAATATCAAAGAATGTAGCCAGAACACTCTTCCGTCTGGCAAACTGATATTTGATTTGAGTTGTTAACTTTACGATATGATCAGTGGTAGATCTTCCCTTTATAAAGCCTGCTTGATTAGTAGGTATTATATGATTTTTGTTACAAAAATAGATGTCTATTAAGTACAATTTTTTCCATAAGTTTTGCAGCATGAGAAGTCAGAGCGACAGGTCGATAACTGTCGATGTTTCTGACAGGCTTTCCTTGCTTTATAATTGGGATTACTATTGACTGTTTCCAAATAACTGGCATAAGACCATCTTTCCAAATCTTTTGAAATATTTTTAATAAAAAGAAAAAAAGTTTTCTGGCATGTGTTGTAACATTTGATTTGAAATACCGTCCAGCCTACTGACGAGGTTTTATTGCATTTAAAAGAGACGGCATCTTTTAATTCTTGTGTGGTTATGGGTGCATTTATGAAATGGTCATTATTTGGAACTGGTTCATCATAAAGTTCTGTTTTTTCTTGCTTTTCCCGATGTTGTCTGCATTCGTGTGGAAGGCTTTCCAGGCGCATGGTCTTAGAAAACATATTAGCAAAAGCTTCGGCTTTTTCATATGGAGTCGGGAATTTTTTAGTCTCCAAATTAATAGGATATCTTGGAATATTTATCCCTTTTTTCATAACTTGAAACTTTTTCCATACCTTTTGAAGATCTTTATGCTGGGAAACTTCTCTTGCACAAAATGATGACCAGTAAAGTCGCTTTGCTTTTGCAATAACTCTGTTAGAGTGTGCCTTTGCTTTCTTCATTTCTTGATGGTTTTCCTCACTTTTGTTTTTAATATATTCCTTGTATTTAAGCTTCTTTAAAGCTACAGCTTCTTCACAATCTTTGGTCCACCAGACATTCCCAGCATGACGTGTTTTTTGTATATGATTAGATTTAGGTATGGAACCATTTGCAGCGAAAAGTATCAGTTTGTTGAAATTTGAATACATATTATCCACACTCTCTTCTATTCCACAAACACTATCTACATCTATGCTGGTAAGGATAGTTTTAAACTTGTCCCAGTCGGCAAATTTATAATTGTATTTGGGAATTCTGTCCTCTGGTAATTCCTGAATATTACACATTTCATTGACTGTTATTATGATCGGCAAATGATCACTTCCGAGAGTGTCCTCGTAAGTTTGCCAAGTGCAATCAAAAGCTAACTGGGGAGAAATCAAAGACAAGTCTATAGCACTTGCTTTATGTGTAGAAATATCTGGAATTCTGGTTACACTTCCATTATTGAGCAAATACAAATCGGAATCGACAACATTTTCAACAAAACGGTTGCTGGTTACAGTAGAACAACCCTTTTCCCAAAAAGGAGAGTGTGCATTGAAATCACCGGCAATCAGCCATTTTTCATTCGTGCTTTGTATTGCGTGTAGCCACTCAGTGTTTTGGTCAGTTGGCCCTTTCGGCAGATATACAGAAACAACATTGAGAACAATGTTGTTAAGTTTCACACTGGCCGCGCATGAATATAAGTGTGGTAGATCAGATGGTGCCGGTGATGGACAGTGAATATATTCTGTACCTTCTCTGATATAAATAGCCGTGTTGATTTTTTCTTTTGAATCAGAAACTCTATTATGTACTGGTGGGTAGTAAAAGTGAGGTACCTTTGGTAATTTGAATTTGCATACATTTAGAGATTGCAAAACCAATATATGATAGCTATGATCTGCTAGATGTTGAATTAACCACGCTTCATTTGTTAGTACCGATCTGGCATTCCATTGTAAAATTCTCATTGATTTATCAGGCATGTCACTGATGAAATATCAACAATTCAACTTTGTATAACAAATTAAGAAAGGAAGTAATGTTCCAAATTGAACACAAAGATGGGAAGAATGAAAGGAATATGAATACGTTTGAATGTCTGTTGATTAAAGTAGGCCCTGAAGCCTTATAGCATGAGAGAGAGAGAGAGAGAGAGAGAGAGAGAGAGAGAGAGAGAGAGAGAGAGAGAGAGAATCTTCAAGATAACGATGATTTCCAACAGTTCAAAATGAAATCAGTCAGACAAGATTGTACCTGAGCTGAAATTAGAACAAATCTACTTCCTTGAACAATGTTCTATCCAGCCAGATCTTGACCTAGCGCCAGTTTCTGAGGACATCGTAATAGTTCCACCATGTGCCTCTGTCTTGCGGAAAAGGTAGATCACTATGCCTTGGGTAGGATGAAAAACCCGGGGTGGATGTAGCACGATGCGTCTTGCTGTTTTCCTCGGTGTCTTCCAGAGCAGCCGTCGGAGGTGCCTTCCCAGGTTGCCGGCGAGCGTACTGGCTCCTCTTCGGGTCGGATGGATGTCGTCTCTCAGCGTCCTGGCGTTGGGATGGAGATTGCCATGGTTGACGAAAGACACTCTGGAAACACCGAAGAGCTCAGAAGTCGTCAGAGCGTTAAACAGGTCTCGTTTCATTTCCAGCTCTGAATTCCTGACCGGGGCGATTTTGCTAATGATGATTTCCGCTTCTGGGTTTCGGGTGGCAATACCTTTTACAGTTTTGGCAAAGTCTGCACTGCAGACGGCTGGATCTTTATTTTTGATGTCATTGATTCCACAGTGAACAACAATAGCATCCACTGGTCTTTGCAGGGTGGTTAGAGTTGCATTAATTGTCGGTTCCAGGTCTTTGACATTGTGAGTTTTCTTTGATATCGTTTCAAAACCATAAGACAAACCCAGTCTCTCTCCATCTATTCCGTTCAACACTTGAGTCGTGCAGAAGCACGACCAGAGGAACGTCCTGTGTTCCTTCCGCTTTCTTTTCTTTGTTTTGACGTTGTACTACTTTGACGTCATTACTAGTTGCGTTCTTAACAGGTGTTCTTTTATTTTCTTTTGTTTCGTTTGCTTCTTTTCTGCTGTGTTTCAGTTCCACCAGCCCCGAATCTGTTGTTGTTGGTGATTTTGGACTGGGGTGTGGTGGAACTGACCTTGTTGCATCAGCGTAAGTAGGCCTACGATAGCTCGTGGAGCTGGCTTTTTGTCCCCCGTTCAGGTCTGTAGGCCTACTTACTGGACTTTTTCCGAAATTAGCGATGACATGCTTTTGTTCATTTACGGTTTTTTCAAGTGAAGCAACTTTATCGCATAAGTTCTTGATCAAGACCTTTAACTGTCTGATCTCACTTACTGTGTCACAGGGTGGATCTTCAGTTTGACTTTCTCCGTCGCTGACAGTCTGGGAGCCGTTAGCATGTCGTGCAGCCCGCTCCAAAACTTCTTTTCGCAGACATAGCTTTTCATCATAGTTATTGTTGGTACTGGGTTTTTCTTTGGGAGTCTGGTTGTTTTGGCGTCCTCCCAGGCTTCTGGACCTAGTAGTTCTTGTCATGTTTCACGTAGATTCGTCTAATTTCAGCAGGACCTAAGTTTAGGCTTTGCCTATGTCCGCCATCTTGAATCTTGAGAGACACTCTTTGCTCTGTGTATTTGCATATCTGTTCATGCAATTCTCCGTCGAGTAGCTCAAGTAGGCCTATTTCTAGATGGAATCCCTCAAGGCAGCGTCTTAGGCCCCATACTCTTCGTCATCTACATCAACGACCTGCCACGTCAGGTGCAGAGCGAGGTCCGAATCTTTGCAGACGACACCAAGCTGTTCACCCAGAGCAATGAGCAAAATGCCCGAGAGACCCTCCAGGAAGATTTGGACAGACTGCACCAGTGGTCGGTAGCCTGGCTACTCAACTTCCACCCAGAAAAATGCTGTGTCCTGAAACTAGGCCACCCAGAGACTGACCATGAAGAGCAAGGACCCAAGCAAAAGCAAACATCCCCTAGCAACCACCAGAGCAGAGAAAGATCTCGGTGTGGTAGTGGACAGCCAACTAACCTTCAAGGACCATGTGTTACAGGCAACATCTAAGGCCAACAGAATCCTGGGCGTTATACGGCGATCATTTGATCATCTCACGGAGCATACCTTCATCCAGCTGTACAAAGCACTCGTGATACCAGTCTTGGAGTATGGCCACTCAAGTCTGGCAACCATCCCAGAAGACCCTCCAACGAGAGATAGAAGACGTTCAACGCAGAGCCACAAAACTCATTGGCAAACTGAAGGACAAACCATACCCAGAACGCCTATCAATCCTCAAGCTGCCCAGCCTGGAACACCGCAGACGCAGGGGAGACATGATTGACCTCTACAAATACATTACTGGCATATACGACACAAGCCGGCCCAACTTCGAGATGCATGACAGATGCAACACCAGAGGCCACAGCAGGAAGCTTGTTAAGCATAGGTCCCGCCTAGAAGTTAGGAATTCATTCTTTCTGAAAGAGTGGTGTCGTCTTGGAACAGCCTACCAGAATCAGTTGTGTCCGCACCCAGCATGACCGCATTCAAAAACAGACTTGACGCCCACTGGGCCAACCATCCAGCACTGTATAACCCGACCTGCTATCAATAGATCTTGCAAGTGCAAGCAGCTGTAGACAGGGGCAACACATCGATCGGTGAACTGACCTGCAACCACGGGTCTCAAAACAGCGACAACATCAAGTATCAAGTAGATTGCGAATGGTGTCGTCGGTAGAAATCCTTAAAAACAAGTCACATGATTTGTGTAAGTTTTTTCACTCTCTTTCTTTCTTTCTTTCTTCTTCTTCTTCTTCTTCTTCTTCTTCATAATTTTCATTTAAAATATAAACCTTCTCTAATTTGTGCTGTGGCTCAAAATGCATACATGGATTACGCTGTGATTTGGTGAATGTTTCTAATTGTGGCGTGTGGCCTTCATGAAGGAGAGAAGACATGGGCATTGCCTCCCATCTTTTCCAAGAACCACAACTCTACAAGAGCACAGTACTGAACCGCTTGAAATCGCTAAGACTTTCAAGCTAGAAGCAATGTTTGCGACAAGTTCACAATTAAAATATTGGACCTTTTCTGGTGAAACGGAATTAAAGCAACTCCGTCAAGAGGCGAACCAGAATTTCGTACTGGTTCATGGAAGGAATATGACGGTATGTATTTTTCATCCACGAATCGGCCACAGTCTACCTGGGGATAGTCATTTGTAACATCCCCCACCCCTGTCCTTTCTCAGTTTCTGGTGCTGGAGATGTTTGTCGCATTCGGTATTTTGGTTAAAAGTCTAGTCGGTGGTGCATCTGCCTTTGCGAAATCCAACCTGTTATTCAGCAATGATGGTATCTGCTTCTGGCTGCAATCTATTTTAGAATGGGAAATGAAATGAGGCAGGGAACAGTAAACGATAAACAGTAAACAAGTGGGGTATTTTTTGCTCCCATAAGAAAACCTAACACAGAGTAACTTTTATTCAAGACTGGCACAGCCTTTTAAACTTGAATAAAGTCAGACAAATACATAGACGAACAATCTAATAGTGGGAGAAAAAACAAGCGCAGAACAACTGAACTGTCTTCATAGTAATGACTTGGCAAAGATTTGGACTTAAGAGGGGGGGGGGGGGGGAGTTTGAAGATGGAGAAACTGGAAATCTTCAAACCTCCCCCCCCCCCCCCCCCCCCCCCCCCCCCCCCCCCCCCCCCCTAAGTCCAAATCTTTGCCAAGTCATTACTATGAAGACAGTTCAGTTGTTGGCCTGCGCTTGTTTTTTCCCCCAGTATTAGATTGTTCGACTACAGATGTATTTGTCTGACTTTATTCAAGTTTAAAAGGCTGTGCCAGTCTTGAATAAAAGTTACTCTGTGTTAGGTTTTCTTATGGGAGCAAAAAATACCCCACTTGTTTACTATTTAGAATTATTTTCATTATGAGCATTATTTGCTGTCATGGCTTATCAAGAGAAGTTATACTGATATAGTGCAGTAATTCTGAAAGGATTGGAGATTTGCTTTCATTGAAAGGGTGATCATTAGTAATTAAGAGATTGACTCATGTCATGGGAGGGTGCTCTTAGAAAAAATCCAGATAGTAGATTAAAATTGGATAAACATGAAATCATTTCTCTATTACAAAATTGTGTGAACAATGAAAAACTTCCTGCAAAAACGAAAGTGTTATTATGTCAAAGATCATTGCCCAGTATAATTTTTAAAATGCGTTTAAACTCGTGGAAAACCAAATTTTCTAAGGATATAGATTGTGCTTGTGGTCTCCCATTATCTATTCAACATTCTCTTTGAATGTCCAATTCTAACATCTTTATATAATATGCAAAAGATAGATATTGCTTCCTTAGGGGCTTTACAAGAAATACTTTACAGCCCCAAAATGACTGATATAGCAAAGGCTATATCGAGTTCTGTTATTATTCATTTGTTGTAATTGATTTATTAGTTTATAATTATTGTTTGGTCATTAATAGGCAAACTCTCATGCATTTGTGTTCGCACACACACACACACACACACACACACACACACACACACACACACACACACACACATACACACATATACACGCACACACACATACACACGCACTCTCTCTCTCTCTCTGTGTCTCTCTCACACACACATATACACACAAGGGCGAACGCACGCGTGCATGAACGCACGCACGGACACGCACACACGTGCTCACACACATACACACTCATATATATGCACTTACACACACACACACACACACACACACACATATATATATATATATTTTTTTTTTCTTTTTTTAAATATATAGTCTAATATCACCATCGTTGTGAACAGACTCAAAAATTAAATCAATCAAAATCAAATCATGTCATGGGCCACTCCCCAATGTGCTAGATTTTGTTGGACATGGCGGTTAGGCTATCTGTCACAGCACACGTCTCGGTCACGTTTCAAATTCAAGAGTTCTGCCAGGATGGTTTCAGCATTCCATCCCATATTTTAGTGCTTTGATTGCAGCCAAGTTCATGTACTATTGAAAAGTCATCCTCATTTGATTTATCATTCATATGCAGTTATGCTGCAGCTTTATTTGGATCTCCTGTGCTGTGTTTGTAGAGTTCAGGGCAATATTCAGTTCACCTTCTATCAGTGGCTTCTTCCTGTGTAAGACAGTTGCTGTCTTCTTGATCCTGAGTCATGTTGACTTGACTTCACTTTTGCTAGGTCAGATCCTTCAGGATCTTAAAAGTTTTCTATGTGTTGTCGTTGCCTAGCTTTATTTTCAGTGTCCTGACACTGTCGTTTAATCCGGCTTTCCTTTGCATTATTAATTGATTCTCTTGTTTATAGCACTGGTTTTTTTTTTTTTTTGTCACCCAATCTTCTTTAGCAGTTTTAAGGTCCTAGTGTTACACATCTCCAAGAAGGCATTTGACAGAATCTGGCAGAAGGCATTATAGCTGTTTGTGAGTGTATGTGAGCCTATTGATGGGTGTACATGTATGCATGCATGTGTGTGTGTGTGTGTGTGTGTGTGTGTGTGTGTGTGTGTGTGTGTTCTCTGTGTGTGTGTGTGTGTGTGTGTGTGTGTGTGTGTGTGTGTGTGTGTGTGTGTGCTTGCACGCATAGATCTTTGTGTGTGTGTGTGCACATATATATTTGTACACATGCTTGTGTGTGTGTGTATGTGTGTGTGTGTGTGTGTGTGTGTGTGTGTGTGTGTACATGTGTGAGTGTGTGGCACATGCATAATATGCGCATGTACTTATGCCCCCTCATGCACAAGAGCATGCGCATGTGTGTGTGTGTGTGTGTGTGTGTGTGTGTGTGTGCGCCTTTGATTTTTTTTTAAAACAAATGTTCAGAAGATGACATAGTTATTAACATAAGTAATAACAACGTTAACAATAATGAATAATGATGATGAATGCTGATAACTGAATAGAATGAAAATACTTATTTATGAAAATGATAATGATGATAATGATAGTAATAATATTCACAATATTAATGATAATGATAATAATAGCAGTGAACAAGACATAAGAATTAAGAAAGTATTAACCCGTTCACTGCTTGAAAATGTTACAAACAAAGGCTTTCACAGTGCCAGGGAAATCTAATGAGTTGGGGGTAATAATTAACAAAAAATTCTAGCTCAGAAACTACAAAAGATATAACAATGAAATATATATGATTTTTGAAGGAAATTGAATGAAGATTTTGAATCTGGGCTTCTTTTGTTTTAATTTTGATAATAAAAAAATATTTAGGCATTTAGATTTGGATAGATTTTTTTTGCACGATCAAAAACATATGTATTTACCACTACAGCTTCACATCCCAAAAAGAACACAAAGCAAAAAAGTTGAAAAGAAAGTTTGTATTGTCACACTACACATGTAAATGAAAGTAAAACAGTTTAGAAGTCTATCAAGATGCTCACATTCTATGCAGACAGGTCAGTCCACGACCACGCCCCCCTCCCCCCACCACGCCCCCTTGCTGGACTTCAACCCTCTCTTTCACTCCTCCTCTTCTCCGACCTTTCCCTCTGCCCCGTGTCACGTCGCGAGCAGGCCACGCTCCCCTCTCGCGCTGACTATCACATCACTGGCCACTGGCACGCAGTGCAGAGTACACACTAGGCGAGCTCGTTCGACGCTGGCAAACCAGTCAGCTGAACACACACTGAGGTCACACAGCCCGACACAATAACTGACGAATACGGTCAGCAATTCCATCACAATCATAATCTCACCTTCATGCTCGAGTAAGTCGTTGAATAAAAGATTATTGTCTTTGTCAAAAATGACTAGCAGAGCCTGCTCAGCTGTGTAAATACGTTGATTTGGTCGCTACGCTTGTCGAAGGTTGCACCGCCATCTTTGCAAGCGAGACGAAGTGCTGGCTGGTCATCCAGTCAGTGATGAGAATAAATGGGCTTTCCCCTCACGTGTGGTCATTTGCATATCATTTTAATACTACAGACATATAAGGCTTACTACGCACACTCTATTTAAGCCCTCCGGGGGTTGCAACCTTGCCGTGGTCGGAGGGCTTGCGTGGTCCTGTGATCCCTTAGGCTTTGCTGGCGGGGGCATCAATACTTGAAGATAGGCTGGTTTTTTAAAACTGCTTCTAGGCCTGAGAAGTCAAGATGCTGTCTGGCCTAAACATAACGTGGTAAGGAGTTGATGCCCCTGGTAGGGCTTCCCATGTCAGATAGGCTAAGGGTGAGGATCCTGACTAATAGTAACCCGCCTTTCTCCTTTTCTTGTTTTCTGCCTTTCTTATTTGGCTCTTTTCTGTCTTCGTCTCCCCTTCAAGTCTTCTTTTCCACACTCCTTTTTTCTCTGTGGTCTTCTTAAGATCCGCCGCGTTTGCCGTGCGGTGCGACCTGTGACGGAGGGGGATGAGATCCTGGTGATTGAGAGGGCCAACGCCCTCAACAACATCACTTTGGCTCGGACCTCTCCTAGACAGGAGGTACACTCTGGCCCGCGTGTACTAATCGGCTCCCCCTTCTTGGGGCTGGGTCAAGACAGGCAGTTCTCCCGCTGGCCAAGTTAACCCCTGCAGTGCTCAGCTCTCTGTTCCCGGGAGTTGAGCATGATCAGGGGGGATAGGGGTAGTGGCGTTCTGTTTGTCGTATATCTCTCCTGAAGCCTGGAAGGGGTCAAGACAGTGATTTCTTGGCCCTGGCCCCTTAGTTGGACTCCAAGGTGGGTGGGTAAGGGAGAGACGAAATATAATTAAACTAAACATGGCTTCTTCAAAAATTATCCCCCCAAAAAAGAAGAGGAAGGCAGCAGCCCCTATTTCAGGGGATTTTGAATCGGACAGTGATTCAGATATAGAGATAAGAGAGAGGACAGGTTTTTGGGCTTCCTGGCTCGTGATAGAAGGGACGGAGCAGGAAAAGCCCATTTCAGCTCTGAGTCCTTTTGCGATCCAGAAGGGCTTCCAAGGTCTAGCGGGTGACCCTCAGTCCGTGAAAAGGCTACGGAACGGATCATTCCTCGTCCAGTGCAGGTCAAAAAAACAATCGGAACAGCTGTTGAAGGCAAAAAAGCTCGTGGACAGAGAGATTCGGGTGACTCCCCATAAGCAATTGAATTCATCCAAGGGAGTTATTCGGTGCCCGGATTTGAAAGGTGTCTCGGAAGTGGAGATCAAGACAGAACTTGCATCCCAAGGTGTGACAGAGGTGCATAGGGTGACAGTCAAAAAAGGTGCAGAAAGAGTGCCCACCAACACCCTCTTTCTGACATTCTGCAACCCTGTGCTTCCTCAGGTCATTAAAGTAGGGTACCTAAATGTCCGTGTGCAATTGTATGTCCCATCCCCGTTGAGGTGTTTCAGATGTCAGAAATTTGGACATGTCAGAGATCGCTGTTCTGGGGAGGAGGTGTGTGGTATTTGTTGCACGGCAACCCATGATGGGCCATGTAAAGACCCGGCTCATTGCGCAAACTGCGGTGGCGACCACCCCTCCTCTTCACGCAACTGCCCTGTCTGGATCCAGGAGTCCAACATTCAGAAAGTTAAAACAGAAAAGAAGATCTCATTTTTTGAGGCACGTAAGCAGGTTGTTGGCAGTCAGACACCAACAGCGTCTTCATATGCTTCAGCAATAAAGAAAGTAACGACCCGTTCAGTCTGCTGCCAGACTGATGAATTTATTTTCTCAAAGACATTACAAGGAAGACCGTTAAGCTCGGGTGGAAGCAAGTCCACCACCTCCCAACCCAAAGTGGGTGCCCCTGGTGGAGGCAAACAATCCGCCACCCCTCAGACTGCCCAGCAGTCTACTCCATCTGCTGCTGGGCAGATGAAAAAGCCAGGCCTCCCGCCTCGAACTTCCTCGAGCAGTGCCCGTGCGGGCAAGGGAGTTCAACCAAGTGTGGAGATGGTGGAGATGAGGAAGAAACCTCCACCATCTCCAAAATCCAGACCTTCTTCACCTGTGGGCAAGTCTGCCAGCAGGTCTGAAGACCCAAACAGTCCAGTGAAACTAAGCAATAAATTTGCTCCACTGAACGCAGACGATGACGAGGAGATGACTTGATTTCTCTCCTGTTCATCCTCTGCACCATGGATAGTAGTAAACTAATCCATTGGAATATCCGTGGCCTAAATTCAAATTTTGAGGAGCTGCAGCTTCTGTGTCAAACAGTAAAACCTTCCATCGTGGCTCTTCAAGAAACTAAAATTCAAAGCCAGAAGACCTTCACTCTTTCTGGCTTTAATATTCTTTCTAAACCTGCACAACCATCCACATTGGGACTGTCAGGCGGTGTTGCCCTTCTTTTACACAAAACTTTGCTGTTTAGTCCTGTCGCTCTGACTACCTCCCTTCAGGCTGTAGCTGCGAGAGTCACTCTCCACAAGACTGTTACAATCTGCTCACTGTATCTGCCACCTTCTGTCCCGGTTTGTCGTCAGGACCTTGTCAGTCTGATCGAAGAACTTCCTCGACCTTTTTTGCTGTTGGGTGACTTTAATGGTCACAATCCTCTTTGGGGTAGTGTCAGTTCGTCATCCAGAGGTCTGCTTCTTGAGGATGTCCTTTCAGACTTTGATTTGTGTTGTCTGAACAATGGAGCTCCAACTTACCTCCACTCTTCCACAGGTTCACTTTCGTGTTTAGATTTGTCGATTTGTGACCCCTCGCTGGTCCTGGACTATGAGTGGTCTGTCCATGACGATCTGCACGGAAGTGACCATTTCCCTGTTCTTTTAAAACCCTTATTAACTGAAAACATCTCTGTCTCACAACATCTTAATTATAAGAAGGCCAACTGGAATCTTTTTGCCACCAATATTTCAAAAGAATTCCAGGAAGTTGATTTTCTTCAGAGTCCAGACCCAGCAGAATCTCTGACCAATACTGTGATAAACTGTGCTAAAACCTGTATTCCAATGTCTTCCAATAAACTCCAAATGCCCAAAACACCCTGGTTTAATTCAGACTGCCAACAAATTTCAAAAGTTCGCAAACGGGCTCAGCGTCGGGTATACCAACGACCTTCAGGTCCCAACGCTCGAGCCCATCAGAAACTCCGCGCCAAATCGAGACACACTTTCAAAATCAGTAAACGTCAGTCTTGGAGAAACTTTTGCTCCGGGCTGACATCAAAAACTTCAAAGAAAAAAGTCTGGAACATCATCAGAAAAATCAAAGGGAAAAACACCAACCCCTCCATTCATCACCTGAAACTTGCAGATGCTCTGGTCACTGACAAACAAGCTGTTGCCAATCTGTTGGCTTCCACCATCCAACAGAACTCCTCATCTTCAAATAAATCTGCAGCCTTTTTAAAAAACAAACAGCTCAGAGAGAAATCTTTATACAATTTCACATCAGACAACTCTGAAGCCTACAATCTCCCTTTTTCAATCAATGAACTGAAAACGGCTTTACAAACCTGCACTGATTCTGCCCCTGGTCTGGATGATATTCATTATCAGGTTTTGAAGCATTTTCCAGAAAGCTGTCTCCAGACTCTTCTTAAAGTATACAACCATATCTGGACCACAGGGTACTTTCCGCCCTCCTGGCGGAAAGCCCTGATCATTCCAATTCCAAAGCCTGCAAAGGACCTTACCAACCCTTCCAACTATCGTCCGATAGCTCTGACTAGCTGCCTCTGTAAGTTGATGGAAAAGATGGTCAACTCCCGTCTGATGTGGAAGCTGGAAACCGATGGCCTTTTGGCCAGTCAACAGTGCGGTTTCCGGAAATACCACTCGACAGTCGACCATCTAATCCGTCTGGAAACCACCATCCGCAATGCCTTTGTCAATAAACAGCATGTGGTCGCTATCTTTTTCGACCTCGAAAAAGCGTATGACACCACATGGAAATCAGGAATTCTTCTGGACCTGCACAGACTTGGTTTCCGTGGTCACCTGCCTCTGTTCATACAGAACTTTTTGGCTGATCGACAGTTCCAGGTGCGTGTTGGCACCACACTCTCTGACATCCATGGGCAGGAGTTGGGTGTCCCTCAAGGGAGCATCCTTTCTCCTGCTCTTTTCAGCATTAAAATCAACGACATTGTGAAATCGGTAAGCCAGGGCTCTGAGTCCTCTCTGTTCGTTGACGACTTTGCGCTGTACGCAGTGGGAGCTTCTTACCCCAGCGTACAGCGTCGACTCCAACTTTGTGTCAACAAGATCCAGCAGTGGGCCGAGGAAAACGGGTTTACCTTCTCCCGTACCAAAACTCAGTCAATCCATTTTCACAATTTTCGTCAATTTTTTGGTGATCCTGAAATTCGTCTGGACAAGTCCACCATTCCAGCTGTAAAAGAAGCCAAATTCCTTGGAGTTATTTTTGATCAAAAACTCAACTTTCTCAGCCACATTAAAAATCTCAAAACCTCTTGCCAGAAAGCTCTGAATATTCTGCGGGTCGTAGCACACACTGACTGGGGCGCTGATAAGAAAACTTTGCTGCATCTCTACAGAGCCCTGGTCCGCTCCAAACTGGACTATGGTTGTGCTGTGTACGGCTCTGCAAGACCCTCTTATCTGAAACTCTTGGACCCTATCCACCATCAAGGGCTTCGTCTCTGTCTTGGAGCATTCCGCACCACCCCTGTGTACAGCCTGTACGCAGAGGCAGGTGAACCCTCACTGTCCAACCGCAGGCTGAAAATGTCTCTAAATTACTACATCAGACTGTTCTCAGAACCACAGAATCCTGCCTATGACTGTGTCTTTGACCCCCAGTTTCAAAACAAATTCGAAAACAACCCTAACTGTATTCCGCCGTTTGGTGTTCGTATGCAGCCTCACGCGCGGAATGCAGGTCTAGACCTAGGAGTTGTGTCTGATTTTTCCAAGTTTCCGGATCAGCCTCCGTGGACCTTTTTCACACCAGAGATTCGTTTTGATCTCGCAGCTTTTCGTAAAGAGTCCACCAGCACTCAGGCATACAAGGCATTGTATGCTGACCTCTGTTCAAAATTTCCATCCTGTCAGAAAATTTTCACTGACGGTTCCAAGTCTGAGGATGGAGTGGCCTGTGCAGCCTATTGCCCTGGTGCTCCTTCTCAGATACTGTTAAAACATATACCTCCAGATGCCTCTGTCTATTCTGCTGAACTTACTGCTCTGGTTCTGGCATTGAAAATAATTTCACAATCTACCAAGAGGGACTTTCTGGTTCTGTCGGATTCGCTGTCAGCTTTGGAGGCCATAGCTGGCCGCAACCTTCAGCATCCAGAACTTTTACATTTCTTTGAACTTTTTAGCAAGTTGAAAGTGGATGGTTACAACATTATTCTGGCTTGGGTTCCTGGTCATGTTGGCATCGGAGGTAACGAAATGGTTGATCGTTTAGCCAAGAATGCTACAAGAGAGAAATTGTCCAACATATATATCCCCTGCTCAGATCTGAAACCCAAAATTAATGATTATGTGAAAGACCTCTGGCAGGAGGATTGGAATACCCAGACGGATAACAAACTCTTTCGGATCCGTCCAAACCTTAAGGAGTTCCTCCCATCTACGTCTGGTGGTCGTAAAGAGGAAACGGTTCTGTGCCGGCTGCACACCGGCCATTCGTATTTTACTCATTCCTACCTTTTAAAGAGTGAAGAAGCTCCGTGGTGCATTCCATGTCATGTGCCACTCACAATGAAACATATTCTTTTAGAGTGTTGGGACTTGCACGATGTGAGACACAAACATTTTACAGCGGAGTCCATGAAGATCCTGTTCAGGGATGTCCCGCCTGACGTGATCCTTGACTTTTTGAGAGAGATTAACATTTTTCATCTGATTTAAGATTTTACGGAAGAAAGATTTTTAATGAAGTTTCTGGTGCGTTTCTAGAAGATGTCATTTAAAGAGATGTGTGAAAGTTTTTTTTTTTTTTTTTTTTTTTTAATGACTTGTGAGTTGATTTTAACGTGGTGACAGCCCTGATGTGGCCCCTTGCGGTCGGCTGGGCTATAAGCAACATTATCTTATCTTACTCTATTTAAGTCTGTTAATAGAAATAGTAACGAATGAAAATTCAAGAAAAATGCATGACGTCAGTGGACGGCCCATAGGCACTGGGAAAGCATTTTTACTTCGGCGTCAGCTGACGGCTTATAGGCACTCTTCGGGTTAATAGGAAAAGATAAAACATTTTACATAGGAAATGTTAGTCAGATAATCAATGGAAAATCAGACATACCAGTACCACAACTTATTAACCCCCCTCCCCTCTCCTACAGCATTTGGAACACATGGCAAGCGCAACCACACATACAGTCTAGTACCACCACTGTCCACACCCTACACAAGCACATGTGCCTTTGGATCAACCAAGACAACCACCTCATTCTCTCCATCCATCAATACCTGCACACCTATGTAGGCCCACAGTCACGAAGCTCAGGACACCATGAATGTGTATTATACACCAGAATGTGTTTCTTTTATGGCATATCACTCGCGTATCACCTGATATATTAGTAGATGAACTGACGAATCAATAGATTTATCTAAAAAATAAATAATACCCCAGCAGAATTTACTTTAAAGTGTATATAGGCTGTACTTCTTACAAAGTGAAAAATATTCAGGAACCTGTCATGGCCGAACGTTCAAAGTTTGATGTCTGTGTGAAGAAAGCATTAACCCCTCTCATGGACTAGCACAAGCAGCTGACTGTATGGGCTGCTACACAGTTTCAACAGATTGACTGGCCATCTTTTTCTGTTTAGTTTTTTTCATTTTCTTTCTTTTGCTTTCGTAACCAGGCAAATTCCTTCTGCCAAGATGTAATGAAGTACATAATGCCCCCCCTCCCCGCTTACAAACCCCTTCCCCCCCTCCCCCTGTCCTCTCTCCTGCTTTTCTTTCTTTTTTTCTTTTTTGTTTTGGATATTGTGGTATAGTGTAAGAGTGAATTCCTTTGAAGTAACTTCGTTCAATACTAATAATGCACGTAGAGGAAATCTTTTGCTAAAATGCGGTCTGTTATATATTTTACTGAGTTAAGGAAGATTTCAAGTGGAACACTGCTGAATTTGGCAGTTTCAAGTTCCTGCATCAGCTGGTTAGAACGACAAAGGGATGAACCCCTACTGATGTGAAATGTAGTCATATATAGTAACTGGCAACACTTTGCTGTCTGTTTGAAAGTTTTTGTCCTCGGTCTGAAATGTAGATAAGATAATGTTGCTTATAGCCCAGCCAACCGCAAAGGGCCACATCAGGGCTGTCACCACGTTAAAATGGTCTGAAATGTGTAAACATTCTTGGCAGTTTCATTACATGTATGATGTACAAGAGATGTATGTGTAGCCCTGTACATGATTAATTATGTAAAACAATTATCTGCCTTGACTTCAATTAAAGTTGTTGTTTGTGGGTAAAAATATGAAACATGTATTTGCATATGTATGCCAGTTGTACGTGTATGCCAGTTAATGCTGCTATGTTCTCATTTAAACATGTCATCAAATAACACTCCAGATGATACCACTGTCATTGAATAATTTCCATATTGCATACAATGTCCAGGAGCAAGAGAGAGCAGCCTTTTTTCTTTCCTCAGCTGAGGAACGTTTGCTGCTACGCCAATACGAATATGTGCTGAAGGAGTTTTGTAACAAGTTCAACCCGCCTCTACCCAAATGCATTCTGGTAAGGAAACTGTGTAGAGCTTGTTCTTCAGTCATTTTTTTTTTTTAGGGATGTGTGTGTGTGTGTGTGTGTGTGTGTGTGTGTGTGTGTGTGTGTGTGTGTGCATGTGTGTGTGTGTGTCACTGTGTGTGTGTGCGTGCGTGCGTGCATGCATGTGTGTGTGTGTGTGTGTGTGTCTGTGCATTTGTGTGTGTGTGTGTGGAGGGGGTTGGGGAGGCAGTGTGTATACATGTGTGTATGTGTGATGAACGTGTGTTGACGTGCGTGCGTCAGCATGGTACATGAACAGGGAGTTGATTTTCCCTAATCAGTAATATAGGAAACATTTCATTCAGCCCAAAGATTCAAGCTGGGACTTTCCAGTTTCCATCAACTGAGTCTAGATCACTCCAGCATCAGATCTTATGACGATTATACCTTAAATCATTATGTTCATGCTTATGCGCTTGTCCTTCCTCTGGTTAAATGAGTCCTACAACAGTGTTATTGGACCATCATTGTTGTGATGATAACAGCGTTTTGTTCTGTTTGGCGCAGGGGACATCACTGGCTTTCTTCAAGCGATTTTGGATCAACAATTCTCCGATGGATTACCACCCTAAAGATATTATGTGGGTGTTGTGCGTTTCTGTCTCAGTGTGCCACGTCTGCATGTAATACATACAGTTATTGTTCATCACCTTTGTGCGATATTTTATGCACATGATGTATGCATGTATGTGAAATGTGTTTATGTGAGTGGGAGAGTTAATATTTAAACATGACATGAATTAGTAAAGAGGTTGAATGTGAACTTGCTGCAGATGAATTTGAAATGGATATATCTATGGTTTTATTTGCTTTGTTTTCTTTTCCTTTTGTTGTTTTATTTTTAATGTTTTTTTTTATTTTTTATTTTATTTTTAATTTGATTTGTTTCGTGTGTTAAAATTTAGTTTGAAGTTTATGTCACAGCAAAAATGAAGCTGCTTCCAAGAAGAAGTGGCTTTCTCTTTTTTATTTCTCCATGAGGTTTACTAACAAAAAGCTGGTTAGATTGATTAATTGAACAGATTTCATCTCCTCAGCTGGTAATAGTTGTAGAAGACAAAAGCTGGTTGAATTGATGGATTGGACAGATTTGATCACCTCAGCTTGTAATAATTGTAGAAGACAAAAGCTGGTTTAATTGATTGATTGATTTGATCTCCTCAGCTTGTAATAATTGTAGATGACAAAAGCTGGTTGAATTGACGGATTGGACAGATTTCATCTCCTCAGCTTTTAATGTTTGTAGAAGAAAATAGTAGGATTTCCTCTAGTACATTTGTTTCACTATTTCAGTGGGAATTTGTGCCATCTTCCAGGAAGTTCACCCAGGGTGTGGATTCCACCTGAAGAACTTGGTTTGATTTGCTGGCAGGTTGACGGCAGTGTACCTGGCCTGCAAGGTAGAAGAGTTTTATGTGCCCATCAGTCAGTTCGTCGCAAACCTCAAAGGCAATCGGGAGAAGTTTGCCGACACTGTCTTGACCTTTGAACTGCTGCTGATGTCCAAACTGCGGTACCACCTCACCGTCCACAACCCATTCCGACCTCTGGAGGGGTTGATGATTGACATCAAGGTTGTGTGTGTGTGTGTGTGTGTGTGTGTGTGTGTGTGTGAGTGTGTGTGTGTGTGTGTGTGTGTGTGTGTGGTGTGTGTGTGTGTGTGTGTGAGAGAGTGTGTGTTTATGCGTGCGTACACACATATCGCTGCCTGGAAATACAACTACCGTAACTCAATTTTTTTGCATTTATGAGATTTTTGGTATGGTACTAAGGGCGGGCCAAGGGGCATAACGTAGCCAAGTCCCAACCTCATTATCCTAAAATGAACATGCTGTAATCAAAACACTTGTACCATAACTCAGCTTGCGGTATATCTTGTACTAGTTGTAGGGATAAATAATGTTTTTTTTCGTCTCCTGTAAAATTTGATTTTCAGACTTATGGCAGTTGTATTTCTGAGCAACGATATGCAGGTAGCTGTTTTGTCCATGTGTGTGTGTGCATGTGTGCATGCATATATGCACATGTTGCATCGGTGTGTAGGTTTCTTTTGGCTTTAAATATTTTTGTATCTGTGCATCTGTACATGTGTGTCATATTTTTCTGAGAAAAAAAGAACAGAAAAAAATGACACAGGCCATCACTCATAGTCGTCGGAAGGTTGGCTGCACTGCCCGTCGTTGACCTTTCACATCAATGCCCTTCGAGAGAGATCCTCCACCTCTCTCTTGGCACTTCCTGCTATGCCACCTCACAGTGAGTGACGTTGACATGTCTAAACCTCTTCTTGTGACTTGAAATATCTCTCTGTCCACACCGCAGTCATTCAGGTCAGGGAAAGAAAAGGCAGCAGGAGAGGAATGGAAAGCATCTTCTGTCAAATGCAGTGCTATAGATAGAGTGAACCTGTGACAAGCACCATGAGACTTTAACCTTTTGGACACCTAGTTGTCTGAGTAAGAGACAGTTGGTACCAACATTCCTGTCGTGGTCTTTTTCTGTCCCAGCTGAAGCATATCTTTGGGTCACTTTTTCCTGATATCATACGCCCAGTATAAGCAAATGCAGGAAAGTGTACAGCACTGTATGAATTGGAAATATTTACTGTGTTAAAGATTTTGTTTTGGGTGATTTGGGGGTAGGTTAACATGCACTGTAAAGGGTGCCAAATATTACATGAAAAGCACAAAGTTAAGAATTTGTAGACTAGAAATGAATAAACACTTTTGGTATTTCATATGGTAGGTTGAGCATGAAGCTATATATATGAAGGGCTTCTTTTCAGAACTAAAAAATCTGCTTGGTGCTTAATTCAGGTTACAAACTGAACACCCAAAGTTTCTTTGATGTGATTACAACACGATTCTCAACCAAAAAAAAAAAACCCCACAGAATGTTTACAGAGATATATTTCATGAAGTAAGAAATGATGGATTTTAGTCTGTAGAGAACCTACTGCTTACCATCTGATTCCAGGATTTTTTAAAAAATCATTTTTGAAAATAAATAACACTTGGTGCATGAGTTTGAACCAAACATCAAAATATCACTCATTTCTTGTGATGGCTGTTTCAGACTCGCTTCCCCGAACTGGAAAATGTTGAGCGTCTTCGTAAAAACGCTGATGAGTTCATCGACCGCGCTCTCATGACAGACATCGTTTTGATCTTCTCCCCATCACAGGTGTGAAAGTTTAACCCTGACTTTGAACAGGGTTTGTCCAGTCACAAAAGCGTTGTGAGGCCAAGTAGGGTGTGTGTGTGTGTGTGTGTGTGTGTGTGTGTGTGTGTGTGTGTTGTGTGTGTGTGTGCATGCATGCGTTTACTTTTTTTTCCCTTTTTTTTTTGTTGTTAGTAAAACTGAAATTCATAGTTTAGCAAGTTTACAAAAATCATAAAAAGAAATCTATAAATCACATGTCCATCACATTTTCCATGAAAATATGTACATGCACATGGTTCATTCTGCAGGTAACAGTCTCTGAGGTCATTTTAAAGATTGACCTCAGTGGTCAGCTTTTATCATTTACCTTCAAAAGAGTAGTTATAAACCAAGATCCCCAAAGTGGGAAAATGTATTAGAAAAAGATGCGAGTTGTGCTAAAACATAGTACAATAGCCAGGTGATATTCTGATAGTGGTCCTGTGGAATCTTTGTCACACAGGAAATCTGGATATTCGTATAAATTTCCCGTTTATTGAAGAATTCTAATGAAAAGAAGTAATATGTTAAGAATTTGTTAAAAAAAAAAAGAAAAAAAAAAGAATAGATAAGCTGAAAGTCGGAATCACATAAAAAAAAATTGTAGAAGTATTTAAAAACAAATATGTCTCTCTGTACAGCAGTCGTATTGAATGTGGTGAACTCGGCAGCTGACCAATAGGAGTCAGCTGCCTGCATTTACATATAAAAACATACTTATATGTCCCTGAATTAGGGTGAAAACATAGTTTATGTCCCTGAATTAGGGTGAAAACATAGTTATATGTTCCTGAATTAGGGTGAAAACATAGTCATATGTCCCTGAATTAGGGTAAAAGCATACTTATATGTCCCTGAATTAGGGTGAAAACATAGTCATATGTCCCTGAATTAGGGTGAAAACATACTTATATGTCCCTGAATTAGGGTGAAAACAGTCATATGTCCCTGAATTAGGGTGAAAACATACTTATATGTCCCTGAATTAGGGTGAAAACATAGTCATATGTCCCTGAATTAGGGTGAAAACATACTTATATGTCCCTGAATTAGGGTGAAAACATAGTCATATGTCCCTGAGTTAGGGTGAAAACATAGCCATATGTCCCAGAGTTAGGGTGAAAACATAGTCATATGTCCCAGAGTTAGGGTGAAAACATAGCCATATGTCCCAGAGTTAGGGTGAAAACATAGTCGTATGTCCCAGAGTTAGGGTGAAAACATAGCCATATGTCCCAGAGTTAGGGTGAAAACATAGTCATATGTCCCAGAGTTAGGGTGAAAACATAGCCATATGTCCCAGAGTTAGGGTGAAAACATAGTCATATGTCCCAGAGTTAGGGTGAAAACATAGCCATATGTCCCAGAGTTAGGGTGAAAACATAGCCATATGTCCCAGAGTTAGGGTGAAAACATAGTCGTATGTCCCAGAGTTAGGGTGAAAACATAGCCATATGTCCCAGAGTTAGGGTGAAAACATAGTCATATGTCCCAGAGTTAGGGTGAAAACATAGCCATATGTCCCAGAGTTAGGGTGAAAACATAGTCATATGTCCCAGAGTTAGGGTGAAAACATAGCCATATGTCCCAGAGTTAGGGTGAAAACATAGTCATATGTCCCAGAGTTAGGGTGAAAACATAGCCATATGTCCCAGAGTTAGGGTGAAAACATAGTCATATGTCCCAGAGTTAGGGTGAAAAGATAGCCCTATGTCCCAGAGTTAGGGTGAAAACATAGTCATATGTCCCAGAGTTAGGGTGAAAAAGATAGCCCTATGTCCCAGAGTTAGCGTGAAAACATAGTCATATGTCCCAGAGTTAGGGTGAAAACATAGCCATATGTCCCAGAGTTAGGGTGAAAACATAGTCATATGTCCCAGAGTTAGGGTGAAAACATAGCCATATGTCCCAGAGTTAGATGTCCCAGAGTTAGGGTGAAAAGATAGCCCTATGTCCCACAGTTAGGGTGAAAACATAGCCATATGTCCCAGAGTTAGGGTGAAAACATAGCCATATGTCCCAGAGTTAGGGTGAAAACATAGTCATATGTCCCAGAGTTAGGGTGAAAACATAGCCATATGTCCCAGAGTTAGGGTGAAAACATAGCCATATGTCCCAGAGTTAGGGTGAAAACATAGCCATATGTCCCAGAGTTAGGGTGAAAACATAGCCATATGTCCCAGAGTTAGGGTGAAAACATAGCCATATGTCCCAGAGTTAGGGTGAAAACATAGCCATATGTCCCAGAGTTAGGGTGAAAACATAGCCATATGTCCCAGATTTAGGGTGAAAACATAGCCATATGTCCCAGAGTTAGGGTGAAAACATAGCCATATGTCCCAGAGTTAGGGTGAAAACATAGCCATATGTCCCTGAGTTAGGGTGAAAACATAGCCATATGTCCCAGAGTTAGGGTGAAAACATAGTCATATGTCCCTGAGTTAGGGTGAAAACATAGTCATATGTCCCTGAGTTAGGGTGAAAAGATAGTCATATGTCCCTGAATTGGGGTGAAAACATTGTTATATGTCCCTGAATTAGGGTGAAAACATTGTTATATGTCCCTGAATTAGGGTGAAAACATAGTCATATGTCCCTGAATTAGGGTGAAAACATAGTCATATGTCCCTGAATTAGGGTGAAAACATTGTTATATGTATCTAAGTTAGGGTAGAAAAGAAGCAAACATGAAAAAAAAAGAAAAAGAAAATCAGGGACTAGAAGTGACCAGAGGATGATAACATGATTAGGTCAAACCGTTCTCCACAGAACGGGTCTGCTGTAGACCACTGGGTATTACAGGCAATGGAAATGTTGGTGTGCTTGTTGTTAGTAAGGTCATAGAGAGGTCATGAATACAATATAGGATTAAAAAAAGAAAACATGTAAGTCGTATTGCCAAAACAGTTTACAGAAAGATTCAAATGTAGATGTAGTTTGATGGCAATGCTGAACAAATGAGCTGGGAGCAACCCTGCGCCACGGCTTTCAAGGGTGGTGCAGGGTTGCTCCCGGCTTGTTTGTTTGGCAGCTGAGGACAGAAATTCTCTGGGGTCCCACCCGCACCTCTGTGTGTAGCTTTTTCTTTCTTTTGATGTGTTGGGATCTGACCACTGTGTTCTTTCGGGTTTTTACACGTGAAACACATAGGTGCCCGCTTTGTTCAAACAAAAACAGACAAGTGATAAACACAGATAGGTGCCCACTTTGTTCAGACAAAAACAGACAAGTAATAAAGTCAGTAGGTAAAACTGGACTGACCCCACATCAACATTTCTATAGTCTGTGAAGTGATCCGTATGTTTGGTACTCCAAAGAGAGACGCAGACTCGGACACACTGAATAATCCATGCTCAAAATCTGACACCATAAGCCATTGCTTTGCATACAAGTTAGTCTGATCAGCCTCTGACTGAATATGTCTGGCAGAAATACTATTGAACAAAGTCCATAGGTGGTTCAACTTTCTTCTCAGGATTTGGAAGGCCATTATATGCATCATAAATGGAATCTGTTCTACTGAAATGATGGTGTGCCCACTGAGATGACTCTGCCGAATCACACTTCGGACTAATCATCATTTCAAGGCATTCTGACCATTTCTGTCCCTAATTCATCCACTGTTGAGCTGTGTGACTCGTAGTCCTGGTCGGCCATGTTGTCAGTTCAGCAAACTCAGCAATGCCGAAAATATTCGATAAAAGTCACAAAAGTCACTTACTTCTTTCAACAAAGAAGGCCAGCAAGGAGAGGCAAGGCTTGGAAGAAACAAACATTTCCGGAAATGTCATTCTGTGTTTACCATACCTAGCATGGTGCTTTCTTTCTTGTTGTTGTTGTTGCTGCTTGTGAGCAATGTATGGTTTTGCCTCATGCAAGCACCATTGTAGTCTGATCCATCAATTTAATCTTCTTTAATCCATTGATGAAGATTGTTATGGAAACTTGGTGGCAGGCTGTTTTGCTCTGCTGACAGGTTTGAGGCATGGATCCCTGGCAAGGTCTGCCAGGTTCTGTTAAAGAACGTTCCCCTTCACACATCCACTGCTCTCACTGTGTGGGTTTGATGCTGCAGCAGACGGAAATGTTCTCCTGAAGATGATAGCAGGAGTAGAATTGAAAGATTTGGTTGTTTCTGTGAATGTCACTGTCACATGTGCCCTCATACTTTCCATCAAAACCATTGCGTTGTAAGGGGCATGGGGGAAAGTTGAGACAAAAAAGATTTGCTCTACACTCCGTAAAATGTGGTAATTTTCTTTGGGTTGTGTCAGTGAATGTCAAATATTGCTGCTTATAAGGACTGTCATTCTTTCTGAGCGTTATTGTGAATGTGCAAGTGCTTCCTGTATTTGCCGTAATTCTGTGTGTCTGTCTGTGGATGGGAAACTGTACTACTGATGTATTCTGAACTGTGCAGATTGCTTTGGCAGCCGTGATGTACAGTGCTGGTAAAGAAGGTGTTAATCTGGACAGGTGAGCTGGAAAACGCACTCTCACACGGTCATGTATACACACACACATACATGCACGCATGCACACACATGCGCACGCGCACACTCGCACCTGTGTGAGCACAGACATGCCCACACATGCACGCACACACATGCGCATGCATGCACACACATGCGCGCGCGCACACACACAACACACACACACACACACACACACACACACACACACATACTGGTTTCTCTCTCTGTTCTTCTAAATGCAAAATTCATTGGTAATCACACAGCAGACTGGTCCTCTTACGTACTGCCACTGAAGCTTGATGAGTGTAGACGTCAACCTGAACAACCTGCTGGGCTTTCTGAACCATCACTGTCAATTTACTGGGGGTGCTTGGCCCACTAAGCTCTCCACTGTTGTGTTGCACGAGATGTTACCTGTAGATCACTGTCACTCACAGTCACATTTGACCTGAATGCAAAAATTCTGAAATATGTAATCAAGGCAGTTGTGGCCACTTCAAGAAACATCTCTCAATCTTTATCTCTTAAGACTCATACTTTCTAAGCACCCCATATCGGGAGGAAATGTAGGAGCGTTCTTGAGGGGTGGAACAGGGCTGATTGTAAGTCAGCTTGAGTACGAAGGAATAGAACAGAACAGCAGTTAAAAGACTGATTACAAAATCTATATAGTCAGTGATAACAAAATCTACATAGTCAGTGATTACAAAAACTATATAGTCAGTGATTACAAAATCTATATAGTCAGTGATAACAAAATCTACATAGTCAGTGATTACAAAATCTATATAGTCAGTGATAACAAAATCTATATAGTCAGTGATTACAAAAACTATATAGTCAGTGATTACAAAAACTATATAGTCAGTGATTACAAAATCTATTTAGCCAGTGATTACAAAATCTATATAGTCATTAATTACAAAATCTATGTAGTCGGTGGTTACAAATTCTATATAGTCAGTGATTACAAAATCTATTTAGTCAGTGATTACAAAAACTATATAGTCAGTGATTACAAAATCTATATAGTCAGTGATTACAAAATCTATTTAGCCAGTGATTACAAAATCTATATAGTCAGTGATTACAAAATCTATGTAGTTGGTGGTTACAAAATCTATATAGTCAGTGATTACAAAATCTATATAGTCAGTGATTACAAATCTATGTAGTCGGTGTTACAAAATCTATTGTCAGTGATTACAAAATCTATATTGTCAGTGATTACAAAATCTATATAGTCAGTGATTACAAAATCTATGTTGTCAGTGGTTACAAAATCTATATTGTCAGCGATTACAAAATCTATATAGTCAGTGATTACAACATCTATATAGTCACAGTGGCCACACCTGCTAGCATTCTGAGTGCTTTCTACCAGCAGTTGTGGATAGAGCCAAAGTGACTAGAGCCAAAGTGAAGTTGTGGATAGAGCCAAGTGAGGGTTTGATTGAGAAAAGGGAAAGGGGAGGTGATCATGGCAGAGAGGGGGAGAGGTTACCTCCGCAGTGGCCACACCTCTTCTTCATCCGCTTGACAACCACAGTTAACTTGCTGGTTATTGTCTGCTCCATGGTTACCTGCATAGAAAAACTTTTGATGGGATTCAAAGAAGACCTATGATAGTTTTAATTAAGATGTGCTACTTTATGTAGCAGGCTACTATTTTTTTGCCTTTTGCCCTAAAGGACTATAGTTAATCTCCACACGTCTTAGCACAGAACCGGGTCCAAAATAACACGGGGGGGGGGGGGGGGATGTTCTAGGGACAGAGGAGCGATAACTGGTGAGTTTTCCATCTTCAAAGTCCTCGATCAAGTCATGCGGGAAGCGATGTGCAACTGAAAGTGCTGTTGAGTCTCTGAATAGTGATATCGCATACGAGTGGCAGGCTTGAACTTGGAATGGTATACTTAGAATGTAAACATGCTACACGGTGTGCTGTCCTCAAACGGCACATCTTAATGCTTGAAGCTTCCCAAATACTGGATATGTGAACAAAAGTTTGATTTGACAGGTATAATGGGGCAAATTGGTAGTTACGTGGATTTTGGTGATTCGAGGTGGAACAGTAGTTAAAATGTTTACTTATGTGTATCAGGGATGTTGTTTTAGTGACTAGAATGTGCTGCTACATGTATAACATATAATTTTTATGTCTTGAGTTGGTTTGGGGTACATTCAAGTGTTACATGTTTGTAAGTTATCAGGCCAACAAGTGTCAAGTTTTGTTGTGATCTGTGTGATGCAATGTGAAGGGTGTTGTCATTGTTGTAGGTATGTCGTGGAGGTGCTGATGGGAGGATGTGAGTCCGATGAGATCAAGAAGCTCATCTACCAGCTGAAGCGTATGTCCTCCATGTGTTTGTGAATGCCTCTTCCGTTCTTGTGAATGTCTCTTCCATTCTTGTGAATGTCTCTTCCATTCATGTGAATGTCTCTTCCATTCTTGGGAATGTCTCTTCCATTCTTGTGAATGTCTCTTCCATTCATGTGAATGTCTCTTCCATTCTTGGGAATGTCTCTTCCATTCTTGTGAATGTCTCTTCCAGTCTTGTGAATGTCTCTTCCATTTATGTGAATGTCTCTTCCATTCATGTGTCTCTTCCGTTCTTGGGAACGTCTCTTCCGTTCTTGTGAATGTCTCTTCCATTTATGTGAATGTCTCTTCCATATGTGAATGTCTCTTCCATTGATGTGAATGTCTCTTCTGTTCTTTGTGGTGGTCACTTTGTGTCTTTCCCTCTTTCTTTCCAAGTCCCCTATTTATTCATTGAAATCTTCCAGTTACAAAGATTTCCTCCCATAAACCTGTTGACTGCTTCAGTTCGTCTCATGTGAGTAGCTGTTTCATATCGCCAGACATGTCAGCACGTATCTCACATGTTGCACAATTTCTCAACAGACTAAAGGTGGGAATATTGGTGCACATTTCTGGTAACTGACTGATTCATTTGCATTAGTTATTCAGGACCAATAAGATCCACCTGCCACATGATGGGATTCTGTCGGTGGTCGAGACTCCCCTCCCCTAATCAGTCATGGTGGGATGTTGGCAGTTAGCCAGTGGCTGACTGATCACATCTGCATGCACACAGTGAGCATTCTTAGCATCTTTAAGCCATGGATCCAAGTCTACTGACAGTTCACTGACATTGTCAGTGGGTGTCTTTTTTTGAACTGGTGTGAGAGGAGGAATGGAGTTGGTATGTGGTCATTTCATATGCAAGGCGTGGCACAAGCCTTTTGTCCCCTCAGGGGTCACAGGAAGGGCGAAACATCGCAGTTCTGTTTACAGGCGTCGGTTGGCATGTTTTTTGTTTGTTTGTCTTGAGCTATTTTCAAAGCAGAGGTGTCGAATGGAAATTCAGTTTTTGCATTAATTTACATTTAGAAGTTCAGAAGGGCAGCAACTCGCTGGCAGTCAAGAGGTGAAAGGCTTCATTTTTCAGGAACATTTTTGTCTGTAAAAACTGCATTAACCTTTACCCCCACTCCCCACCCCTCCCCCACTCACTCCAGTAAAGACTCCCATCATGATTGTTGGTCTCTAACTTTTTTGCCTTTTAGTCTACAAGATCTTTCTGTAATTTTTTTGCCTTTTAGTCTATAAGATCTATCTGTAACTTTTTTGTCTTTTAGTCTACAAGGTCTATCTAACTTTTTTGCCTTTTAGTCTGCAAGTTCTATCTGTAACTTTTTTGCCTTTTAGTCTACACATTCTATCTGTAACTTTTTTGCCTTTTAGTCTACAAGATCTACCTGTAACTGTTTTGCCTTTTAGTCTACAAGATCTACCTGTAACTGTTTTGCCTTTTAGTCTACAAGATCTGTCTGTAACTGTTTTGCCATTTAGTCTACAAGATCTGTCTTAACTGTTTTGCCTTTTAGTCTACAAGATCTGTCTGTAACTGTTTTGCCTTTTAGTCTACAAGATCTGTCTGTAACTTTTTTGCCTTTTAGTCTACAAGATCTATCACCAAATAAAAATTATCCCTTCATAGACTTTGTTCTCCTCTTCTCTAGACCTCTGTTCTATTTACATTCCAATAAAAACTCTCTCACTTCCAGTGCTAAGATTTTTTTTTTACATAACCATATTTTGTAAACTTACTATTTTTTATTTACCTGTCGGCTAAACACCTCTTCCTGTTGATAGATTTAGTTTTGTGTGAAGCATTTTTTAAAATCTAAACTACATGTGTGTGTGTGTGTATGTGTGTGTGTGTGGATGGTGTGTGTGCGTGTGTGCGTGCATGCGTGCGTGCATATGTGTGTGCGTGCATGTGTGTGTGTGTGTGCACGTGCGTGCATGTGTATGTGTGTGTGCGCACATGCGTGCATGTGTGTGTGTGTGCGCGCACGCGTGCATGCATGTGTGTGTGTGTGTGTGCATGTGGGTACGTGCGTGCATGCGTGTGTGTGTGTGGATGTCAGGCATCAAGCACCTGGTGAAAGGGGATCCAGTCATCCCCAGAGAGCAGATTCCGGCCATCCAGAAGAAGCTGGAGAAATGCCGCAACCAGCAGACCAACCCAGAGAGTGAAGTGTGAGTTCTGGCACCAGGACATAGAAAGGGAGGGGGTGGGGGGGGGGGGGGGGGGGGGAGATACTAAGAAATATGTGTGGTTGGGAGGTGAAGTGGAGGGAGGCATCATAAGATAATGTTGCTCATAGCCTGGCCGACTGCAAAGGGCCGTATCAGGGGAGGCATGGAACGGAATCAAGATATATGCGGGAAAGGGTGAAGTATGTTTCAGACATGTGGGGATGAATGTGAGACCTAGAAATAGGTAAAGATGAGTGTAACAAAGTGAAGGAATAGGTGGGGGTTAAATGTAAGAGAGTGAAGAAATAGTAGAGGATGTCTGTAAGAAAATCAACAAAATACGCTAAAAATGTAAAATGCAACAGTTAAACAGATATTTGTCATACAAAACATAGAAATACATATTTTGGATACAATTGCTCCACAAATAGTTGAATATTTTTTTTGAATATCATGGATTATTCTTATGCGAACCCTGGCTCTGAAAATGAATTGAATTTAAGAAAATTAAGAGCACATTTCAAACAGGCACAATTATGTGTTGTAATGCCATTTTCTCAATGCTACTACCACTACTACTTAGTTACTTCCACTACTACGACTGCTTATTATCATTATTCTTATTAATATTATAATTATTATGATCATCATTATTATGATTACTATGATTATTGTTATTATTATTATTGTTATCATATCATTATTATTATTATTATTATTATTAAGAGTACTTGCACAGTGCCTATCCTTAATCAGAGACCAAGCTTTAAGCGCCTTTCAGTTCACAGTCTCCTTTACACAGGAGGCTGTGTGCCTGGGTAGAGTCGACTGGAGAGCTGCCTGCTGGTACTTCATTCAGTCATTTGCTGTGTTATTCTGTCTAATATCATTCACTCAGTTTTTCATCCATTCTTTCAGTAAACACTGCATGAATACATGTCATCCAGTCCAACGGCCAAACTGGCCTTCTCTTCCGAAATATTGTGATGGGGTTTTACTTGTGTCCAAGGTGTTACAGGTTGTCTTGAAGTAAAAGTTGGCGGACAGGTGACAGGATTTTATGTGTGTGCAAGATGCTATGGATTATCTTGGAAGTGAAAGATGGCCAACGATTGTGTGGTTTTAGTGTCGTCCACTTGCTGTGCAGGACAGCATTTCAGGAGTGTGTAAGATGCTATGGATTGTCATGGAGTGAAAGATGGCCAACAGTTGCATTGTTTAAGTGTCTTTCTACTTGCTGTGTATCTTGCTTTGGGGAGGGTAGAAAGAGGGGATGGTGGTGGGGGGATTGGCTGCCACATCTTCAGCGCCCTCCAAAGTCCAGCTACTCTCACGCGGCTCATTCTGCAGCCTTCTTACTCAGCTGCACCCAGGCTCATTCTTTTGCAGCTAGAGTCCCTGTGGTCCTCGGGGAGCAGCCAAAATTGGATGTCAGTAAAGCACCAGAAGAAACATAGCACTGCTGCCAAGTCACTGTAATTGTGTTCAGTGTTGCTTGTTCTTATCAAGTCTGTGAAGACTGGACATCACCCATCAGTGAAAGTACTGTTGTTTTTTTTTTCTCAGTTATTGTTTATAAAATGCACATCAATATGTATCCTGCCCAGTGACTGGCTGAGGGCAACAGCCAATCAAAATGGAGCGCACAGGTCGTCTAGTTTGGGCCTTTTGCTGATAAAATGGTAGGCAACAATGAATTGTATTTTTTTCTGTTTTCTCACCATTTTGTACCTTATGGAATGGAAACAATCACCAGTTTTAAGGTGGGTGGTTTTGCATAGGGCCAGGCAAAATGTGTGTCTACCTGCTTCCCAGGCAGGTCAGGGTTAAAATACAAATGTCCTACCCTGGATGGTTTCAGTTACAAGGCCAGGATGGCGGAGCGCTTTGAAGATGAAGACCAGCAGAAGAGCCACAAACGTGCCCGCTTACAGGAGGTAGTTTGTCTTCTTTTTGTTACAACTCTTTCCTACATGGACCAGCAGAGCCCTTCATTCCAGTGCATGTGCTCTATGTATGGTCACACAACCATTGTCTGCACAGTATGTTAAGCTGTGTTAGACCCTTAACCTAATTTAATAAGGGGGACGGGGGAGGGGGGGTGGGGATGGGGTGTTAATCTGTGTTAGACCTTTAACCTAATTTACTAAGGGAGGTTAAATCTGTGTTAGACCCTCGACCTAATTTAATAATAGGCATTTATAACAGATAAATTATGTTTAGTATTTAAAACAAATTTTGTATCGTAAGAAAAAAGGCTTGATGTGTTGCTGTGCATTCAAACATATTATCCTTTGAAAAGTGAGGAGAAAATAAGTCTTGATTCTTAGCTAAGCTATCTATGAACAAAATGCAAACAGAACAAGAAGGAAAACTTCCTAGAAGCTCTGCCTTTGATTTACATACCTTGTTTCAGCTGGCTTCTTCATTTTACAGTATGAGTTCTCCATGTGTCTTTTACAGAATGAATTTTCCATGTCTCCTGTATCACTTTCACCCATGAACACAAAAATGGCCATAGGAGGGAGGGGGGGAGGCAGCCTTGCCTTCTTGAGGAGTGACACTGTGTTGTCTGCCCTGTCAGAGCTGGCTTAATTAACAGAAACTAAGTCGGAGCATAAATGCTTTGAACACATTTCCTTTCAATGCCATCAGTGGAGAGAGATACCGAGAAATATTACACTTTTACTGTGACTGTGACTGGTGTGGGTGTGGGTGTGTGTACGCATGTGTGTGTTTTAGTGTTTGGGCGTTGGTGCGGGTGAGTTTGTGTTTTTATGTATTGTTTTTATAATCTATGTAATGTTTTATATGTCTTATGGATTTAATGTTTATTTTATATATATGTATGTGTGTGTGTGCATGTGTGTGTGGGGGGGTGGTGGTGTGTGAGTATTGATGTATATATAAATATATACTAACACAGGCTTTTATGTAACAATTTATAATGTCTTTTTGTAATGTCTCATGTACTTGTGAAATGATGTGGAGTAGAAGAAAAACTTCCTATGGACTATAAAGTTCATTGAATTGAATTGAGAAATGGCACACAATGAGACCAACGCAGTGAGAATAACACTGTGAGAACTACAGCGACAGTGCACTGACATTTGCGCCCCAAGAATTTACATCATAAGAACTGCACAGAATTACAAAGTCAGAGAGGTACATTGGCAATCTTACAATGAGATCTGCACAGTGAGAAATAACATGAAACTTGCACAGTTAAAATAACAGAATGACTTAACAGATCTAGAATGACACAGCATGTTTTACTTAGTGATTAGTACAGAGTGTTGGTTTGAGGATGAGTGGTATGAGAAAGAATACATCTAGGGAGCAGGAATCCCTTCTAGATTTTGGAATGAAGCTAGTATATGTAAATTTAAAAAAGAGAAAGAAAAAAACAGGTAATATAATATTTCTTTACAAACAATTTATTTTAAGTGCCGTTCTTGTTAGCGCTGCTTCTATGACCAGCACATATGCCAGAAGAAATCACAGTGCATGGTGTTCACATTTTCAAGTCATGATAATTGAAAAAAAGGTTGGTCTGATGTCAAAAGTACAGTCACAGACAAAAATGCAAACTGTCAGTTTTGTTTCTGATTTAAAAGTGAAATGTTTTTCCTAACAAAAGTAAACTAGAATCAGAAGTATTGAACAGCGCTTGGGTTTTCAGATGAAGCTCTTGTTCTGAGCCACTTTTGTTTTCTTTTAACATTTTTGTAAAGAATATTTGGATAACAGGGAAATAGAGAGCATTCTTCATTTTCTTTTGAAGCGGGGCAGATGTGTATTCAGTTTTTTTTTAATGAACATGTCTTTGTGAAAAATGCTCCTTCAGTGCTTTAAGGGTAGTCTGTAGACCTAGCAATTAATTGATGATTAACTGAATGAAATTTCTGTGTTGTTTTATTCATTTAGACAAAACATAGATTATTTCTTTGTAAACTTTGTAGTTTTGTGTGGCACACTGTTTGATTTGATATATGTAACCCTTAGTGTGCCTGATTGCCTTGTTTTATCTGTGTCAGTGTGTAGAGAATGAAAACAAATGACATCATAGAGCGCATGTAAGTGCTGAAAATTCTCTGTGCAGGAGGAGAGGAAGAGAGACATGGAACTGATCAGCTGATGAATCGGCTTGCCAGCGACTGGGATTGGGAGGCGTTGGGGTGGAGAGGGAATGGGTGACTGGATAGTGAAGGAAGAGGGAGTGGAGGGGTTGGTGGGTAGATGAGAGTGGAGGAAGGGGTTGGTGTAGAGAGAGAGGAGAAGGGGAATGGATGAAGTGTTCTCCTGGGCTGTGCTGTGTGGAGACAGAACAGCCATGCTGCAAGTAGACTGGAAGACAGCCAGACATACCTGAAGATGAGAGGGTCAATTTGTAAGGATACATCACCAGGTTACGAGACTCTGTCTTCTGTTTTAGTTCATGTGGATTTGAATTGATTGATGTGTGTGTGTGTGTGTGTGTGTGTGTGTGTGGTGTGTGTGTGTGTGTGTGTGTGTGTGAATTTTGATGCATTCATTGTGACTTGGAAATGTGTGTGTAGCTTGTATGTATGTTTCTTTGTACAAGAATGTATTTGGAGGGGGATGGGGGAATGGAGAATGAGAATATATTTGGCTGTATGCTTGGTGACTTGAAGTATTTTTGTTTGTATGGTTGCTGTGTGGTGTGTGTGTTGTGTGTGTACGTGTGTGTGTGTGTACGTGTGTGTATTCTTTGCTATATGTTTGGTGACTTGGAAAGGTTTGGGTATGTAGGGATGCTTTTGTGTGTGAGTGTGGTGTGTGTGTGTGTGTGTGTGTGTGTTGTGTGTGGAGAGTGTGTGTTGTGTGTGTGTGTGTAGTGTTGTTTCATCTTTGTGTGTGTGTGTTCCAATGACCAGGAGAAGTAAAGATGTTTATGTGTTGACACATAAACAGATAATGCCAATTCAATAAAAGTCTAATGTGATTTGATTTGATGTGGGATTGATGAAAGAAGACTGAATGTGTGTGTATGGTGAGAGAGAGATCCTGAATGACTGATTTGGGACACTGTTGTGCATGCATGTTCATGACTTGAAAAAAATCATGGATCTTTATATTCAAACAAGCAAATGAACTGGCCCTGAAATATTGATAGATGGATTTATATTTACTGATGCAATTGTGCACAGACAATGAAATGTTGGTAAATAAACCTTTTTCACACATGAAAACATGTGGAGACATCAGTCGCTGGATTTATATCCACAATGCATACATGTTCAGACAGTGAAATGTTAGTATAAACTCACGTTATGCAAATTTGCTCACATTTAGTATAAAAGTAAATGTAGAAAGAGTGTAGATGCATATAACCAAACATCTACTTTGCTTAATATTTGGGCATGTAATATGTACAATTAAGTATAGATGCGTAAACGCAGCATTTAGTAAAAAAATGTATGACAGACGAACAGTGTAGTGACATTCAGATAAGATGAGCAACATATGAATCTGTTAAACAAAAAAAAAAAAGGGGGGGGGGGAGGGGGGCACACATATTTGGAAACGTTCAATAATTAACATTTGTATAGTAAGACTGAGACAAACGAACATAAGTATCGACGGAAGTCAAGAAGTAAACGATCATGTAAGAATGCTGAAACGTTAAAATGGATCATCTTGGATAATACTTGAGGTAAACTTAAAACAAAATAGTTATTTCATCTTTGATAATGAAATGAAGACTGAATGTAAAACAGTATACAATGTGTCTAATGAATTTGTTTTACAGCAGGTCTCTGCGATGCATTACACATAGAGTTATCTGAAGAAAGCAATAATTCCGACAATAGATATAACATGGGTGGTTAGAAAAGCTGATCTTTAACTAAGGCGTGGGAAATGGACCCCCCCCCCCCCCCCACAAAAAAAAAAAAAAAGCATGCTGCCACAGAAGCAATGTGTGCACCTGAATGGAGCGAGGTTACACCTTCAAACACAATGATTTGTTTCACTTCACATTTTTACATTTCAAGAAGGGTGATTTCCACTAAACTGACAAGACCATCGCTTTAGCTCTGATAATCAGACAATAACATGCCCCAAAGTCTTCACAAATCTATGGCACCAATGTGCATAGTGAGAAAGGAGACAAGGTGCACAGAAAAGAAAAAAAAGTTATTCAGTGCCTTTTGTCTGCATTTGTGCAAGGCAAAAGGGTGCTGTCAATAGCATTCGTTTGTAGGGATGGGCATGTCGTCGTCTTGCCATAGGATCAGTTCTTTTCTTTTTCATTTGTTGGTGGCATCTCCCTGCTTCTTTTAACATTTCTTTTCAGCGCTAAATTGACATTCATACTTGATGAAAAAATGCAGTCCTGAGTTGGAAAACAAACTGTGCTACAGCTATTGTTTCCATCAAAACTTGCATTGTGTTGAAGCTGAAGCCTGGGGGGGAAAAATCCAGATATTGTTGTGATAGCCCCCGTTTCATTTGCTTCTTTTCTGTAGGAAATGCTTTATAGTGCAAACAGGGGACCGTTTAAAAAGGAACAAGGTGCCCCAAATTAGGTGTCTAAAACTGTTATCTCTTGCAACATTTTCCCTCAAAAGTTGTAGAATTATCACCTGATGTAGCTCACTGTTGCCCTGATGATGATAGTAAAAAACAATTTTGATGACTGAAGTATGGAAAAGTTAATGTTCTTTGCATTCACTGGAACTAGCTTAATTTAGCTCAGTATTCTGCATGGATATTTAGACCACCGTTTCTGAAAAATGAAAAAATGCTCTGCAACTCCAGGTACAATGTGTTAAAGATTTTCTGTGAGGATTTGCAAACAACTCTGGAAATTGGTTGATGAGACGGAACATGGTAGCCTCTGCAACCATTTAGGAAAGCAGCTTACATGATTTGGGTTTTTCTTCTTCTTTTTTCTTTTTTGTTAGTTGTGGTTCTAAAATAGACTTTCCATTTCCGATTTGAAGTTCCTTATATGTGATGTTTGTTAAACACTTTTTAGAAGAAATCTCCAGTGTGGTTTCTGATGTAAATGATGTTGTAAATGCAAGTATGAGAGGCAATGGAATGTTTTACATTTAAAACTGATACTCAAATATTTCATGAGTATAAGAATTTCTTTATTTGATTTCAGAGAGCTTTTGATTCTGGTGGAACCAGTTGAAGATTATTACCTTTGATGCACTGGGCAAAATGGATAAAGATTTTTATTACAGATCACAGAGAGTACAAACTGGTCCTTTCCAGTCACATGAAGCCAGTGCATTAGTGGTATTCTCCAAAGTGTTGAGACATCCTTTTTCTTCCATTATTTTAATGGCCAAAATCAACATTTTGACGATTCTGTTGTTTAGTAGGAAGTTGGAAATTTGGAGCACAGTTTGATCAATGTAATGCTGAAATGTAAAAAAAAAAGGCCACAACCCCCCCCCTATCCCCCCCCCCCCAACACACATACACAGACAGACACGCACGGTTTGGTGACCTGGTCAGTCGGAGTCCATTCAGTTGGCCCCGACATGATGTTGACTCCCACTGGAGACCCATGTAAAGAACCCTAACTTGCCAAAACGCTAACCAGGAGACCCATGCAAAGAATCCTAACTTGCCAAAACGCTAACCAGTTTATCTGTACAACAGGAGTGTTATTTGGAAATGGGGAAAGGATGGGAGCGATTTTTTTCCCCTAAGTAACCGAACACAAGATAAAAGTGTGTGTGACAAAAGAAAAAACAAAACAAAACACGATAAACAATGTTAGGAGCAAAACACATTCAAAACAAAAACCTGATCGACAAGCGCAGACACACACACACACACACACACACACCGCGCGCGCGCGCAATAAAGCTAAAGGTAGAGCAAACATTCTCCGCGACAGAAGAACCAGGGGAGTTAACTTTGTAAACACGTTAAGGGTGACCTTTAACCGTGATGTTCCAAACGATGTTGAAGTTTTCTGCTCTTTGCAGGCAGTCGTTGGGAAAAATCGTTAATGTGAGTGTAAACTCATTTAGGGTTATATTCAAGTTTAGCGTTGCAAAAGAAAATAACTATTGTTTGCCGTCAAACGGAGATAGTCGAATATTCACAAGCTGACAAATGGTTTAAGAGGTTCAGAGCACAGCCTCATTACAACGCTTACGTAAGAGCAAGAAATCAATCTAAATGGGCTACAAATAAGTCTGTGAAAGTAAAAGAAAGAAAATTAGCCAGCAATATTAAAAGAAACCCTAAAGCATTCTTTCAATCATGTTAATTCAAAGACTAAACCTAAAGAACCTAATGACCCTAATGGTGAATTAATTACAACGGCTGAAGGGAAGGCAAAGGTCTTACTTGTTTAGTAGTGTGTTCACAGATGAAGATGAAGAGAACATTCCTGATTTAAAAAAAGCAAATATAAAGCTATTTTCTGCTTAAATTTATTAAAAGAATTTGAAAGAAAGACCGTCCAAGCTTAATATTTAAAATAAAGCTACTGGTCTTGACAAAATTCATCCAAGACTATTAAAAGAATTGAGTGACGTTTTGGCTTTTCCTTTAAAAGTGCAATTTGATAAGACACTACAGTGTGGTAAGTTGCCAACAGAATGGAAGGTAGCTGAGGTAAAACCAATATTTAAAAAAAGGCGATAAAAAATGCCCAGGTAACTACAGACCAGTTAGTTTGACTTCAGTAGCATGCAAAGTTTTTGAGGGTGTACTTACACTTTCAGCTTTGCAAAATTCTCATCTAATAGATAATGATTTGCTCTCAGACTGTCAGTATGGTTTTACCACTGGAAGATCCCCGTGTTTCACAGCTGCTTTCCACCTTAAACGATTGGATGGTAAACCTGGATGACAACATATCAGTTGATGCAGTTTATTTAGACTTGCAGAAAGCCATTGATACTGTATCACATAAAAGACTAATAACTAAACTTGAAGGCTATGGAATAGGTGGAGACATACTCTCATGGATTACTGATTTTCTAAGTAATAGACAACATGTGGCCAAGGCAACTGCTAAAGCAAATAGAGTTGTTGGTATCATCCGTCGCTCCTTTGACTTCCTGACTGAAGATACTTTCCTACAACTGTACAAGTCTCATGAACGACCAGTACTAGAGTATGGACATTCTGTCTCGCAACCCTACTACAAAACACTGTGCCAGGATGTAGAAGATGTTCAGCGCAGAGCAACTAAACTTTTAGCATCTCTCAAAGATAAACCATATTCTGGGCGTCTTTCTACTCTCAAACTTCCAAGCCTTGAGCACAGAAGAAAAAGGGGTGACATGATAGACTTGTACAAGTTTATACATGGCATTTACCGGAGTGATAAACCACGGTTTGAACTGTTTACCAATAGGGACAGCAGAGGACACTCCTTGAAACTATCCAAAGTTCATCACAGACTGAATATCAGAGGAAACTACTTCTCTCTTCGTGTGATTGATGTTTGGAATGGTCTTCCTGACTCCGTAGTAACAGCCCCTACAGTCAACATCTTCAAATCACGGTTAGACACTCATTGGCAGGAACTTCCGACAAAATATAATCCGGAATGCTATCAACATAGATAGTCTCAGTCGTGACTCTCTTCCTTCCACGCATGCAGTGTTTTTCATCTCAATGTTATACTTAGAATGGTGAACAGGCCTCTTAAGGCCTCTAGCACCTACAAGTTCAAGTTCAAGTTCAAGTTCAATATATGTGAAAGTTGGGAATCAGATTTCTGATCTTGGGAAAGTTACTAGTGGGGTCCCCCAAGGTAGTGTCCTGGGACCCACCCTGTTTGTTTACTCCATAAATGATATGCCTGATGTTGTTAGTAGTCTTGTCAAAATCTTTGCTGATGATATAAAAGTTTACACCCCCATAGAGTCAATGGATAATTCTACTGATTTACAGAAGAGTATTGATGAACTTCTTGCATGGACAAATGTCTGGCAGATTAGAATTAACAATAAAAAGTGTAAAGTTCTTCATGCAGGTAAAAATAATCCTAGGTATGATTATTATATGAAAGGTGTATTGCTTGAAGAGACTCATGCTGAAAAGGATCCAGGAGTGATAACAGACCCTGAATTATCATTTGATAAACACGTTAATGAAACCATTAAAAGAGCAAATAGACTAGCAGAGATGGTAGTTGGCAATATTCAGTGCAAAGATAGTGAAGTAATGGTTCCATTATTTAAAATATTAGTCAGACTGGTTTTTGAATATGGCAATGCTGTATGGACAACAAATTTGAAAAATTCAGTAGTCCCATCGAAGATATTCTGAGAAGATTTACAAGAAAGATTAGTGGTCTGCAGAAGTATTTCATATGAAGAAAAGCTTCAGTTTTTAAGATTACCAAGTTTGGAATACAGGTGCTTACGTGGCGACATGATTGAAACTTTCAAACTAAGCTACGCACAAAAAGTTAAGGATCACTTTCACAAACATTCATACCTGTCAAAATAAGAAAGTCAATGCGTTGAAGTTTGGCCAACATTTAATTCCATTCTTTAGTGATAACGATACACAATTGCCTTCAATCTCGAGCAATCGTTTGGTGTGTACATTTGATTAAAGTGGGTACGTATCCAAATTTGATTTCCCAAAGTCATTGAAATCACAAGACGGGGCATACTGATGCTCCCAAAAGCTCAGTAATGCGTGTAACCACCATGGCTGTTCTGGCACTCGACGCAGCGAGTCCTCATCGAGTTGACCAGGTTGGTGAAGATCCTCTGTGGAAGCGCCTGCCACTCAGCCTGCAGCATCTGGTAGAGGTGTTGGGCACCCTGGGGGGGGGTGGCTCCTCACTTAGCGATCCAGCTCATCCCAGAGGTTCTCAATCGGGTTGAGATCGGGACTGCATGCTGGCCACTCCATTCTGTTGACTCCAGACTGCTGCAGGAAGTTGTTGACCACACCTTGCCCTGTGGGGGCGAGCATTGTCATCCTGGTAGACAACCCTCGGTCCCATCTGCTGCAGTGTAGGCACAGCCAGCGGTCGAAGGATCTCATCCCGGTATCGGATGCCAGTCAGGTTACCCTGTACATGATACAAGGGTGTTCTGTGGTGAAGGCTGAAGGCCCCCCAGACCATTACAGAACCTCCACCAAAGGCCACCTTTTCTTGGACAGTGGCGTCAGTAAAGTGTTGCCCTGGGCGCCTCCAGACCCTCAGTCGGCCGTCGTTGTCATGAAATGTGAAGCGTGATTCATCACTGAACAGGACCTGGGACCATTGCTGACGTGTCCACCTCACGTGACGTGCGCAGAAGGTGCGGCGTGCTGCCCTATGGGCTGGAGTTAAGCGTGACCATACTGCTGGGTGACGAGAACGGAGATTAAACCCATGTAGGCGGTTCCGTATGGTCTGCTGGCGGATGTTGATGTTAGTAGCCACCCTGAACTGCCTTTGAATTATGCTGGAAGAGGCTGTTCTTGTCTGCAGGGCTTGTCGTTCAATGAGACGATCGTCACGTGGGGTTGTCTTCTTTGGTCGACCAGATCTGCATCTTTCATGGACAATCCCAGTGGCTGTGAAGCGTTGAATCAGTCAGACAATGACCGAGATGGACACATGAAGTCGCCTGGCCACTTCTCGCTTGGGAACACCATCTTGGAACCATGCAACAGCTCGTCCCCTATCCAACTCGCTTAATTTTCGTCGTGGAGGCATTGTCAGATCAGGCCTACTACTGGTGGAATGTCTTCTTATATAGCCAAGCGAGCGACAGCATCTCACACATAAACAGCAGTGCTTGCACGTGCATAATGGTTTTTCCATCTGGCAAGTGCAATGTGTTCAGGCAGAACGGTCCAAAACAAGGTCATTTTTCGCAAGTTTCCGCTTTTCCGTTTGCGGCCCAGCTCAGTAGTAGAGAATCCCGTGCAATTTTCGCACTAACACAACATCGCCCACTTACAGCTGAACAAGAATTCATGACAATTTGGCTGGACTAAGAAATAAATAACAGTAGCGAACTGAGTTTATTATGCACCTGTTTTCACATACCGATCCTTAACTTTTTGTGCGTAGTATATATTGAGCAGGCTAAAGGCTGGAAATGCCTAAGATGCCACTGATATGATATGAATATTAGCGGTCATGTAGACATCTTTCAATCTATGAATGCTGCCACAATTCTTTGCTCTTGTCACGATTCATTAGCGTTGCTAGTGTCCAAGAATTGGCATAATTACGACGATTAATCTTTTTCATATTATTCTGTACCGTCATAATTTCCCATTCACCAATCATCCATGCGAAAGTTGCGAATATCACCAGGCTCAAAGCTGGCTAGCCCATTATTAGATCAAAGTTTGGAGTTCAAGTAGACAGAAGTTTAAAGATTGGAGCATCACTGGCAGAGACCTATCCCCTCAGTGGGTCAAACTCATAATTCAGTTTCAAAGCGAGGTGACTGAAGGGGGAAATTGAAGCAAATTTGAAAAGGAAAGGTTGTTAGTTCCACAAGACAATCCAGACATAATTTTAATTTTCCCATTTGAGCCACTACCACACTCAGTGTCTCAGAGTATGAGCTATGCAAAGTAGGAAAATCCCGCAAACATCATCTATAAATCAGGTAGGGCTAACAGCAATGCTAATGACAGCATCACAGTTGCTGGTGAGGGAAGGTTGCAGGGAACTTGTTATCTCCACCCCTCCCTTCCTGTCCGCCTCCCCTCTCCTCTCCCACCTTCCCCATATCCCTTCTCCCCTTCCTTGTCCCCACCTCCTCAACTGCATCCCCCTCCTCCCACCACACCCCCCTTTTCCCTGTGTCTTCCCCACCCCCACCCCCCTTCCATTGCGCCCCCGCCTCCGCTTCCTACACTGCCTGTCCCCCTCTCCCATCCCCCCTCATCCCCACCCATTCCATTCACACCCATCCCGCCTCCCAGCTTTTGCGTTATACCCACTTTAAATTCCTTACAGAAAAGAAAAGTGGTACGAAAGGATTTGAACCCAGAATCAAACGAGGGACCTACAGATCTTCAGTCTGTTTAACCCTAAATCAAAGTGGCGATCTACAGATTTTCAGTCTAACTCAGGATCAAACGAGGGACCTACAGATCTTCAGTCGAATCCAGGATCAAACCAGGCACCTACAGATCTTCAGTCTAACTCAGGATCAAACCAGGCACCTACAGATCTTCAGTCTAATGCTCTTGTAACTGAGCTATTCCAGGTGACAGAAAGCATGCTGTTTTTAAGATTTAAGCTTAGCAATAGTCAAGCGGTTTTGATTCTCTTGGAATCTAGTCTTCGCTTCGATATATGATCACATTAAAGATGCAACTAAGGTGACTTTATTGCACAACAGTAATTTGCTCCTGATCTGCCCAATAAGAGTCACCATACCCAATTTGGAGATCAGCGAGAACAGTCAGTTTGTAAAACACACAATACAGACTGCACACAGACACGGAGAATGCTCTTTAAATTATGGTCACAAGAGTTCAAAGCAGCTGACTTGATTCAGTTGTTTAGTTCAGCATCATGAAAGTAAGTTCACTGGTTAACTCACATATTGTGTGTTTGCTTTCATGTGACAGCCTCCAAGACTATTACCCATTCAAGCAACCTTTCCGAGACAATGAAGAACTCGTCCACAGATGATGTCACACAGTCAAAAGAGACAGACCTGCATGTGCAACACGACCCAGAGCAGCAGAAGTTTTACATCCGATTGGATGAAGGTACTCTTAGATTCATTTCAGTGTAATGGTTGTCTTCTCTTTCCTGTCATCCTGTTACCACCTGTGGGTGGTTGCGAAATAACAGTCAGTGTTAGTGTTTAGAATTACTCTGGAAGTTAAAGTAATCTTCCTCATGTATGAATGGACTTTCATTCTGTAACTTGTTGAAATTTTACAAGTACACAGTGAATGATGCTCATCAAATATTTCTGATGGGAGAAGGTATCTAAGACTAGTAAGAGTCACGCAAAGCTGTTAACTCAAGTGAGTTCACTGTATTTTATATACATGTTTGGCAAAAATATGATGAGTACAATGAAGTTTGTTTTTTTAATTTGAAAAAAAAGAAAAAGAAAAAAGGAAGAAAATCTAGAGGCTAAGCTCTTGAGTGGTAATGAGACTTGCAATCTAATCCAACCTGGAGTTGTCTTGGTGTGCTAGTTTGAATGCTTTGACCAAAGAGCGACAGATTTTTCTCACTCCAGCGCGTGAATTCATGTCGAGCTGAGTCTGCTTTTTTCATAAAGTGCCATTACGTAGGAACAGTAGCCGGGACTACTGGCCCTGCAACACCAAAAAAAAAAAAAAAAAAAAGAGAGAGAGAGAGAGAGAGAAAGGGTGAAGTTATGCCAAAGTACACTGATGAGGGATACAGTAATTAGTATTAGCTCAGTTGTAATCAAGCAGAACAGCTTATGGATGTATATTTGGCAGCAGAGCATTGATGTTTTTGAAATATTTATCATTCCATGGATTGAGTCATGATGTCTGAATCACACTTTTGGCATCTAAACGACTATAACTTTTTACTTTTTTTTAAGTGTTATGGACTCTTTGTTTTCAGGTAGTCTGAATGGATTTTCAACTCCTAGTTTACTTTTTTAAGTGCTACAGACTCTTTATTTTCAAGTGGGTCTGAATGGATTTTCAACTCTTAGTCTTGTGTATTTTGTCAGCCATTTTGTCAATTAATATTTCACAATAGTCTGGTGTAATTTGTCAGCCATTTTGTCAATTAATATTTCACAATCAGTTGGACTCCAGGAACAAATTTACATTTACTCTCAAATATAATAAAAACAGTGCACATGATATGAAATCCCAAAGATGATAGATTTTCTCATTCTGTTCTGTCTCGTGCTTATGTCATGCATACAATTCATACTCTAATCTTCACAAAATACATATGGAGAAAAGCAGGTTTTAGATTTGAAATCTATCATAACATTTTACTTAAATCAGTCATTTAAGCAGTAAATACTGAATAACAGTGACATGGTTGAAAGGCTTTTGTCAAAGAAAATTGTTAAGACCCAGAGATGAATGTTGATCGTATCATTTCTTCAATTCAGTCCATGAAAGCTGAAATGGTCAAAGCAGCATTACTTAAAAAGAAATAGAACAACTTTCTTGTGTATGCTGTTTGTAAGTGAGATGCTGGTTGGTTTTTCAGATGTACCTGTCGCTGTTGCAGAGCATGAGGCAGTGTTGGAGTACACGTGACCTCAGAAGCAACAGTGGACCTGTGGCACACAGGAGTACCCCCAGTCTTCAGAGGAAAGGGCGTGGCCAAACTGCTGGCTGAGGTGATTTGACAGTTCTTACTATGGTGTAGACATAATATTGTTTAGGCTGATTTACCAGTAAGATGACCACTACCTTGGTGAATTAAGAATACAACTGGAAAAAAAAAGGTTTGTTGTGCAGCCAAAATCATTTGCAAATCTGCGTAGCTGCTGTGTTTATATCCAGTGATTGTTATTTGACCACAAGACAGGAATGTCCTTTTCTCTACCAAACATGGTGGGAGAAATGATTGTTAGCAACATGTGGAAACACACATATACACACACACACGCACATATGCGCGCTCACAACACACACACACACACACACACACACACACATATGGAATAGCTCAGTTGGTAGAGTGCCGGACTCGTAATCTTGGTGATCCTGGGGTTGCGGGTTCGAACCTCCGCCGGGCGTTTCGGTACAGGGGATTTTTCCCTCGGAGTTAACATTGGTTCTGACTCCATTTCCCATACAGTCCTTCGATTGAGACTATAAACCGAGGTTCCATGTGTGAACACACGCATAACATCTTGCACACATGTAAAATCCCATCACCAACTTTCGGAAGAGTAGGCCAGTTTGGCCGTTGGTATGGATGACACTTTACACATAGCATGCACCCTGTGTGAGAAATGGAAAGAATGAAGGAAGTAAGGAAATTGAGTGAACGATATTGAACGATACTGACTGGATGACACGGGAAACGACTGAACGAAGCGCCAGCTGGCAGCTCTTCAGTCGGCACTACCCAGGTAGGCAGCCCGTTGTGTAAACGAGTGTTGATTGTAAAGCGCTTAGAGCTTGGTCACTAGCCGAGAATAGGCGCTATATAAGTATTCATTATTATTATTATTATTATTACATGCACACTCACACAAACACACACACACACACAACACACACACACACACACACACACACACACACACACACCACACACACACACACCAGCTTGATAGCCAAAAAATGCACACCTTGCCCCAGAAAGTCATCAAGAGTCTCTGATTGGGAGGATTTGTGTTCCTGAAAGTAGAAAATATGGGAAGCTATCTTTGTAAAGCCCTCGAAAGGAAGGTGGACATCAATTGAAAGAAGACAAACAAGTTGAAGACGATTGTGACAGATTGATGGTAGGCAGAAGTATTAGGACAAATGATTTGCAAGACAATGTGAAACAAAACCATTTAGAGATTGTTTCTCTGCATCCTCTTTATTGGTGGATTGAAACGACCTCAGGCCCTTTGAAAGGCTGTGAGACACTTTATACAATCTTTGAACAGCGAGCGCAACAATGAGCACGAAAATTGCAGCTATTCTGGTGCAGAAAGTGAGATTGATTGATTCCTTAGACCCAGGCGCCCCTAAGATGAAGACAGCCAGCAGTCCCAACAATGTTGAGATACCGCTCCTCAGTTGTTTCGTTTTCATACAAACTCTTGTCAAAGTAAAGCTCTTGTTCATTAATATCCTTGGTTTACCCTGTCAGTAAATATGTTAAAAAAAAAAAAGAAGAAAAAGAAAAGAAAAATGTGGGTTAAAAGAAAGATGAAGATTAATAACATGGAAAACTTACGGACTTGGATACCATTTTTTAAAGGAAGAAGATTGATCACAAATATAAAACCAAGAGACCAGTAACACAGAAACAGGACACCAAGTTGAACTGCCTCATGAACAAGCATGGGCGTGTGTGACTGTGAAGTGATGACAGTGGCCTGTTCTACATCATGGGTTTGGGAGACCCATGACCTACAAAGTGGTCGGCAAAAACATGAGGCGCACAATGAAGGCAGGACTGTCACTTTCCATCACTTTCGCAGATTTCAGAAAAGGGTAGTGCTGAGAAACTGCAGAAAAAAACACCCCAAAACAAACAAAACAGAACAAAAGAAAACAAAGACACAACAACAAAAAAGAGAAAAAAAGAAAGTTGCAGATAAAAAGAAAGTTAGAGGGAAAGAATATGGTAATGTAATTCATGGAGTACTGCTTGCGATTTTTGGATGTCGGTGGATGACACTGATGCTATGGGATCTTGTATGAGCTTGGTGAGAATAGGCAGTCCCTAGTGTGGGTACACTTGAAGGAAGGCAAAAAAGAGTCACACACTGACGTTGTGCTTCAACAAGACTGTGCAAAAGTGACAGAAATCGACAAACACTGTACGAACAAGTGGTTCTGGTGGTGGTTGGACCAAAAAGTGGGCAAAACACTGCTGGATGCTCAACCTTGTTTCACTCAGCACCACTTTGAATACAACTTCAAAACTTTTCCATGGGAGCTTGGTGTGGGACAGGACATGACATGACACTACACTATTGCCGTATGATGCTGAATAAAACGATGCAGTGAAGCACAACTGACACACTTTGCAAACTGAAACGATGCAGCACAGGCAGTAGACAAAAGTCGTTTTTGTAGCATAATTTTCACGCCCATTGATCATCAGTATTGTGTGGCCGTGATGACCTCAGTTTCTATTGCCTGTCCACAGCTATGCCTGTAGTGATGTTATGTCACAGTCTTCAGCGTTGGCAAGTTCTTGGGGACTGTTGTTAGATGCAGTGGCACCCACCACAAGAAGATGCACATCACGCTGGCTGTACATCTGTATAATTATTATTGTCAGTAGGGGCTTGGTAGGTGGTGTCCTGAGTAAGTTGCATCAGAACAGGTACCCTCAAACACCTGTGGCACACAGCCCATAGAAGTGGGAGGAACGAGCTGGTGAACTGCTCTTCACTGTGGTGTCCCACTGACCTCCAGCAAAGAAGAAGAAGAAATGCCGCTGCAGTGCAGTGTCCTCTCTTGTGGGTTGCCTTTTGATGACACAGTGTTTATTGATCCCTGTTGACTGCCAGTGCTGAGGCTGTGACAGGAGAGACCTGCATGTAACAGCGTGAGTGGGAGCTGAAGAAACAGGAGGGGAGGGGGGGGGGGGGGGGGGGGGGGGGGGGGGGGGGGGGAGTCAGGGTGCATGGGGGTTAAACAGCTCTGGGCAGTCACAGACGACGAGACAGACGAAAGCTGGTTTGTGTTGCAGGCGGCGTTCAACCACTTCTCTGGGCAGAAGACTGCCATGCGCCTGTCCTGCACCTACCTGCAGCGCCACGCCAGACTGTTCCCTCAGCCTGAACACCAGGCCTACATCCTGTCCGACTGACTGCTGAACGCCACAGTGATGTGCCTTGTGTGTGGGGAGGACATGGTGCCCCAAACTAGGACAGGTTGATTTATCTGTCCCTGAATGTCATCAGTGTGTGCCTTTCAAGGTACTTCTCGATGAAAGAAGTATTTGAAACTTGTCAAATGTCTCAGGGACTTTCATGAACAGAAATATTTGGACATGTTTAGTCAGGAGGAGAGCCTTATTTAAGACGTTCATAAATGTTACGTTTTTGACTTGATTGTAGAAGACAGGCTACCATTTCTGAATCGAACATGTCTATGAAATATGCATTTGAGTGATTGAATGAACACCCACAATAGATACGTCCTCAATGATGAAACACGGGAAATTCATCCTGTGTGAATGAACACCTAAGAAACATCCTCCATATTTGGTTCATTAACAACGACCCGATCTGTATGACTTGATTGAACGCCTAAACAGACATCCTATATGGTTGACTGGACACTACAGATACCTCTGTATGAATGGTTTGACTTCTGAAATATTTTCATTATGATTGAATGGTGGTGGTGGAGTTGTGTGTTTGTGTGATGTTGCCGATGTGAGGAAGTGCCTCCTGTGATCTACAGATTCACCCAGATATGTACTTTTAAAATCTAGCGATCTGATTTTTAAAATTAAATAGAATGTTCTGTTGTTTTTTTTTTCTGTTAAAATGCTTTATGGATTTACTGTGAAGTTTTGTCTTTGCTACCTGTTGAGAAATCTATACTTTATAACTAAGTCATTGAATATATGACTCTCTTCCTTCAGGTCTGAAGCACAGATGTGCATGTCACTGTCACTTGAAATAGTGATTGGTGTGAAGAGAAGTAAAGATAGTGTGGTGGGCATGTTATATTTTGCTGTGAATAAATTCATTGGCCATTTGGATATTGTCATGTGTGTGTGTGTGTGTACTTTCATGTCAGGTTGTGGGAGCGTGATATGGGAATGGGGTGACAGGAAGGGAGGGTGGGGGAGGAGGGGCAAGAGGATGTATAAAAACGCTTTCTTGCCATGTTTAAGTTCAGGAATGAAACGCTTCATATGTGTGACCAAAACCTTGTCATAAGATTATGATCAGAAAGTCTTCAAATTACAGGCTTTTGGAGCATTTTTTTCTTCCTCTCTCTGTTCTGTCAGTCTGTGTCCTTGGCCATCATGAGAGTAGCATTTATTTAAGGCCAGCATCGCTCCTGCCTGTAGTTTTCTTTGTGAACAGACTGCCCTAAAACTTAGCATGATGACAGCGGTTACATTAAATGTTTAGTGGCATGAATATTCATGTTACAATAGCAGCCAATAGGTAGCTTTGTTGGAAAAAGGACAATTGTGTAACCAAACAAGCTTGCATCGTTTTGACGGAAAATAAGATGTAATTAAACACCCAAATTGTGTAGTTGTGGTTCTCTCTCTCCTCTCTCTCTCTCTCTCTCTCTCTCTCTCTCTCTCTCTCCTCTGTCAAGTTTTATCCCTTTCAAATGTGGCCAGGGCATTTTGGATAAACCACTTGCATTCTCACTATCTCTGTCTGTGTCTCTCTCTGTCTCTGTCTGCCTCTGTCTGTTTCTCCGTCATTCTTTCTCTCTGAGTCTCTGTCATTCTCTCTCTCCATCTCTCTCTCATTGCCTGCCTGCCTGTCTTTATCGCTGTCTGTCTGTCTGTCTGCAAGTCTCTCTGTCTTTGTCTCTCTCTTTCTCTCTGTCTCTCACACACACACACACACACACACACACACACACACACGCGCGCGCGCGCATACATACACACATACACGCACACACACACACACACACACACACACGCATACACACACACACACACACGCACACACACACGCGTGCGCATCATTCAGTGCCCTGGTTTAGCAGCAAAAGAACGGACCGCTGCCAGAGAGAGAGAGAGATGGACGTACGGATGGATGGATGGACAGACAGAAAAAGAGGAAGAAGAAGAAGGACGACAATAACAATAACACAGTAGAAGAGCAGCAACAGCGACAATGACGATAATAATGAAATGCAAGAAGAAGAAGATGAAGAAGGAGTAAGAAAGAGAGACAGAAGAAGAAGAAGAAATGGAGAGGAAGAAAAGACAGACGAAGAAGAAGAGAAGAAGGATGGAGGAGTGAGAAGAAGAAGAAGAGAGAGAGAGAGAGAGCACATACATGCACACGCATGCGCACACCCACACGCACACACACACACACACTATCCATGTGCTCTCTCTCTCTCTCTCTCTCTCTCTCTCTCTCTCTCTCTCTCTCTCTCTGTTAAACGCACACACGCACAGTCACAGAGACACAGACAGAGGGACCCCCCCTCCCTCCCCCCCCCCCCCCCCCCACACACACACACACGCACAGACGCAAGGGAAATATAGGAAGATGAGAGTGAGAGAGGAGCAGATTTAGGAGGAGGAGGAGTGGGAATAAATGTAACCGGGGGGGGGGGGGGGGGGGGGGGGGGGGGGGGGGGGGGGGGGGGGAAGCAGACTACGAATGCGCGGGGGGGGGGGGGGGGGTTGTTATTAAGAATTCAGTTTCACAAGATTGAGTTTTTCTTGTGTAAAAAGGTATAGACATATAAAAAAAAGTATTTCAAACGAGCTTTGTTCCAAACATCTAAGCTAGAATCCTACTGTTTCAGACGCCCAATTCAGCGTATTAAAATACAGAAAAGAAGATGGAAATTGGCGGTGGATGGGGGAGGAGGGAGGGAAGGGGGAGGAGGGAGGGGGAGGAGGAGGGGGTAAAGAAAGTAAAATGGATGGGGGGGGGGGGGGGGGGGGTTGGGGGGAGGGGGTTGGGAGGAGAGTAAAGAGGGAAGAAAAGGAGAAATCATTTGAAGAGAGCCTAAGAGTGGGGAGTGGAGTGGGGGGGGGGAGCAAGGGAAGAGGGAGGAAAGGAAGGTTGTACAAAAAACAGGAGTGGAGGTAGAAGTGTAAGATGTAGGGAAAGTAAGGAATGAGGGTGGAAAAGAGGGGAGAAGGGGGGGGGTGGAGAAGAGAGGTTTGGGGGGGGGGGGGGGGGGGGGGGGGGGGGGTGGGCGGGGTGTGGGTAGAGGGGAAAGAGATGTGACAAAAAGGGGGGGGGGGGGGGGAGGAGAGGTGGACAGGTGGGTTGTAAGGGACAGTAGCGGGAACAGGATGGACGGAGGGTGGGGGAGGGGGAAGGGGGAGGGGGGAAGATTGTGGGATGGTGGGGAAATCCTCACATGTGTCGGTTATTACTATATTATTACTGTCATGGTAAGTAATTACTCATCTGCTTGCATTGATGTCTAATTATGCATTACAACATGATGCAATGGAATGGGTGTAGTGTAATACATATGTATTTTCAGGCATATATTATGTAATGATTATAAGATTTTTTGGTTACCTCATCCTCTAATCCAAAACTAGCAAGATAGAATGACACAGTGCAATTTCAATCGAAAGTATTTAAAACGTATTGAGTAATCTGATTGTGTCCACCAATTTGGCTGAATATCTCATATTTGTGTATCATTGTCTAAGTACAGAGTAATCGTAATTATATTTGTTAGATACCAGAATCTGCAAGGTTTCCTTAGATATTCATGAACCAACACATGTTAGGATTTCCCCACCATCCCACAATCTCCCCCCCCCCCTCCTCCTCCCCCTTCTTTCACCCCTCCACCCTGTTCCCGCTACTTTCCTTTCCAACCTACCTTTCCACCTCTCCTTCCCCTTCCCCGCACCCCCCCCCCCCCTTTTTGTCACATCTTTCCCCCCTCCACTCCTACCCACCCAACCCCTTTTCTCCCTTCCCCCCCCCCCCCTCTTTCCCAACCCTCACTTCCTTACCCGTCCCCTAACACTCTTTCACTTTCTACATCCACTCCTCTTTTTTGTACAACACCTTTCCCTCTCTCTTCCCTTGCTCCCCCTCCCCCCCCCCCCCCCCCCCCCCCCCCCCCCCCCCCTTAGCTCTCTTCAAATGATTTCTCCTTTTCTTCCCTTTTTACTCTCCTCCCGACCCCCTCCCCCAACCCCCCACCCCTCCCCCCCATCCATTTTATTTTCTTTACCCCCTACCTCCTCCCCCTCCCTCCTTCCTCCCCTGTCCACCGTCAATTTCCATATTCTTTTCTGTATTTTAATACGCTGAATTGGACATCTGAAACAGTAAAAGTCTAGCTCAAATTTTTTTAACAAAGCTCGTTTGAAATACCTTTTCGATACGTCTGTACCTTTTTACACAAGAAAAACTTAATCTTGTGAAATTGAATTCTTAAAAACAACCCCCCCCCCTCCCCCGCATCCGAGTTGCGTGTCTTGCTCCCCCCCCCCCCCCCCCCCTTGGCTACATTTATTCCCACTCCTCCCCCCTCCATCTTCAACTCTATTCCATCTGCTCCTCCCTCACTCTCATTTTTTTTCCCCCTCATTTATTTCCCCTCTCTCACATTCACTTTCCGTCTCTATTCCACGTGTGTGAATGCATGAATATGCTATCTCTTCCTATGTTTTCCTTGTCCCCCCCCCCCCCCCCCCCCCGCCCCCCGTTCCATATATACCGTCTTCCCCCCCCCCCCACCTTCCCCAACCCCCTCCCACCCCCACCCCACCCCTTTTTTTCCTACTTACCCCCACCCCCCACTCCCACCCGCTTTCGCTGTCCCCCTTGTTACCTATACTCCCATCTCAACCCTACTCCTTCCCCATGTGCTCTATAATGTCCTCCTAATTTCTCTCTTCCTCCCCCCCCCCTCTCTCTCTCTCTCTCTCACTCTCTCTCTCTCCCCTTTACGATCTTAGTATCTTACCCCCACAAAATGACCAGTAACCGTCACTCCCCTTACACCGGATATTCCCTTCCCTATGACCCCCCCCCCCCCCACCCTCCCCTCCGACTCCTCCCCTACCCAGTTTTAATTAACAGTAAATTTTATTCGATAGTATAAACCTTTAATTTTATGTGTTAGTATGATAACATGGTGCACATGTGTCTGCAGCTCTCCTGTCCTAGAAGGTCCCTTTCGGGACCGAAATATTGGACTGTAATTAAAAAAAAAAAAGAAAAAAAAAAGAAAAGAAAGGAGTCAACCAAGCGGTTTTGGGATCTAGTTTTTTCTTCTCTCCTCCCCCCCCCCCCCTCCCCCCACTTATATATACATATATGCATATACATATAACACAACAGGATTCATGCGTGTTCTCTGTACATGCATGGTCATTGAGTATGCATGTCATGTTGTTTTCAGTGTGAGTGGTCTCTGTACATCCGTTGTAAGTTGGAGTGTTCATGTCATGTTCATCCATGGTCATGGAGTGTCTGTGTCATGCTGTTTTCAGTGTGAGTGTTCTCTGTACATTCATGGTCATGGAGTATCTGTGTTTATGTTGTTTACAGTGTGAGTGTTCTATGTACATTCATGGTCATGGAGTTCATGTCATGTTGTTTTTCAGTGTGAGTGATCTCTGTTCATCCATTGTCATGGAGTGTCTGTGTCATGTTGTTTTCAGTGTGAGTGTTCTCTTTACATTCATGGTCATGGAGTATCTGTGTCGTGTTGTTTTCAGTGTGAGTGTTCTCTGTACGTCCATGGTCATGGAGTATCTGTGTCATGTTGTTTTCAGTGTGAGTGTTCTCTGTACATTCATGGTCATAGAGTGTTTATGTCATCTTGTTTTCAGTGTGAGTGTTCTCTGTACATCCATGGTCATGGAGTATCTGTGTCATGTTGTTTTCAGTGTGAGTGTTCTCTGTTCATCCATTGTCATGGAGTGTCTGTGTCATGTTGTTTTCAGTGTGAGTGTTCTCTGTACATCGATTGTCATGGAGTGTTCATATCATGTTGTTTTCAGTGTGAGTGTTCTCTGTACATCGATTGTCATGGAGTGTTCATATCATGTTGTTTTCAGTGTGAGTGTTCTCTGTACATCCTTGGTCATGGAGTGTTCATGGCATGTTGTTTTCAGTGTGAGTGTTCTCTGCATATTCATGGTCCTTGAGTATTCATGTCATGTTGTTTTTAGTGTGAGTGTTCTCTGTTCATCCATTGTCATGGAGTGATCATGTCATTTTTTCAGTGTGAGTGTTCTCTGTACATCCATGGTCATGGAGTGTCTGTGTCATGTTGTTTTCAATGTGAGTGTTCTCTGTACATCCATTGTCATGGAGTGTCTGTGTCATGTTGTTTTCAATGTGAGTGTTCTCTGTTCATCCGTTGTCATGGAGTGTCCGTGTCATGTTTTCAGTGTGAGTGTTCTCTTTTCATCCATTGTCATGGAGTGTTCATGTCATGTCGTTTTCAGTGTGAGTGTTCTCTGTACATTCATGGTCATGGAGTGTTTATGTCATGTTGTTTTCAGTGTGAGTGTTTCCTGTTCATCCATGGTTATGGAATGTTCATGTCATATTGTTTTCAGTGTTTCATGGTCACAGAGTGTTCGTATCATGGTATTTTTAGTGTTTGATGGTCATGGAGTGTTGATATCATGGTAATTTCAGTGTGTGATGGTCATGGAGTGTTCATATCATGGTGTTTTCAGTGTTTGATGGTCATAGAGTGTTCATATCATGGTGTTTTCAGTGTTTCATGGTCATGGAGTGTTGATATCATGGTGTTTTCAGTGTTTGATGGTCATGGAGTGTTCATATCATGGTGGTTTCAGTGTTTGATGGTCATGGAGTGTTCATATCATGGTATGTTTCAGTCTTGCATGGTCACAGAGTGTTCATAACATGGTATTTTTAGTGTTTCATGGTCACAGAGTGTTCATATCATGGTGTGTTCAGTGTTTGATGGTCATGGAGTGTTGATATCATGGTGTTTTCAGTGTTTGATGGTCATGGAGTGTTGATATCATGGTGTTTTCAGTGTTTGATGGTCACAGAGTGTTCATATCATGGTGTTTTCAGTGTTTGATGGTCATGGAGTGTTGATATCATGGTGTTTTCAGTGTTTGATGGTCATGGAGTGTTCATATCATGGTGTTGTCAGTGTTTCATGGTCACAGAGTGTTCATATCATGGTGTTTTCAGTGTTTGATGGTGATGGATGTTCATATCACGGTGTTTTCAGTGCTTCATGGTCATGGAGTGTTGATATCATGGTGTTTGCAGTGTTTGATGGTGATGGAGTGTTGATATCATGGTGTGTTCAGTGCTTCATGGTCATGGAGTGTTGATATCATGGTGTTTTCAGTGTTTCATGGTCATGGAGTGTTGATATCATGGTGTTTCAGTGTTTCATGGTCATGAGTGTTGTATCATGGTGTTTCAGTGTTCAGTCATGAGTGTTGATATCATGTGTTTCGTGTTTCATGGTCTGAGTGTTGATATCATGGTGTTTCAGTGTTTCATGGTCACAGAGTGTTGATATCATGGTGTTTTCGGTGTTTGATGTGATGGAGTGTTGATATCTGTGTTTTCAGTCTGCATGTCATGGAGTGTTAATATCATGGTGTTTTCAGTCTTGCATGATCATGGAGTGTTCATATCATGGTGTTTTCAATGTTGGATGTCCTCTGTGCATCCATGTTCGTTGAGTTTTCATGTCAATGTCTTCAGTGCCTGGCACATTGATGGCGACCGTCGTTTGATGACAATGTATTTTGACGGAGATACTCTCATTCGCTGGCTTTGCTACTAAGCAAGCATTTACTGACATCAATCAGCGTCTTAGCAGATAGCATACCTGGGGTATGCCAGATCAGGGAGAGGCGCCACTGAACACATCAATTAAATGGCCCCGCCGACTGAGCAACAGAGCCGTGTCTCCTCTAGTGAGGTGCCTTATGACAACATGACATGGACTGGTCCCTGTGAACCGATGATGTTGAGACTATGATGATGAGATCGTGGGTACAGTTGGGTATGAACTCTGGGAAAGTAATGACACTGAGAACACGCCAGAGATGAGGCAGACGAGGAGATGAATGAGCACTGGTTGCGCTAAGCAGGGAACAGTCAGTGACT
>CM065736.1:26405509-26408009 GCA_033310375.1 Conus canariensis
CTTGAAAATGTTTGGACTAATATTTACACTAAATGAAGACAATAGGTTATTCCACACACAACCACCAGAATACGCGAGGCTAGATTTTAAAAGATCAGTCCTTGGTCTTGTTGGCATTGCGAATCAGATTCATTTGATTTTTTTTTCCCGGGGAGGTGTTGTCTTAAACGTGAGAATTGCTATGTTATAAGTGGGTTTCAGTTTTAGACGCAATACGTCTGAGCGTTTATAATCCGCGGGAGTTACTTTGAAGATTTCAGGAGAATTAGTTTAAACAACCTGTCTATGAAGACTGACGAGCGGTTTAAAATGTGATCACTGGCCGAATCCCGTCGTGTAGAAGAGTAATTTTAAAGGAGATTGAATTCACGAAGTAAAACAACAGCTCTCGACAATGTTGGTCTAAGAAATGTTTTAGTTTTGAAAACTGGTGAATCTTTTGAGACAGAAGTTTGCAGAGCATTAAGTATGAAAAGACCATGACAAATTATTGTGTACGATAGCATCAAGAACTTTATAATGATCAACTTCCTCATCTACCTCATTATTTATGTAAAGAGGAAGGGAGTCATAAGAAAGATTTTGACGCTTTTGCCTGGTGGTTCTCGTTTCTTAGTTCTTAGTATTTAGTTTTCTGAGGATGGAGACACGCGTGATTGAGTTCAGAGCATATAATTAACTTGTTTATACTTTCTTGTAGAGCGGCAAATATATTTTCATTTTTTGTTAATTACCGGTGTGTATAGTGGTGTAATCAGCGAACATTTCACTTAGACTATCACGAATAGTGATTAATCGTTTATACAGACATACATACATACATGCATACACACATACATACACACCACACACACACACACACACACACACACACACACACACACACACACACATACACACACACACACACACACACACACACGTAGATCGGTCCCAGTGCTGACTCTTAAGGCATGCCATGACTAATAGATTATAAAGAAGATCACTAATTGATAAATTAGGAGATACAGATTCATCTACTGAAACTGTTGGCTTTGAATTTGAAAGAAATGAAGACAGGAGATCTAACGAATTTTCAGATAAGTTATATAACTTCAGCTTTTTAAGAAGAAGATTTCGATCGATAACGTTAAAAGCTTTAATAAAATCTATCATGAGAACGCGTGTGATTTTGTCATTATGCATATGAGAGGGAGAGAGAGAGAGAGAGAGAGAGAGAGAGAGAGAGAGAGAGAGAGAGAGAGAGAGAGAGAGAGAGAGAAGAGAGAGAGAGAGAGAGACAAGAGAGATAGAGAAAAAAAAAGAGAGAGATGTATGTATGATGCATGTATGTATGTATGTATGTATGTATCTATGTATGTTACATGTGTGTACACATACATCATTGTCGGTTGCAATAAACGTGGTATCCGTAGTTGGATACAAAATACTTGTACTTTGAGCAACTGCACAGCATCTGAAAAGAATAAAATTGTTTGGGAGACTTAAGTCCTCTCTCTCTCTCTCTCTCTCTCTCTCTCTCTCTCTCTCTCCTCTCTCTCTCTCTCTCCTCCACACAACACACACACACACACACTCTCTCTCTCTCTCTCTCTCTCTCTCTCTCTCGCGCGCGCGCGCGGGTGCGCATATGCATGCACACAGGCACATACAAGCACACACGCATACACACATACACACAGAGCTTCCAATAATACTTTAACAAATCAATATTCATTCGTTTTGCAGGAAGAAAGTTTTTACAGTTTAATAACAACAACAATAACAACAACAACAACAGCAATAGTAATGATAATGATAACAACAACAACAATAATAATGATAATAATAATAATAATAATAATATTTATAATGATGATAATGATAATGATAACAATAACCACCACCACCACAACAACAACAATAATGATAATAATAGTAATAATAATAATGATGCTAATAACCACAACAGTAACAACAACAACAACAACGACAACAATCATCACCATCATCATCATCATCATGAAGGAAAATTGGCTGTTCGACTCGAGCCAGATGTGTATATGTCAAGAAACCTGGGCAAGCCTATGGTTGTCTTTCATTCCATCATCAAATCAGTGAAGGTAGTGGGTTTTAATTCATCACTAAACTCATTCACAATGAGGGTGAAGGTAGAGGGTTTTTAATTCAATCACCAAACTCATTCGCAATGAGGGTGAAGGTAGTGGGTTTTGATTTAATCACAAACTCATTCGCAACGAGAGTGAAGGTAGTATGTCTTTAATTCAACCTTAAAACTCATTGGCAATTAGAATGAAGGTAGTGGAATTTTAATTCAATTCAATCATCAAACTCATTCGCAATAGGAATGACGGTAGTGGGATTTTAATTCAATTTAATCATCAAACTCATTCGCAATGAGAGTGAAGGTCTGTTTTTTTTTTTTTAATTCAATTCAATCATCAAACTCATTCCCAATGAGAGTAAAGGTAGTGTGGATTTTAATTCAGTTCAATCATCA
>CM065736.1:26413009-26430509 GCA_033310375.1 Conus canariensis
CCAATACTAACCGAGTTGACTTAAGCGCCTCGATCATAATGTGTTCAAGGAACGCGTTAAAAGCTTGGGAGACAAAAGGGAGCCCTGATGAACTCCAACTGAAGCATGGAACCATTCACCCGTTGCACCCTGTACACACTGCATAGAGCCCTTTGGAGTGCATTTACTGAATGGTGCTTTTTGGTCGTGTTCCAGTAACGCTGCAGTTTGTTTCTTTTGCTGAATGGTGCCAGTTAGCTTTTGTCCAAAGTGCTATATCTTCACGGAAGCCTGTAGCTCTTCCTCAAATTATCTCAAGCACTGTCTTAGGTGGAAGTTGTAGAACTCTCTCTACTGTTGGAGGTGTTTTTCATGAAGGGTACGCTGGTCTGGTCAAAGATCTGTTTGATGGTTCTTCTGCCTTGGCGCAAACCAGCCTGTTCTTCAGCATGGTATTTGCTTGCGAGTGTGCTGTTTTCAGAATGATGTAGAGCTTTACATCGCTGCTATGACTGAATAAACTGATTGTGCAGTAGTTCTGGTGGTATTGGAAAGTACGTTAATTGGGAAGAGTGACAATTAGTCATTTCAATTCATGGAGTGGACCACTTCCAGTGTTGTAGATTTTCTTGCAAGTGGTAGTTAGGACGTTAATTGCCGCCTCTCCGCCATGTTTCAAGACATGTTTCAGGGCAACATCTGCAGGGATGTTGCCTCGGCCCGCAGTCATCCCTCATTTTAACGATTTCAGAAAAAAAGAGTTTAAGGGCAATACAAAAGGCACCAAACCACTGACTGAGAGCCCGCTGCTAGCAACTCTTCTACAGAGCTAGTCGTCGTGCCTGGATTGCACAACTTTTCCCCATCTCCGCCAACTACAGCGTACAACTCACAGAGGTAGTGGCCTTGCACGTTTGGGGTCTCTCACACACACATGCGCGCGCGCGCGCGCACGCACGCACGCACGCACACACATCGTTTAGAACGGTATTCCAACACCACGGGGGGGAGGGGGGGGGGGGGGTAGGAGGAGGTGGGGGAACCAAGGCCATCCAGCGTCCGTCAGAAAACCAGGAGAAAGCGTGGCAGAATAGGACCCTATTGCCAGCATGGTGCCTGACTGACTGACCTGCCCAGAGATGCTCATGGACGTGATGGTGATCACACGTAGCCAGCTCTACGGTGTTTCTGTACCTAGTCTACGCACACAGGTGCGAATTCACGAGTAATAACATTTCCTGCCTGCCCCTCCATCACCCTTCTCCCTACCCCCCCCCTCAACTTCCCTAAAGAACGGACAAAAAACAAAAAAACAAAAAACAAAACAAGCAAGAACAACAACAACAAAATTACCCCCCCCCCCAAAAAAAAAAAAAAAAACAACAAAAAACAAAAACAAAACAAAACAAAACAAAACAACAACAAAAAAACCAACCAACCAACAAACAAAAAAAAACCCAACTACACACACACACACACGCACGCACGCGCGCGCGCGCGCGCGCACACACACGCACACGCACGCACGCACGCACGCACGCACGCACACACACAGAGAAAAGAACAAAATTAAAAAAATCTAGAACAAACAAAACAATCAAAAATGAAAGAAAACAAAACAAATGAAATGGAACAAAGCAAACAACCCCAAATCCAGATTTCCAGTCCATGATGGGCTAAAAAAACAATTCAGAACACTCGATTCCATTTCTTACCTCTCGTTTCTGAGGAAAAAATCAATCCAAACAAAAAGAGAATATCATCAATGGAGAATTCATATAGACGGTTAGTTTTTACTCACACGACTACAGAAGCGTGCATTACGTGCATAATGATGAATGCACAAGTGCAAGTGTGTGTGTGTGTGTGTGTGTGTGTGTGTGTGTGTGTGGTGGTGGGTGGGTGGGGGGGGGGGGGGGGGAAGGGAGGGGCGGAGGGTGTGTGTGTGCGTGCGTGCGTGCGTGTATGTGCGTGCGTGTGCATGTATGCGTGTCGTTCGGTCTGTGGATTTGTGGGTAAGTTTATATCAATGGATGTGTATGAAACACTTTAAACATGGTTTGAAAAACACTTCAAATTACTTGCTCTCGACCCCCGCCCCCCCCCCCCCCCCCCCCCCCCCAATGAGGAACTTCAGAGAATGTAAATATGTTTGTTCAAGACCACCCATCTTATTTTGCACGAAAACCCCCCTTTTCACGTACAAATCACGTCCATCTCATGCTACTTTTTGCCAAAATTGGCACCTGTTTTACAAAAAAATTAACATGCAAAAATCGAAGTAATCGTTATTTTAAAATGGGGGGCTTGCGTGCTAGATAAGATAGGGTGATTTAGAGCCCGCATATTTACATTCTCTTGGGTTTAACCGATCATGTGTTTGTTTTTCAATGTTCTGTTTAATTGCATCAGTGTCTACCTGTTGCGAAGTAAAAGTCTTTCTCCACTCCTTTTGAAGTTCAATTTTTTGTCGCCTGTAATCCTCACCGTCAGCCATAAGCTTCTGAAATTCTTCGTCTGTAATGTTTTCATCCTGTAATGATTTGCTTATTCTTAATCTTAATGAACAAAGTTTTGCTGATGCTAAGGCAACAATGGCAGTGTGCTTTTGTAATTTAGGCGTTAATTTTTTTAAAACAGCACTCACAATCATAGACATAGCACCTAAACCCAAACCAAGGCTCCCTAATGCTAAAGAGGCTGGTGCCCCGGCCCCAGTAGCTAAAAGAGCAACACTAGACCCAGCACTTACGCTAGCTACAGCTGATGAGCCAGTAATTACATAAGAAAGAGTATTTAAAGCTTTAGCATATTTCTTTCTAGTAACCCTATACTTATCCAAGTCGCTTTCTATTTCCTTTTGAAGTTCAGTTATTTGCTCTAATCTAAACTGTTGAACCTTCATTTTTTAATTAAGATTATTTTTTTAATTAAGATTAATCTTGTACATATTTTTTTATTAACCCTTCTGGCAGCACTTCATCAACAGAGTAAAACGCAATAAAATCAACATACTTAATAAAAATAAAATCAAGCACTGTTAGTTTAGCATTGTCAACCATCACAGTGACTTTGTCAGAAGATACAGAAGTGTTTATTTCATCCCCGTTTTTAGTAATAGCAATAACAAGCCTAAGAGGCCCGCCCAAGTTTTCAGACTTTATTTGTACACCCCTGATTAACGTATGCTCTGGCAAACTAGGATCAGACTCCCTTGGAGTGATAAATAAGCGAAAAAGCATCGTCATTTTTCTAGGCAGTGATTCTAGTTTTGGATTAAACTCTAAGCCGACGGTGTCACCCCCCATTCAGCTAAGGACTTCTTTCTCCGCAGCATATATACAGAGCCCTGCTTAGTTATTTCAATCTGCTTTTTCTGTTGTAATCCTGGGACTAGGCTAGCAAGAAGGCGTCCTTCATTCAAAGCTTTTCTAAAATTGTATTTCTTATCAAAGTATACATGAGGGCTTCGTAGTTCAAACTTTAAATCCCAGTTAATGTCAGGAAGCAACGCCCAGGCATTCTCTCGTTTATGAAGTTTGTATTCGTGTTTGCCAAAATCGTTTGCCCTTAAATTTCTTATCTCTTCCAGGGCGGGATACTGCTGTCGTTTTTTATCTTCAATTTCTGTTCGTTTGTAAACCCCATCATCTGTGTATTCAAATCCATAAACATTTCCTGGCACTCCTATTAGATCAAAGTCCGTTGTATCTGCTAGATCTTTTAGCTCTACTGCAACGCATTTAGGAGCTAACTCCGCTTTTGATTCTGGCCCTCGAGACATTTTTTTAATATTAAAATTATAATAAACAATCTACAATAAACAAACGTATTGAACTGGGGGGTCAGTCCGTAAGCATAGCTTAGCGTGCTTAGATTTTTCTAACTGCTCTTTTATTTTTTTTAGCTCATCTTTGTCCCTTATTATATAATTTTCACTTAAACATTCTTCAAAACTATCTTTGTCCTTAGTATAGAATAAGATGACTGATTTTAACTGCGATCTAAAGTCTTTTAAGACAGCATTGTATTGTTGAGTTAAGAGCCACACAGAAACTAAGGCGTGGCGTCCACTAAAGGCTAGCTTTGATAGAGCTTTTCTTTTTTTTAACAATGTCTTGTTCGGCTGAACAGTCATCAATAATAAACAGTGTTTCAGTTCCCTCAAATAGCCTATAGTAATGTCTAAACAGTCGCTCAGTTTGTCGCTAGGATCAACTAAAAATATATTCTCGTCTGTCCAAATAAACTTCCTTTCTTTGTAAGACTTGTTGTGCTTAATTGTTGTGCAGAATATAACAATGTGCTCGTAATGAAACCTGTATATTGTTTGTAACAAATCAAGTACGAAGACAGTTTTCCCACACCCAGTAATCCCGCAGATAAGAGAACAGTGCGGATCTTTGGGCAGAAACTTCAAACTATCCATCTGTTTTTATTAGAATATTTCTTCTGCATTTTAATAAGCCACGTCTTTTAGCCTGTTTTCTTCAATGTTTAGCTGAGCATCACAAACCATAAAAACATGAATTTGTATTGGGGCGTTTCCGTCTGCTTTCTTGTGAATATTTATTTTTATACCATCTTGCCCTACCCTTTCTCCACTTCCAAACAATCTGTTGTCAAATGTGGATCTAAAATCCAGCCACAGCCCATATTTGGTTATTAAGTAGTCTTCGAGTCTTACATCATAAAGGCGAAGTTTTTTACATACGCGATCAACTGCAGGATCTCTTTGCCTACCTCCAGCGAATAACTTTCTTATTTCATCAAAGTGTTGGTGAGGTAAAAGCCCGCGACCCGAATACAACTGATCAGACTTACCATTTATTGCACAGTCAACCTTCTTAATTTTTGGATTATAAAACGCTTCTGATTCTCTCTGAAAAGGAGTTGTTTCTTCAGTAAACAAGAACAAAATTCCTTTTAAAGACTTCAGAGACTGATTTAGATGTATGTTCCAGAGAGTGTCTCGCTTGTTTCTATTTTCTGTAATGGAGTGTATAACGTTTTCATAATAAATAACCGTTTTACTTTTATATTGGGTTAAGATTGTTCTGGCCAGTCCAGGGTTAGTAACAACATCAAACTCAAGAGAAATGTCGCTGACTGTGTATTTAGCTTCAGGATCTTCAGACAGAACAACAGACTCGCTAGGATTAAATGTCAGTTTATAAGTAAGTTTTTCTTTTAGTGCGCCTTGGTAATATGGCATATGCGTTTTAACAGCTCAAAATCTAGAGGGATGCAGAATCTGTTGCCAAATGCTTCTGCTACTGCCTCATCTTTAACATCATCCTTTGCATCCTCCGCTTTAAACCTGTGCTTGAGACCGTTTGGGCTTTGTATTCCCTGATAAACTTTCTTTTCTTTCTTTTTTAGGCAGCCATAGGTCAGAATAGAGGGCAAAAATGTCTGCCTCGCTTAGTACAAAGACTTCTCTGCCCTCCAGTTTGATTGCCATATGTTTAACGATTGCCCTGCCCAAATTAGCAACAACAGTAGCATTAGGATCTTTCGATGTAATATCTATTTTGAATGATAGTTTAGCGGTGCCTGGCATTATAACATCATCAGCGCCAAGATCAGGGAACATGACTATTAAAGTTTGTCCAGGCTGAACTGTTGATGGAGTATTTACACTAATTACAGTCTGCCTTATACCTTTTACGCCGTGGGGTTCCTTCTCTTTTCTGTATGGATCGAGGTCACAACCGTATGAGTTCATTTTTATAAAACAAAAAATAATAAATATATAAATATGGCTGATGAAGATTTTGACGCGATTGATTCTATTGAGGAAGATGATGAAACAGAATCGGGCCCTTCATTGCAAGATGAACTTGAAGAGCAGGTTTTTCAGCCCCTTCATTAGAAGAAACACCCCCTGGAGTTATTACAGCTCGTGCAGAACTATTAACAAATAAAATTAACTCATTCTATAAAAGCATAGGACTAGAGCCGCCAGAAGGTCACAGTGCTTTTGATTTTAAGATGGATAAAAATAATCATCTGTATGTAAGGGCTAGTAAAGGCCTTGTACGACTTACTACAAAACCAGACCCGACCAAGTTTTTAAGCAAGAGCACAATTCTTAGAGATCTCCCTGTTGCCGACCGAAGGCGATTAAACCTTATTAAAGATTTAAGGCCTGAGGCTGTTAGTGCTTTACAGAACTTGGGGCAAAGGTTGCCAACACAATCTGAAATGCAAAACATACCTCTTCAAGAATTAAGTCAAAGAACAGATGAAGCAATAGCAGAACTTGAGACGAGTTTTAATGAAGAAACACAGTTAAAAACAATTGCCGGTTCTCAATTACCTAGTCAAAGAGAACGTGAGCTAAGCCCTGAAGAAGAAGCAGCTTTACAAACAATTGATGATCCTCCATTGCCTGAGAGTGTACACATGAATCTTAAAGCTGCTATGCGTGAACTCAGGGGCCTTGATGATGCTCTACGGAGAATAAATGGCGAGCTAAAAAACAACTTGTCAAAACTTGGTGAGTTAGATAGAGAGATAAGAGAAGAAAGAATTAAACTGGCTGATGCAGATGATAACAATTTAGGGTTAGAAGAAAAGGCTAGAATACAGGCGAAAATACAGGAGTTAATGTCACTAAGGGCAGACAGGTTAGAAACGCTGTCTACTAACAGAGAACAAATAGTATTACAAACAAACAGGATCAAAGAAACTATAAACAGACTCCTTCATGAAAATACTACGTTAGCAGAAAGAATAAGGACTCTGTTCAGAGAGCAGGGAATTACAATAGTTAGTATATTGACAGCTGTTGGGTTTGCTATCTCTACACTGGTTTATGCATTAACTGGCAGTACGCCAACAGGGCCAGTAGCTCCTCCAACGCCTCAGCCCGGTAAAAGTTGGATTAGAAAACAACTGCGCCATCTAGCAAACCTATTAAAGAAGTTAGCTGTCAAAGCGCTTGATGCTCTGCCTGGCATAATAGGCAGTGTTGTTAGTTGGGTTTTGTCTACAATAGGCAAAGTGGCCGGTTATATGGCTGACCATCTGTGGACGTTAGGAGTGCTGGCTGCTGGTTTAATTTTTAGTGAAATAAAGTATGGCTAATCCAGTAAAAGTTAAAAACACAACAAGGGCTGTCTTTTCACTAGTGTGTCTGTCGGGGTGAGGCACATCAACAGGCGGGGGGTCGCTTTCTGGGCTGCTTATAACTGGTGGGGGGTCGCTTTCTGCAGGTTCTGGGCTAGATACTTTTTTTAAAATGGCTGGCGCGGGCCTTGTGTTTAAACCTTGATTGTGCCCTAAGTTTTGGTCGTCTCCGGCTATGAGAATTTCATTATTATAATTCTGTATCATGCCAATCTGCAGTCTAAGGTCAGAGGGTAGCATGTATAATCCATGGCCTACAACAAAGTCAACCTTTGACCTAGCGTGTGTAAGAACGTTTTGGTACCTTTGTATGCTGGAAGGCAAATCAACAGCAGAGTTAATAGCATCTTCTAAATTGGCTAGAAATTGTTTTCTGGCATCAAAACCTGTAGACTGATCCACTATGCTAGCCTTGGTCTGTGCTTGTGCTCCTAATAGACACCAAACGTATGTCCGTATGGAGTCATTAAGCCTTTGCACTCCTGGCATTGTTAGGCCTTCACTTTCATCTAAGATAAATGTTGCCCAAGCATTGGGGTGTTTTTGTTCTATGGATCCCAATCGAACTTGTTTGTTTGGTTGAAAAGAGGTGTGGCCAGGCCAGTAGTCATAAGTATATTCTCTTTTTGTACCCCACAAATACAATGTGCCTAGCCCATGATTGCGGTCTAACTTTTGTCTAAAGTCAGTTGAAGGATTAATGTTAAATTCATTGCAGATTCTTTCATATGCATTAGTGTCCATTGGGTTGTTAAATGGATTAAACGCGTTGTCATTGGGGAGACGCACTTGTAGTTCAGTTAGTATGCGTCTATACTGATAATAAACATGAAAGTTATATACTGACCTTACTAAGAGATTGGGGTGGTATAAATGGTTTGTATATGAAACACCGCAGCCTGTGGTTGCGCAGTAAATGGCAAAATTTAACTGATTCTGGAAAAAAGCCATAGGGTGAGATGACCATGCTGATGGCACTCTGTCACTCTTTATTGGCGGATTTAAATATTTAGTTAGTGGGTTTACAAGTCTGACTTGGAAGCCATATGATTCATCCACTGCAATGGTTAGTAAACTGAAGTCCAAAGATTTGGGGTTATAAAACGCTCCTACATTGTAAGTGGCACTTTCATTATATTTAAAAGGTTCCATTTTTTAAATTAGTTTTTTAAAATAGTTATAAAAAAGATGTACATCTATATAACCAAACAAAACGAGCGTGTGTTCTTAACGTACCCAATTACCAATTGGAGTGGGAGTTGTAGAATTGCACTTAAAGAAATTGGCTTTAAAGTTATGTGGGTTAACATATCTGAAGGAGCTCAAAATAACTGGATTAATGTTGATGACGAACAAGGCAATCAAATAAGTCATATACAAATACCTGATGGTTATTACAACTTTTGTTCTTTAAAAGAAATACTTCTCGAATCTGGTATATTGTTAACAATTAACGAGGCAAACCTTAGAATTACTATACATTTCCCACTAGAAGAAAGAAGAGAGTACACTTTCCCTAGAGGCCTAGCTAAAATCTTAGGCTTTCACAGCAGTGACAAAGATTATAGATTTAGCACAAGAGAAGACATCTATCAATTTGAAGGTAATAAACCTTCTGATTTTTCTGTGAATCCAATGTTGTATGTCCATTTACAACAGTTAAAAACAAATACTAATTTGTTTAATGGCTATCCGTCTACAGTTCTGAGAGTGCTGCCGTCAATTAGGGCGGGGTTTTGCGATTATCAGCTATATACGTTTGACTGAAGCAGCCAATTTAAAGAATTAATTGAGGGGGCTATAAATTCATTAGATGTAAAAATAACTAACCAAGATGGAAGGCTAGTTGTTTGTTCTGATTTATTAATAGTGCTGGAAGTAGAAGAGCATATTAAAAAAGTAGTAAGGGCTCGGTCCCGCGGACGTTAATAGCGGTGGAGAGAATGTAAATATGTTTGTTCACAATAACGATTTTATGTCCCTGTAGAGAATGTAAATATCTTCGTTCACGACCACCCATGTCATTTTGTCCGAAAACCCCCTTTTTCACATACAAATCACGTCCATCTCATGCCAGTTTTGGCCAAAATTAACACCTGTTTTACAAAAAATTAACACGCCAAAACCTCTAAAAATCGACGAAATCAGTACTTTAAAAACGGGGGTTTCCGTGCAAAATGGCATGGGCGATCGTGAACCCGTATAAAGACATTCTCTACCCAAAATAAGCCAAAAAAATAAGTTTAACAAAAAATAAGTTTTAGCAAAAATAAATACTATTTTTTTTAACTCACTGTGTTTGGTGGGACAACTTGCAGCTCTTCACGAACAAAGGATCTTTTAGGGGCAGGTTTTTTAGACGCAGTAGCACCGCTAGAAGAGAGAGTTTCTCTTAAATAATACACGGGAGGGGTTGTTTTCATGATTCTTTCAACTTCATATACATCTACGCTCCATATAGGATCTGTGGCTCTAATTCTAACATCACCTTCTGCCTCTCCAGGAGCATACAAGTATCTTACTTTTAGCCCAAACGGCACGAGTTTTTGAGTCCCCTGCACATCTTCAGTAATGCTAATTTTTTTTAATTTGATCGCGTTTACTGGTTTAAGGCCTGTTGCTTTAAATTCTTCATTGTTCATGGCACGTAAGACTGCTGGCAATCTCCTAACCCATTCTGTGTTGCGTTCTCTGTCCATAATTTCTCTGTGATATTGATAGGTAAACAAACGTTCGGCTAGATTCTTATTAAAGTTTTCTACTAGGGCTTGTGACCGATGGTTACCTGGGATCCCTCTCTTCACTGTAACATGATGTTTTAAAAACAGTTGGTTTACAGAACCTTTAAACTCTTTTCCATCATCAACTTGAATCATCCTAGGATACTTTAATGGACCTCGCATGTATATTTGTTGTAAAGCCACAGCCACGGCAGTTGAGCTTTTATCCGTTAAAGGCTCAGTGTCTTTGTATCTTGAAGCCATGTCAACAACAGTCAGAGCATACTTAAACTTTTTTCTTCTAACTTTATCATGTGGAAGATACAGCAAGTCCATCTGGTGGGTGTCATTTGGAACTGAATTAACAAATCTAGGCCTTATTATTCTTTTTGGGGCAGGCAGATATATTTGCCAAATTGCCTGTTTTGAAAGCCAGTCTTTCGCATCTGATTCAGACACTCTAGCAGCTTTACTCAGTTTTTCAATAGCAGTCTTTCCTTTCCAATACCCTTTAGGAGAATAATATATTTTGTACTTCGTATTGTCCATATTTTAAATGCAGTTTATTTTACACAAGAAAGCGAGCAACAAGAAAGATTGCTCCCATGCCAACTACAATAAAAGCTATCTCTGAACTTTTCTGTTCCTCAGATAGTTCATAAAAGTCGGACAGTTCTGGTGGCGGCGATGTTAGAAACTTCTTTCCTGTCATAAGTAATACTCATTCATTGCGTCATCAACGTCTGTAAATGTGTGCTCTGCATGACCCTGTTCTCTTAACTTTTTATTAATAAAGTCTAAGTGAGCAATTCGTCTTTTCTCGTAAGCGTCTCTTGCCTTAGCTAAATCTTCCATTGCCTTGTTATGGCGTTCTCTCTCTTCATCGGACCGCAATTTACTAAACATATAATTGCTGCCAGAGAAGGCCAAAGCATTAACAATAGCTCCTCCCACCATCAGAACCAATCCAGACATCTTTTTATAAATCAATATTTTCTAGATTAATCTGCCTATGCATTAATATTTTCTGGGATAATCCCCTGCGTAACAAGAAAGTCTTTTGACGCAATCCCTGCAGTAATTACAACTATAACCTTAACAACATCCTCAATGTCTAACCTTCCTAGATCCGCCGGCTTCATTTTTAACATGTTTTTTGCTAACACGCTATAACCAATACTAAGGCCGCTAATTACAGCAGAATGGTAAATCGTATTGATAATCTTTTTTTCACTCATCTTTTTATTAACTAAAAAAATAATTAAAATAATCATAATACGAAAGGCTGTCTATGTGCTTTTTAATCAAATAATCTTTTGTTGTTAAAGCTAAAAATAAGGCTGCAACTAGTCTTGGCGAATCTTCTATCTTTCCCATGTTGGGCGGTTTTATTCCTAACAAACATTTTGCAAGGGTTGAATAGACTATAACACCAACGATAGGCACTGCATAATTAACCAGCGTTAAACTCATGGTTTTAAAAGTATTATATTATTTTTCATTGCTTTTAAAAATGGATTGTGACGAACTATTAAAGTGTGAGGAGCAGGCAGACCACTCAGCAGACCACTGCCATAAAGAAAGATTATACTCTCTAGCTGCGTGTGGAAAAACTAAACAGTATTTAGGCACTGAACTAAGTATTGAACAAATCCAACAATTGTCTACATCAGACGTTGAGAAGTACTACGCTAGGTACGAAGCACAGCTAGGGTCAAAAATGGTTAGATCAGTAGGGCAGACAATGATTAGTTTATATGCTAAGTTAGTAAGTAAGATGGCGCCTGTTGATTCAGAAGAAGATTTAAAATATGACTTATCACAAGATCCGGTTTTAAACAAGTCCCTAGAAACTCTTGCATGTGACATGTATTACAGATTTGGGACGATGTTATGTCCATTCATCATGGGATTATTACTTTTAATCATATTAATTTTGATCATATTAAATTTAATCGCAATAAAAAAAATGAGCGAGAAGACGCCACAGGACAATCCGCAGAACCCTCCAAAGGAGCAGAATGTACCTCAAGTGAGCCCGCAAGAGCAGAATGTACCACAGGTGAGTAGTGTTACTAAGTCTAAAAATCCTGGGCGTGTTGAGGCCGGTCATAAACTAGCTGAATGGAACAGACTGAGAAAAGCAAACCAATCAACAAAACAAAAATTGTTAGATAGTAATACAACATCGCCACCGTCAACAACAACACAATTAACAACAACACAATCACAATCAAACGATAAGATGTATTATTATGTATTTGCTGCTGTTGTTGTTGGTGGGGTTTTTTTAGCATACAAATGTCTAACACCATACTTAGCAGCAAAGTCACAAACCCCCACAAAGCCAGTAAAAGAAGAAGAACCATCTTCTGTAAAAAAAGTACAACCTCCTGCTGTAGACCCATTTTCTATGGAATAGTTTTTTAAAGAACTAGATAAAGTACAAGTTAAGAACTAGATAAGTACAAGTTAAGTTAGTTATAGAAAGTACTTTTTAAGTTAAGCGCAAGTAAATTACAAGTTAAGTGCAAAAAAATTATAAGTTCTTGTTAAGTACTAGTTAGGTTCTTAAGTAAGTTCTTGTTATGTTCTTAAGTAAGTTCTTATTAGGTTCTTAAGTAAGTACTAACCAAGTCAGCCAAGTTAATCTCTTAAAGTTCTCCAATGTCCTACAGCATATGAAAACTCAGGATTGACGTAAGTTCTCTTGTTATTGTTAGAGACTAGTGATATCTTGTTAACTGCAGTTGTGTTTACTTGATGAAGAGTAGAGCGCAGATTAACATTTGTGTGATAAAATACTTTGTTTTCAAAGAGAGCTTGCTTGTAGTTGTCGTGAGTTATATTTTTTTTGACAACTTCTTTACTTATGCCTTTAGCTTTTTTCATTACAGAAGTTTGGCTGGCAACGCTATACATCTTTGACCGTAAGCCAACATATTCTTGTATAACTGTCCCATTGAGTTCATCCTTCATCTTTCCAATCACTTTCTTGTTAACAGTTGAATGTAAAGGACTGTCTTTTGGATAGTCGCATGTGCCATACCACCCATCAACTCCTTTAGCCACTTCTGTTTCTAAGTCTTTGTAAAAGTCTTCAGTGGGGACGTCTAGAATAAAAGAGTCAGTGTCTGTGTAAAGAACTCTTGCTTCTGGGTACAGTGGTTTAAAGTAGTCGTACAGAAATTCTAACATCAATAACTTCGACAACTCTAATACGGTGAAGCCGATAAACACCGGCTTGTCCAACTTAACATCCTTTTTCTTCATCATGATGCCAACCAAGCTGTCGTTAAATCTTCTAAAGTCTTGATAGTTAGGTTTAGAGGCCAACTTAATTGCTTGGTTTTCTTTTGTAACTAATTTCACATCTTTACGTTTGTGTGGATTTTCCATAGTTTTGCCAAAACAGCTGTTATTCATCAGTTTAAAGAAGTCTTTTTCTGAAGCATCAGTGGCTTGGGTTCTAAGATCAGTATTCTTCTTGATGTATGGCCTCATAAAGGGCTCTTGGTTGCATATAATTATTCTGTGAACAGCTGCCAGTTTCAACCCGTGTCTTAAGTAAAACTGTAGGAGTCTGTAATGACACACATATTTAGTTTTGTGGCTAAGATTGGGAACAAGTTTAGGTGGTTCTGTGGGGCTCATCTTTAAGCTTTCTGCGGCTAGGGGGTAATCGTTGTGGAGATCGTGTAATTCTTTAGGATATTCTAAGTCTACTTCCAAGATTAGTCCTGCTGGATTATCGGGCGTAAGCTGTGACAACATTCCTAACACAATATTGACATCATGAGGCCCTTTTATCATTTTAAAGTTACGTAATGGAAGCGGTTGACTCATGGCCCATCCATACAGATTGTTGGCGTCTAAGTACATTAGATAGTTGGACGGTTTAGTCGGGTCATAATCATCTAAATATTTGTTGTTGGCTTTGCAGTAAGGATGTGAGGCCATGCTAATACCTCCCCTTAAGCCGTCTTCAATCATCTGGAGTGTGGGTAGATCAGAAATTAAGTCAATCTGAATGTTTGTAGACTTTAAGAATGCATCCCAAGAAAGGCCAGGCGCAGAGATGTAATGTGATGAGTCTAAGCTGTAATGTTTCATGCAAGTAGATCTGTAATTCTGAAAGACGTCTGCCAATAAACACACGTCAGCCAATAAATATTGATCATGATAATCGCCCATTGTTTGACAGTGTAATTCTGTCCAGGCTTTCTGAGCGTATTCATAGTCAGCATCAGTTATGTCTTTGCCTCTAAGACTAGAAAAGAAAGCGCCTTTAGGAGGAAGCGTGTCTTCGTCAAACCTGTCCCACGAGTTCATGTATTCATAAGGATAAACTCCTTTACGCACCAAAGATGGATCAAAGTATTGTTTAGTGATTGGAAAGACTTGTAGAGATCCCGCTAACTTATCTAAACTCCCCATCAGATGTTGGGCAGAGTCATAAAAGGATAAACAGTCAAGAGTAAAAGTCATGTACTTTTCTGAAGACTGTGCAATGCAGGAAACCCTCTTATATTCAGAAGTCACTGCTTGCATGATAAAATGAGAATCGTAGCCTCGTAAGTTATGAAAGAAGATAGGCAGTTTCCATTTTTGGGGGTCAACCTTAAGTTGAAGATTACAATTGTTGTGTGCGGTCCCTCTGAATTTGCCAGTAATGTGATCGTGGTCTCTTACTGTCGCGTCTTTACTGTTAGGTGTTAGCTCTAAGCCGCAAATCCAGCAGTGAGTGGCTGAGTTATAGCATTCTTGGTCTTCAGGAGTCATAATAATGTCTGAAAGATTTAGTTGGTTGGAGTAGTAATTACGAAGTTGTTTCATCTGCTCTAAAAATCTACTAGCTGCGTTGGGACCTCTGTAAATCTCAGGTGTTGTGTGTGCCCCATCTGACCTAACAACAATAACACGCATAAGAACAGATCTGATGGTGGGTTAATAAGGTTGTTTTTTGTTTTTGCTGTTGTGGGCCGTAGTACTGTGGCAAGATTGATTCAAAGTCAGCATAAACCACGTATGGGCTCATCTGCATTTTGTGTACATTCTTAAAACTAACTTTAGACCCGGGTTTAGGTGTGAGGAGTTTGGTTTCACAGTCTACAAAACTTTTACAATGTTTCTTATGACTGGCAGCTGCTTCTATAGTAGGAATTCTGACCAAACACCTTCTACAAAGCTCTTGTTTAGCTGGATGCTTTGTAGTATAGGCTAACAGTCTGCTTATTGTTCTAATGAATACATAATGGCTCTTTGTACTATCTGCAAACAGTATCAAGTCTACATGATTCTTAAGTGGCTCGCCAAAAGTAGGAGCGTTGGGAGAAACCCTTAGAGGCACTAGATTATCTACTGCAGACCATGTGTATACGTTTACGGTGATTGGGGTGTTTTGCTCTTCAAACTGAGATATGCTTTCTATACTCACTGGAAAGGTTATGTTATCAAAGTTCAGCTCGTTAAGATGAGCCATATAATTAGATACTCTGTTTGCATGATTTTTGACAGGATGTAAATGTGCTAAAACGCACCACATAAAACACATGTTGTCAGAATTATGTATGTTTAATACTGCTCGTTTTAACTCTAACTCTTTTGGGAGAGGAAGGTAAGAATTGCCAACTATAGGATAGAACTTTGTTTGCTTCAATTTGATTTCAAGGACTTTCCCTTCAGACCAGCCAGAACCCCTTAACTTAGCCTCCTCACTTGCATGATTAAACTGTGTAAGCATGTAATCAGCCCAGTTAGAATTAAAGTCGTGATAGCTAATAACTTCTTTCTGTCTTGTTGAAACCCAGACTTCCATGCTAGTATCATCGGGCGTTATATAATCAATCAGAATGGTCAACAGAACTTTTACTGGCGGCTCCATCTGAAGAAACTCTGGGATTTTAGAGATAGCATGTGCCACGCTTTCATGAACGTTTGTGGGGTTAATGATGTCCATGTCTACTTCACTAAACGTATTGCTTAATTGTTTTTTTTTCAATATCAAATATTTCTTCCATCGTATATAGTTTTCCATCCTCAAATTTACTTGTGGTCGTCATTTTTAAAGCCACAATATTTACGTAAATTAAAAAAATAAATGTAAATAAAAGTGAGTAAACCTCGCTTTTTATTCTTCTCCCAAGCGTTGCAACACTTCAAGACACGTTAACCTTACAATAACACCTGCTAATATTTTAGCTTTTTCTGAATCACTACAGTCAATGTTCATCACTTTAATTGCTTCGTCAAATAGTTCACTATGATCTTTTATTATATTGTTTACATCATTCTCAAACCCAAATTCACTAAAAGCGATGTTTAACACTTTCATTGTTTCGTCAAATAGTTCATTACAATTCTTTAAATCAGATTCACTGAGTTCAGCAGCCATTTTTAAATGTAAATAAATAAAAAAAAATAATTGTAAATGTAAATTCAGCTATTGTTTATTATTCATAGTCTTTTCTAATCATTAAAGTGAATAGCTACTCCTTCAGGACTGGTAGAAACAGTCAGATTAGCATCTTCAGGAGTCATATTATCAACTAAAATAGCAAACAACTTTACAACTGGTTGGGGCCAAGAATCTGGTATTTTACTAACGGCTTTCACTACGCTTTCTCGTATAGTTAGACGCTCAAAAAGATCATTAATCAATTCTTCAAACCTGCTCTTTAACTCTTCTCTATCGGCCCCCCACCCCCTCTCCTCCTCCCAAATTCTGTATATATTATGAAGCTCTGTAAATACTTCGGGCTTCATTTTTTAAACCAGAATATAAACGACAATTAAAAAATAATTAACTAGCCGTTCCTCTTGTTTTGCGCAAGAATCAGAAGAGAAATCAATAACAGGTAGCTGATTGAGTGCTACCGCTGCACGCTTGTGCTTGGACCGCCCACGGTTGTTTTAACGTGACTCATATGTGACGTGATCGTCCCACAATCGCGCCAGAAAAATCTATTGCCGCAATGCGCAATTCAGTTGTGCATGTTAATGTGTGGTGTTACTCATATATGGTGTGATCGTGGGGGCGATCATTCTAAAAAAATCTATTGTCGCAATGCGCAATTCAGTCGTGCATGTGCCGCCGCAGAGGTAGATTTCATCATTCTCTCACTGACAGTCGTGCGAGAAGGCTGTGTTTGACTGTGCTCCTACTGTGTTTGGCTGTGTTGTTATTTTAACAATGGCTAACAGGTTTACCGAAGAACAGGCTTGTGCTATTCAAGATCACAAGTTTTACTGTAACTGCATGTTAGAGTATTTGTCAAAAAAAGAACTAGGCAAAGCCTGTTCTCTACCAGTGAAACCCAAAAGAAGCATTGCTTTTCTAGAAGGCGGAAAAAAGAAAAAAGCGAACCGACTGCTTTGGAAATGCACAGCTATCTTGAAGGCTTGTTGGTTAAGGAAGATGCAAAAATTGAAAATGACATTAGCGAACAAGATGTGGCCAATTTTCATAACTGTTTGACTGTTGATGAGATGCTTCCATTTCTAAAAAGTGGTGCTATGTTGATAAAACAAAATAAAAGCAAAACAATCCATCATGCGTTAATTTTTGGTCGCTGGCTTGAGACAGCTCAAGTCATGTTTAAAAAAATAAAAACGCTTCAAACATGGCGGTCATTTCTTAAGGTGAAGGTGGGCATGTCTGATTCATA
>CM065736.1:26435509-26445509 GCA_033310375.1 Conus canariensis
ACATATCACCAGAAAACAGTCGAACAACCCCCCAGCCACACTACATATCCGCAGAGCACTCTAGAACACAACCTCAGCCACACTACATATCCCCGGAGAATTGTAGAACACAACCACAGCCAGACTACATAACCACGGAGAACTGTAGAACATAACCAGAGGCAGACTACATATTCAGAGAGAACTGTAGAACCCAACCTCAACCAGACTACATGTCCCCAGAGAACTGTAGAACACAATCACAGCCAGACTGCATATCACCGGAGAAATGCAGAACACAACCACAGGCAGAGTACATGTCCCAAAGAACTGTAGAATGTAATCATAGTCAGACTACGTATCCCCGGAGAACTGTAGAACACAACTATAGCCAGACTACATATCCCCGGAAAACAGTAAAACGTACCCTAGCCAGACTACATATCCCCAAAGAACTCTTTAACGCAACACCAGACACACTATATATCCCCCCCCCCAAAAAAAACAAACTATAGAATACGACCCAAGGGAGTACATATCCCCAGAAAACACTTGAACAACCCCCAGCCAGACTACATATATCCGCGGCGAACTGTAGAATGTAATCATAGCCAGACTACGTACCCCCGGAGAACTGTAGAACACAATCTCAGCAAGACTACATATCCCCAGCGAATTGTAGAATGAACCCATCCAGACTACATATCCCCAAGGAACTCTGTAACGCAACCCCAGACAGACTATAATTATTATATCCCCGGAAAACTATAGAAGACGACCCTAGAGAGTACATATCCCCAGAAAACAGTTGAACAACCCCCCAGCCAGACTACATAACACCGGAGAACTGTAGATCACAACAACAGGCAGACTACATACTGCCGGGAAAACTGTGGAACACAACCCCAGCGAGATTTCATATACGCAGAGAACTAAAGAACCACAACCCCAGCCAGACTACACATCCCGGAGAAGTCCAGAACATACCCCAACCACACTACATATCCCCAGAGAACTGTAGAACACAACCCTAGCCAGACTACATATCCCCAGAGAACTGTAGAACACAACCCCAACCAGTCTACATATCCCTGGAGAACTGTAGAACACAACTCCAACCAGACTGCATATCCCTGGAGAACTGCAGAACACAACCACAGCCAGACTACATATCCCTGGAGAAACTGTAGAGCACAACTCCAACCAGACTGCATATCCCGGAGAACTGTAGAACACAACTCCAACCAGACTGCATATCACCAGAGAACTGTAGAACACAACTCCAACCAGACTACATATCCCCGGAGAATTGTAGAACACAACTCCAACCAAACTACATATCACCGGAGAACTGCAGAACACAACCACAGCCAGACTGCATATCCCAGAGAACTGTAGAACACAACTCCAACCAGACTGCATATCCCCGAAGAACTGTAAACACAACTCAACCAGACTGACATATCACCGAGAACTGCAGAAAACAACCTCTAGCCACACTACATATCCCCAGGAGAACTGTAGAACACAGCCACAGCCAGACTACATATCACCGGAAATGCACACACTCCAGCCGACTACATATCACAGAGACTAGAACACACTCAACCAGACTACATATCACTGGAGATGTAGAACACAACCCCACCAGACTACATATCCCCGGAGAACTGCAGAACAACAACTCCAACCAGACTACATATCCCTGGAGAACTGTAGAACACAACTCCAACCAGTACATATCACCGGAGAACTGTAGAACACAACCACAGCCAGACTACATATCCCCGGAGAATGCAGAACACAACCCAACCAGACTACATATCCCAGGAGAACTGTAGAACACAACCCCAGCCAGACTGTATATCACCGGAGAACTGAGAACACAACTCCAACCAGCTACATATCCAGAGAGAACTGCAAACAAACTCCAACCAGACTACATATCACCGGAGAACTGCAGAACACAACCACAGCCAGACTGCACATATCCCCAGAGAACTGTAGAACACAACTCCAACCAGACTGCATATCCCGAAGAACTGTAAAGCACAACTCCAACCAGACTGCATATCACCGGAGAACTGCAGAACACAACCCTAGCCACACTACATATCCCCGGAGAACTGTAGAACACAGCCACAGCCAGACTACATATCACCGGAAAACTGCAGAACACAACTCCAGCCAGACTACATATCACCAGAGAACTAGAACACAACTCCAACCAGACTACATATCACTGGAGAACTGTAGAACACAACCCCAACCAGACTACATATCCCCGGAGAACTGCAGAACACAACTCCAACCAGACTACATATCCCTGGAGAACTGTAGAACACAACTCCAACCAGACTACATATCACCGGAGAACTGTAGAACACAACCACAGCCAGACTACATATCCCGGAGAACTGCAGAACACAACCCCAACCAGACTACATATCACCGGAGAACTGTAGAACACAACCCCAGCCAGACTGTATATCACCGGAGAACTGCAGAACACAACTCCAACCAGACTACATATCAGAGGAGAACTGCATAACACAACTCCAACCAGACTACATATCACCGGAGAACTGCAGAACACAACCACAGCCAGACTGCATATCCCAGAGAACTGTAGAACACAACTCCAACCAGACTGCATATCCCCGAAGAACTGTAAAGCACAACTCCAACCAGACTGCATATCACCGGAGAACTGCAGAACACAACCCTAGCCACACTACATATCCCCGGAGAACTGTAGAACACAGCCACAGCCAGACTACATATCACCGGAAACTGCAGAACACAACTCCAGCCAGACTACATATCACCAGAGAACTAGAACACAACTCCAACCAGACTACATATCACTGGAGAACTGTAGAACACAACCCCAACCAGACTACATATCCCGGAGAACTGCAGAACACAACTCCAACCAGACTACATATCCCTGGAGAACTGTAGAACACAACTCCAACCAGACTACATATCACCGGAGAACTGTAGAACACAACCACAGCCAGACTACATATCCCCGGAGAACTGCAGAACACAACCCCAACCAGACTACATATCACCGGAGAACTGTAGAACACAACCCCAGCCAGACTGTATATCACCGGAGAACTGCAGAACACAACTCCAACCAGACTACATATCAGAGGAGAACTGCATAACACAACTCCAACCAGACTACATATCACCGGAGAACTGCAGAACACAACCACAGCCAGATTGCATATCACCGGAGAACTATAGAACACAACCACAGCCAGACTACATATCCCTGGAGAACTGTAGAACACAACCCCAACCAGACTACATATCCCTGGAGAACTGTAGAACACAACCCAACCAGACTACATATCCCCGGAGAAGTGTAGAACACAACCCTAGCCAGACTGCATATCCCGGAGAACTGTAGAACACAACCACAACCAGACTACATATCCCCGGAGAACTGTAAGAACACAATCACAACCAGACTGCATATCACCGGAGAACTGTAGAACACAACTACAGCCAGACTACATATCCCTGGAGAACTGTAGAACACAACCACAACCAGATTACTTATCCCGGAGAACTGTAGAACACAACCCAGCCAGACTACATATCCCCGGAGAACTGCAGAACACAACCACAGCCAGATTGCATATCACCGGAGAACTATAGAACACAACACAGCCAGACTACATATCCCTGGAGAACTGTAGAACACAACCCCAACCAGACTACATATCCCTGGAGAACTGTAGAACACAACCCAACCAGACTACATATCCCCGGAGAAAGTGTAGAACACAACCCTAGCCAGACTGCATATCCCGGAGAACTGTAGAACACAACCACAACCAGACTACATATCCCCGGAGAACTGTAGAACACAATCACAACCAGACTGCATATCACCGGAGAACTGTAGAACACAACTACAGCCAGACTACATATCCCTGGAGAACTGTAGAACACAACCACAACCAGATTACTTATCCCCGGAGAACTGTAGAACACAACCCCAGCCAGACTACATATCCCCAGAGAACTGTTGAACACAACCACAACCAGACTGCATATCCCTGGAGAACTGTAGAACACAGCCCAGCCAGACTGCATATCACCAGAGAACTGTAGAACACAACCACAGCCGGACTGCATATCACCAGACAACTGTAGACCACAACTACAACCAGACTAGATATCCCCGGAGAACTGTAGAACACAACCACAGCCAGACTGCATATCCCCAGAGAACTGTAGAACACAACCCCAACCAGACTACATATCACCGGAAAAATGTAGAACACAACCCCAGCCAGACTACATACCCCCAGAGAACTGTAGAACACAACTACAGCCAGACTACATACCCACAGAGAACTGTAGAACACAACTACAGCCAGACTAAATATCACCGGAGAACTGCAGAACACAACCCTAGCCAGACTACATATCACCGGAGAACTGTAGAACACAACTCCAACCAGACTACATATCCCCGGAGAACTGTAGAACATAACCCTAGCCAGACTACATATCCCCGGAGAACTACAGAACACAACCCCAACCAGACTGCATATCCCCGGGGAACTGCAGAACACAACCCCAGCCAGACTACATATCCCTGGAGAACTGTAGAACACAACTACAGCCAGACTACATATCCCTGGAGAACTGTAGAACACAACTACAGCCAGATCAAATATCCCCGGAGAAGTCTAGAACGTACCCCAACCAGACTACATATCCCTGGAGAACTGTAGAACACAACCCCAACCAGAGTACATATCCCCGGAGAACTGTAGAACACAACCACAGCCAGACTGCATATCACCTGAGAACTGCAGAACACAACCACAGCCAGACTGCATATCACGGAGAACTGTAGAACACAACCCCAACCAGACTACATATCCCCGGAGATCTGTAGAACACAACCACAGCCAGACTGCATATCCCTGGAGAACTGTAGAACACAACCCCAACCAGACTACATATCCCCGGAGAACTGTAGAACACAACCCCAACCAGACTGCATATCCCCGGAGAACTGTAGAACACAACCACAGCCAGACTGCATATCACCGGAGAACTGTAGAACACAACCACAGCCAGACTACATATCCCCAGAGAACTGTAGAACACAACCCCAACCAGACTGCACATCCCCAGAGAACTGTGGAAAATAACCACAGCCAGACTACGTATCCCCAAAGAACTCGTTAACGCAACCCCAGACAGACTATATATCCCTGGAAAACTATAGAATACGACACCAGAGAGTATGTATCCCCAGAAAACAGTTGAACAACCCCCCAGCTAGACTACATACCCCCGGAGAACTGTAGAACACAACTACAGCCAGGCTACATATCCCCGGAGAACTGTAGAATGTAATCATAGCCAGACTACATATCCCCGGAGAACTGTAGAATGGAACCACAGCCAGGCTCCATATCCCTGGAGAACTGTAGACCACAACTACAGCCAGACTACATATCCTTGGAGAACTGTAGAACACAACCCCAGCTAGACTACATACCCACGGAGAACTGTAGAACGGAACCAAAACCAGGCTCCATATCCCTGGAGAACTGTAGAACGCAACTAGAGCTAGACTACATACCCCTAGAGAATTCTAGTCTACACCCAGAGTGAGATTACAAAAGCCTGGAGAACTCTGTTTCGCACACGCAGCAGGACTACATAGACCTGGAGAACTGTAGACCACACCCACATCAAGACCACACTAACATCAAAACTGCATGTCCCTTTAGAATTGTAGACCACATCTGCGGCAAGACTGCACGCTCCCAGAGAGCCCTAGAACACACCAACAACAGCAAGACTATATATCCCTGAAAAATTCTACAACGCACCCAAACAAAGTTAGCATTACATAAGAGAATTCCTGAAAATACCTTTCCTCAAAATTACATTCCGAGGACAATTCTAAAAGACACCCACGACAAAAAACAACAACAACAACAACAACAACAACAACAACAAACAAACAAAAAAGCAACAACAAAGACAAACACACAAATTATTCCAGGATATCAAAGAGTTCGTAGGGTGTCATCTGTTCGTATGGTATCAAAGCCCAGAGAGCTCAGAATGGGATTAATGACTGTTTTTACCGTCACGGTGAATGTTCCACTCAGCCCTACTTGGTGCCTGTGTAAGTAGAGTACTCTGATTCCCCTGTTGTATGCCGACATCCCGTTGTTGCTTGTGTTCTGCAGTGTCCAACGGTTCATTTCACATGTTGTCACTGGCTGTTGTGTTCACATGGTGTGAGGTGGTACTGTGCCACTATTTTGACTTGCGTCAAAGAATTTAATGACACATCTCATGGCGACTGATAGAGCAGATCTGTTGTGATCTTAACAAATTCTAAAAAGTGTTTATAATAACTCCACAGAACAACGTGGACAAAAAACATCACAAGACAAAACACGTCGCGTTTTGACCTCTTAGGTCTTCTTGAAGCAGGATAAACAACACTCTGGACAACGAAAATAAAGAACAAACAATAACTTACCTTTGTGAAGTTTCGGGATTTTGCATGTGCTCTGAAATATGCTTTCACCTATGCTAGCTTGTGTCTTGCCTGCATTGAAGGAAGGTCTCGTTCAGCTGCCGCATCTGTTTTTCCGGCGGGCTGTTGTTGGCGTCTACAGCTCTAAGCCAGTTTTGTTTTTCTTGTGTGTTAGAACCAGGTTAACAAGGAGAGGGTAGCATCAGCAGCAGAACACACCCAGACACACTCCTCTCGTTTGGGTTCGGGAGATGACAACTTTTTGGGCCTGCCATGCTCGTAGACAATGTGCACCAGTCCACATGATAACTTACATGTGTAAACTATGAAGTTTTCTGTCCTTTGCCCACGGCGCAGTTCTGTACTCTGACTCAATGCACAAATATACTCATTTAACTGTAGGTTGAATCTGGACTAGAACTGGTTTCCACCGAAGGAAACTGGTGAGGGTAATTATCCCGTTGTCTTGTTGAGAATGCAGACTAATGCCTGGGCTTTTATTAGGGTTGATGGACGATGACAACTTTTGCTATTTGGGTACAGGCTTTGATGGAATACTGACTTTTAAAAACATTCGGAGAGAATTTTGTACTTAAATCCAAAAAAGGGCCTGTCTGCCATGAAAACAATGGCGGCTAAAGGTACCGAACAGCGCCATCTCTACCGACTGTATCATGCTGTTGTACTCAGGGTGATTGATTATGTATTTGGGCTTACAACACTGTCCAACAGCAATCTTCTTAAATCAAAAAGAATTCAAAATGAGGTCATGAGATTGATCTTGGGAACCACGAAGGATGCATCAGTTGAAACTATGCGATACCTGCTTGACCTTCCTTCATTGCAGGCCAATCACAAGCTAGAACAAGTAAAGACATATTTCAGAGCAGTTTAAAATCCCCTATACCCACTTCATGTGGCAGCCAAGGAAACAAAAGGCGCTCGCCTAGTATGTGGAAAGTCATAGATGCGACAGGTAGAAGACAGCTTGCTTGCCAGTTATGAGAACTCAAAGAAACGAAGGAATGGGAAAAAGTATGCAGACCACTTACAGCACCCCTACCAGACTGCCATCGCTCCTGAACTTGGAAGATACTGTCGAGAATGATCAGAAGGCAAAACCAACGCAGAAATTCAGATGCGGGTAGAAGACCTTGGCACAGAAGAAGACATTTTCATACACACTGACGGTTCCGTCACCAAAGCTAAGTCAGGCTGGGGATACACAGTGAAGCAAAATGGCCAAACTATCCAGGAAGACTTCCTGGGAGAAAGTTTAGCAAGACGCCTTCGATCCTGTTGAAGTGCACTTTACATCATCGGATACTTTAGGACTGTATAATCAAAAGTGAGAAACAGTAGTGTTGATTCTAACCGTTTTAAAGTGAGGAGCTGTACTACTCCAATGCCAAAGCAATGTCAACTTCAGAGCTATATGTACATTCCTATACCTACTCATTCACACATACACACAAACATACGCGCACACACACTTGCAAGCACTCACACGTACACGTACACATAGAAAAAAAAGTAACAAATCCGAAACACAACAAGCACACCGACACACACACACACACACACACACACACACACACACACACAGAGCCACACACACACACACACACACACACACACACACACACACACACACACAGCCACACACACACACAGCACACACACACACACACACACACACACACACACACACACACACACACACACACACACACACACACAAGCGCGCTAGCGCGCGTACGCACTGTATCTGCGCAGTCTGCCTGGCTTCGAAGCCCTTCCGTCACCGTGAGAATGCATATCAGAATGAACAGAAACATCGCCATGTTGAGCTGCTTGACTGCACTGCACACACATAGAGTACTGATCTAATCTGATGTAAGCTGATTCGTTTGCATACTAATGTAGCAGCAGTAGAGGCTGTAGCTATAATAGTAGTGGTAGTAGAAGCAGTTGCTACAGCAGCAGCAGCAGCAGAGCAGCAGCAGCAGCAGCAGCAGCAGCAGCAACAACAGCAGCAGCAACAGCAACAGCAGCAGCAGCAGTAGTGGTGGTGGTGGTGGTTGTGGTGGTTGTAGTGGCAGCAGCAGTAGTAGTAGTAGTAGTAATAACATACACACTCACACTTACATACATACTTATGCGTACACACATAGACAAACGCAGACTCATACACAAGACCACACGACGCAGAACGACAAACCGACCGACAGACGCAAAGACACACAGGCATTACAGTGTGGTTGACAGTGGAGTATAGAGTGAAAAAAACACCCACCGTAATCATGAATTCTACACACACACACACACACACACACACACACACAAACTGTAACAATTCTCATGCTACCGACTCAATCGCGGGGTGATTCCATATAAAGTGGCAACTTTAGAGAGGTCCTTCCCCGTTTGTTACTCCTTGTACAAAGCAGGCCACTCGAAACGGTTACGGACAAGATGAGGCCTTACTCAATTACACTCACCAACGCATATTTGATCTTGCTGCTTGATGTTCCAAACCTCCGTTGGAGGGACTGTGGCACTCCCTGGATTCCGTTGACAAGCAGATCACGTCATCAGATATAAGACAGGGGATTCTTGTCAGCTATTCGGTATGTTTAATTACATTGCAAGAGAATACAGCGTTTTGTTCTCCATCACACAAAACCGGATTCTAAAGTTGTTTGAATCAGCGACCAAAGAACAGAACCTGCATCATATCAACCGGTTCAGACCTTTCACTTCTGAACGTTGAAGAGAAAACCTTTCTTGTCCTAGGCTGACTAAATTTCGCGAAGAGAATGAGTACGTGGATGATTCATCTCCTGGGAGTACCTGAATATGTATGACATGCCACTATGATCTGGGAAGCCATCGAAAGAGAGAAGACAGAGAAGGGGAGCTCCATGCACATGAGTTATTTCACACAAGATGACGCAACTGGCCTTCAAGATGCCATGTTCCAAAGAACATCCGAGAGATGAAGTATTTCCATGATCTCACAACAGACTGGATCAATACACAAGAGACTGGATCAATACACAAGAGACACAAGAGACTGGATCAATACACAACAGATTGGATCAATACACAACAGACTGGATCAATACACAATCATCTGGCGGGGATCAATACACAACAGACTGGATCAATACACAACAGGCGGGATCAATACACAACAGACTGGATCAATACACAACGGCGGGATCAATACACAACAGACTGGATCAATACACAACTGGCGGGAATCAAACACAAACAGGACAGTGGATCAATACACAACAGGCGGGATCAATACACAACAGACTGGATCAATACACAACAGGCGGGATCAATACACGACAGACTGGATCAATACACAACAGACTGGATCAATACACAACAGGCGGGATCAATACACAACAGACTGGATCAATACACAACAGACTGGATCAATACACAACAGACTGGATGAATCTGAAA
>CM065736.1:26463009-26465509 GCA_033310375.1 Conus canariensis
GAATCTGTTGTAAAGATGATGTGTTCCTGACACGATGCAGAGAGCTGAGAACCCACCTACATAACCGTGGCTATCCATTAGCTCAGGTGGACTCTGCCATCAACAAGGCACAGACACTTCCCAGGAAGGATGCACTCCAGTACCAACGGAGGAACCATCAGTCAGACAGGGTGCCATTTGTTATCCGCCATAACACTTCCAACCCTCCTCTGGCCTTTTGGCTGAAGGAAAAAATGACGGAGCTCCACAGAAGTAGACGCATGAAGAGAGCCGTTCCCAAACCTCCCATTGTTGGTGAGCGTAACTGTCGCAATCTGAGGAACCTTCTGATGCCCAGCAAACCACCAGCAGTGCAACATCAAGCGTCTGCTACAGATTCATTGGTACCAAGTTGCTTCAAATGCACAGCGAAACGATGTGTTCTGTGCAAGGAACACCTGGAGGAAACGACCACGTTCAAGAGTGTTCGCACGGGTCACCAGTTCCACATAAGGGACTCAGCTACATGTTAAAGTACCAACCTAGTGTACCTGATCAACTGTGGACATTGCCAGGATGTACAGTATGTTGGTGAGACGGGAAACACCCTACAAACACGCTTCAGTGGTCATCGCTCTGACATCATCAGAAAGCAAGATACACTCGTGGCACGCCATTTCTGTGGACCTGGACACCAGCTGTCAGATTTGAAATGTTGTGTGATTGAACTCATAAAGTCCACAGATGTACAGAAAAGAAAAGACAGAGAGAGGATGTGGAGACACAAGTTGAAGACCAACAACCCTTTTGGTCTCAATGTGTGGGATTAGTTGGTTTCACGTGAACAATCTGCCCTGGGAACTTTGCCCTTCGCTGAACCAAGACTTCACCCAGGCATAACTATTTATCATACAGTAATGAGGGAGGGGGGGGGGATTAATGACGTAAAAAACACACATTACGTCAAATAGTTTTGACGCCGACTTCCATGGTCAGCTGAGGAAGGTTTGCAAAAACCGGAAGCTCTTCTTTAAAATGCTTTGGGTGTTTGTTGTTTTTTTTATTTGAATCTATCAATCTCTATTTGAATTCTCTCATAAACAAATTAATGCTACCAACACACTGTGCCTCCCAAACGACACCAAACCAAATTCATTTAAAACATTACGAATTTTGCAGGCCCAAGTGGTATAGTTTTGACTGCAGGGACAAAAGCATTTTATACGCCTTTTTTGGATACCTATCATCATTCATATGTACCACCCGCAGCCAAAATTTAACACACCTAGAATATGTGTTAACAAAAATGGAAAAGCTACCAATTTCTCCATATAGTAAATGTCTTGGAGACTTTGGATGAACACCCATAAACCTGTTCAGTGCAGACAGATGCACTCTTTCAATGCACTCTTGGTCCTCTGTCAGTCCCCAAATTTCTGAGCCGTACGTCAAAATTGGCTGAATCTGACAATCAAACATTTTCAAGAATATATTTGGAGAATGTTCTCCAGTGGATCATAGAAGTTTCATAATAACACAAATACCCTTTTTAGAGCGATGTGCGAGATCTCGTAATGTAGGCTGAAAAGATATCTTTGTTGTTAGATATATTCCTAGATATTTGTACATACTAACAATTTTTAACTTTTCTTCTCCAAAATACCATTCTTCATTCATGGAAAGATAGCCACCGTTTCTGTAAAAACAATATCAGATATCTCCAGGTTAACTACAAGATCTAGGCGCTTAGACGTATATTTAATTGTGTCTGCAGACCTACGACATTATCCGAAAATAATGCTACATCGTCAGAGAAGAGCAGAATAAACAGTTCTATAATATCAGGATACAGCTGAATTCCATGTCTATCATTACTGGTGACATCTTCAGTTTGTTCATTATTGAACAAAGGAAACAGGACTGGCGAGTATACTTCACCTCGCTTAAGGCCATGTGGGCAGAAGAACATTTCAGATATACCACCACCTGCCCGAGCACGAGTCTTAACAACAGCGTACATGCTTTCAATTGCCCAGGCAATTTTTCCTTTAATACCATTGTTGCTTAAAGTTTTCCATAGTTTCTCTCTATGAACTGTATCAAATGCTTTACGGAAATCGGTAAAAGCAACATACAATTTCCGATGTCTTACAAGCTGTTTCTGAATCAGTGCCATGAGCGTCAAAACATGATCAGAGGTACTATGCTTTGCTCTAAATCCAGCTTGTTCTTCACCGATTATTGTGTTATCATCAATCCATTTAGTAATTCTTTTATTTAACACAAAGCTATACAATTTGCTACATACATTCAGCAGCCAGATTCCCCTGTAGCTGTCAGGCAGGTTTATATCCCCTTTCTTAAATACAGGGTGTAAGATTGACAAGGACCATTCATCTGGATACAGGCCATTGTCAAAAATATAGTTGAAAATTTTAATGATCAACACCGTATTTGTAAAATTCTCATAGCATACTGTCCGGTCCAGTTGCTTTTTGTCTCTTTAATGCGTTGATTGCAC
>CM065736.1:26468009-26483009 GCA_033310375.1 Conus canariensis
GTTATGCGTGGGTAGTTGTGAAAGGTGTGTGGGTAATGTTAATAAGGGAGGGAAGGGGATGGAAGATAAATGGGTGATAAGGTATGATTGGGGGGGGGGGGGGCGGGAAATAAAAAGAAAAAAGAAAGGAGGAGGGTAATGTGTTTGTGTGTGTGTGGGGGGGGGGAGGGAAGGGGGCAAGAGAAGGAGAGCTCATATCTCTTCATATACTATGGGGTTGGGGGTGGGGGTGGGGGTGGGGGTAGGAGGTTGGGAGGTTCATATAAATAGTGTTGTTTAAAAAAGTAAACAATGCTGTGGGATGATGTTCATTGTAACAGGTGAAATAATGTGTTGGCATCAATATGCTGATGTTTGTTGAGAGAAGATAGCAGTGATCAATGAAAAACAGGGTATCATGTGTTGCACACACACACACACACACACACACACACACACACACACACACACACACACACACACACACACACACACAAAGGGGTGGGGTGGGTGGGTGGGGGACCACATGTAAACAATGTTCTGGGTGAGTTAAGATCATGTGATCATAATGAGACTAACCGTGGAAAGTTTTCACACACATATTCACACACACATACACTCATTCACACACACACACACAAAAAAAAACAAGGGTAAAAATTATTATCATCAATCAGTCACTGATGGGTGATGATCATGAGATCAACGGTAGTGTAGGAAGAGATTCTTCTCCGTTCCCTTAGGCAGGAATGGTGGAGGTACTGGCAAGGGCTTCTGTATGGTGAAGGCCCTCCAGTGGTCAATAAAGTTTTGCATTCATCAGTGTGTTGGCAGGCCAGGATTGTTCTTTTGGTGTTGTTGGGACTGTTCCACCGTCATTGGGGCTGCATGGATAAATTGAAGACCCGCCAGGGTGGAGTATTGCAGAGATGTGATGTCACAGTCTGGAGTGCCCGGTTCTCAGTATCACAATGATGGTCTTCTTCTTCGTTTACTTAGGTCGGAATCCTGGAGGTACTGACGGAGGCTGCTGTCATATGGTGAAGACCCTCCAGTGGTCAGTATGGTTTTGCACTCATTGGTGAGTTGGCAGGCCAGGTTTCCACTTTGGGCCTAGCTGGGAATGCTCCGCTGTCTCTGGGGCTGCACTGAATTGATAGTTTGAAAGACTCACAGGTGTGGAGTATAGTGGACCTGTGATGTTGAGGTCAGGGGAGCCTTATCCTCAGTCCAACAATGTTCACTTGGTCTGATCTGGGCATCCGGTAGTATGCATCCCTCTTGTTGAAGTCTGGGTGCTGCTCAAGTCATCTTCCTATCTTCCATCATCCCAACTCAAGTACATGATTACACCGGTCCACCACTGCAACAACAACCCACGAAATATTCCATAAAATCACACACACACCCACACCACATTAACTTGCAGTACCCCCCCCCCCCCCCTTTTTCCCCCCTTTCCTCTTCTGTCCTATTTTTTCCCCACTGACCACTTCCTTTCCTTTGTCCCCATTGTATCTTGTATCTCATGATCTCCCCTCGACATACAGATATGCTTGGATGCATGTACATGTATTTGTCGGGTGTGTGTGTGTGTGTGTGTGTGTGTGTGTGTGTCTTTTTTTTTTTTTTTTTTTTTTTTTTTTTTTTACACACATTCCCATATATGACCACCATCATCATTACATTATTACCACCACTCATAAGATATAAGATGTCCTATGTATAACATTTTTTTTTGACATATGTGTGTATGTTTGCATATGTGTGTGTGTGGATGTGCCTGTGTACATATGTACCTGCCTATGTACAGTGGGTGCGTGCATGTATTATGCATGCTCGTGTGTGTGTGAGACGGTGATAATTTCATCTATACAACCTTTACCATCAACCGAGTCATTGATCATTGCCCCCCCCCCCCCCCCCCCCAAAGTTGCTGTTGTTGTTGTGGTGATTTTTTTAAAAACTCAACTGGCATTATCATGCCAATGCTATCATGCTATTTCACTTATGGCAATGAACAACATCCTATAGCACTGTTTATCCCACTTAAGACAATGACCAATTATCCATTATTCATCATCCCTTTTTTTTTCCAACCGACATTACTACATCAATGCCATGACATTATTTCACTTATAACAACTGCCACCCCCTACAGTACTGTAGATCTCATCACAGCTATCAACATCCATCAGTCTTTAATCATTTCCTTTACTCCCCCACTGGCATTATCACACTTACTAATGCACTCTCCTACTCCTTTTACAAAAATGACCATCATCCTACACCACTGTGACCATACCTACACCTTTACCATCATCATCATCCACCCATCTTTAAACACCTGCCCCATTCCCCCACCGGCACTTTACACCATGCCACAACATCATCCCACTTATACCAACAATTATCATCATCCTACAGTATCTCCAATGAAACATGACCATCACCCACCAGTCATCTACCCCAACTCCCTCCACCCACTTTCTCAACCTGCAATGTTATACCAATGCCACCTTATTATTCTACTTACCTCAGTGACTATCATCCTACAGTACCATTGATCTCACCCATGCCAGTGAGCATCACCCACAGGTCATTGGTATTTTCCTATGCCCCCCCCCCCCCCCACCTTGCACCATTGCACCATCACCACTGCATTTTTCCACTTGTATAACAATGGTCACCACCCTGTGGTACTACTGATTTAAAATTATTACCATTTATCAGTCACTGAAAATACTCCCATCCAGTGAACAGCTTCACACTGCACTATATGGAAATGAAGAAGCTGACCAACTGACAAAGAAAGGAGGACAGCAGCCCCAACTGTAAAAGGTAGTCTCCTTGGAATAAATCTAAAATATTTCCAAGGAGACAACTAGGAAGATGACTTGAGCAGCACCCAGACTTCAACAAGAGGGATGCATACTACCGGATGCCCAGATCAGACCAAGTGAACATTGTTGGACTGAGGATAAGGCTCCCCTGACCTCAACATCACAGGTCCACTATACTCCACACCTGTGAGTCTTTCAAACTATCAATTCAGTGCAGCCCCAGAGACAGCGGAGCATTCCCAGCTAGGCCCAAAGTGGAAACCTGGCCTGCCAACTCACCAATGAGTGCAAAACCATACTGACCACTGGAGGGTCTTCACCATATGACAGCAGCCTCCGTCAGTACCTCCAGGATTCCGACCTAAGTAAACGAAGAAGAAGACCATCATTGTGATACTGAGAACCGGGCACTCCAGACTGTGTCATCACATCTCTGCAATACTCCACCCTGGCGGTCTTCAATTTATCCATGCAGCCCCAATGACGGTGGAACAGTCCCAACAACACCAAAAGAACAATCCTGGCCTGCCAACACACTGATGAATGCAAAACTTTATTGACCACTGGAGGGCCTTCACCATACAGAAGCCCTTGCCAGTACCTCCACCATTCCTGCCTAAGGGAACGGAGAAGAATCTCTTCCTACACTACCGTTGATCTCATATGATCATCACCCATCAGTGACTGATTGATGATAATAATTTTTACCCTTGTTTTGTGTGTGTGTGTGTGTGTGTGTGTGTGTGTGTGTGTGTGTGTGTGTGTGTGTGTGTGTGTGTGTGTGAATATGTGTGTGAAAACTTTCCACAGTTAGTCTCATTATGATCACATGATCTTAACTCACCCAGAACATTGTTTACCTGTGGTCCCCCCCCACCCTTGTGTGTGTGTGTGTGTGTGTGTGTGTGTGTGTGTGTGTGTGTGTGTCTGCGTGCGTGCGTGCGTGCGCGCGCGTGTGTGTGTGTGTGTGTGTGTGTGTGTGTGTGTGTGTGTGTGTGTGCAACACATGATACCCTGTTTTTCATTGATCACTGCTATCTTCTCTCAACAAACAGCAGCATATTGATGCCAACACATTATTTCACCTGTTACAATGAACATCATCCCACAGCATTGTTTACTTTTTATAAACAACACTATTTATATGAACCTCCCAACCTCCCACCCCCACCCCCACCCCCCACCCCATAGTATATGAAGAGATATGAGCTCTCCTTCTCTTGCCCCCCTTCTCTCCCCCCCCCCCCCCACACACACACAAACACATTACCCTCCTCCTTTCTTTTTCTTTTTTTTTTCTCCCCCCCCTCCCCCCCGATCATACCTTATCACCCATTTATCTTCCATCCCCTTCCCTCCCTTATTAACATTACCCACACACCTTTCACAACTACCCACGCATAACTACCACCACCTCTTTCATCACCCAGCGAAATCATTTATTTTATTCACCTAAACTTTCTTTTTTTTTTCCAGTTTTCCCTCCCCCCCCCCCCCTTACCATTATTATCAATCCACCATTACCACAACCGTCACAAAGATATCACACCACCCCACTAAATTAGACACACAACCCTATCGTATCACACCCCCCCCCTTCCCCCTCGCAACCCCCCTCCTTTTCCTCTCCCATAATCCCCCTTGTCATTTCCGCCTAGCGGTTATTCTCCCCACCACATGGACAACAACAGATGAGTCATTTTTCGTTCTTTGTTTGTACTGTCTTAAATGTTAAATGTGATTTATTTTTTCGCCTGAAGAAGACCCAATAAGTTGAAATGCATCGTGTCTTGTCATGTGCTTTGTTTGTCAATGTCATTGGCGGTAACTAACACCCTCTCGTTCTAAATTTTGAATAAAGTCAGACAAATACATAGACGAACAATCTAATAGTGGGGGAAAAAACAAGCGCAGGCCAACAACTGAACTGTCTTCATAGTAATGACTTGGCAAAGATTTGGACTTAAGGAGGGGGAGGGGGGGGTGAGTTAGAAGATGGAGAAACTGGGAACATGAAATTAAGAAAATATGTTACAGATATGAAAACTCTTCACTAGCTGCATAAGGGAACCATCGCAATCCCTTTCGAAGGCAGATATATTTGTATTGCCTGCTCCAAGGCCTTTCGTCCGCTGGGTCGGAACTCATCAGGGAGACACAGCTGGTTGTGTCTGCGCTCCTGGCGTCAAATAGAGACACACCACAGTCCATAACACTGCGGTGTTCTCACCACCAAGGGTGCAAAAAAGAATCCAATGGCACCCCCAAAGCAGCCAGCGAAGAGTAGTAAATGAAACCAAACGAAAGTGTGGGGAGGAAAAAATGTTGCTGAAAAACTTAAGACATTATGCAAATAGTATAAAATGTAGGGGACAATCTTTGAGCCTACGCTTGAGGATCCACCCAAAGGTGCAAGGGAGATCAAAAGACAAACACACAGACGGACAGAAACAAATACAAATAACCTCAATTTAATCAAAACAAAATTGGAAATGAAATGAGGCAGGGAACAGTAAACGATAAACAGTAAACAAGTGGGGTATTTTTTGCTCCCATAAGAAAACCTAACACAGAGTAACTTTTATTCAAGACTGGCACAGCCTTTTAAACTTGAATAAAGTCAGACAAATACATAGACGAACAATCTAATAGCGGGGGAAAAAACAAGCGCAGGCCAACAACTGAACTATCTTCATAGTAATGACTTGGCAAAGATTTGGACTTAAGGAGGGGAGGGGAGGGGGGGGGGGAGTTTGAAGATGGAGAAACTGGGAACATGAAATTAAGAAAATATGTTACAGATATGAAAACTCTTCACTAGCTGCATAAGGGAACCATCACAATCCCTTTCGAAGGCAGATATATTTGTATTGCCTGCTCCAAGGCCTTTCGTCCGCTGGGTCGGAACTCATCAGGGAGACACGGCTGGTTGTGTCTGCGCTCCTGGCGTCAATGACGCAGACACAACCAGCCGTGTCTCCCTGATGAGTTCCGACCCAGCGGACGAAAGGCCTTGGAGCAGGCAATACAAATATATCTGCCTTCGAAAGGGATTGTGATAGTTCCCTTATGCTCCAAGGCCTTTCGTCCGCTGGGTCGGAACTCACCAGGGAGACACGGCTGGTTGTGTCTGTGTCATTGACGCCAGGAGCGCAGACACAACCAGCCGTGTCTCCCTGATGAGTTCCGACCCAGCGGACGAAAGGCCTTGGAGCAGGCAATACAAATATATCTGCCTTCGAAAGGGATTGTGATAGTTCCCTTATGCAGCTAGTGAAGAGTTTTCATATCTGTAACATATTTTCTTAATTTCATGTTCCCAGTTTCTCCATCTTCAAACTCCCCCCCCCCTCCCCCCTCCTTAAGTCCAAATCTTTGCCAAGTCATTACTATGAAGATAGTTCAGTTGTTGGCCTGCGCTTGTTTTTTCCCCCACTATTAGATTGTTCGTCTATGTATTTGTCTGACTTTATTCAAGTTTAAAAGGCTGTGCCAGTCTTGAATAAAAGTTACTCTGTGTTAGGTTTTCTTATGGGAGCAAAAAATACCCCACTTGTTTACTGTTTATCGTTTACTGTTCCCTGCCTCATTTCATTTCCAATTTTGTTTTGATTAAATTGAGGTTATTTGTATTTGTTTCTGTCCGTCTGTGTGTTTGTCTTTTGATCTCCCTTGCACCTTTGGGTGGATCCTCAAGCGTAGGCTCAAAGATTGTCCCCTACATTTTATACTATTTGCATAATGTCTTAAGTTTTTCAGCAAACTTTTTTTCCTCCCCACACTTTCGTTTGGTTTCATTTACTACTCTTCGCTGGCTGCTTTGGGGGTGCCATTGGATTCTTTTTTGCACCCTTGGTGGTGAGAACACCGCAGTGTTATGGACTGTGGTGTGTCTCTATTTGACGCCAGGAGCGCAGACACAACCAGCCGTGTCTCCCTGATGAGTTCCGACCCAGCGGACAAAAGGCCTTGGAGCAGGCAATACAAATATATCTGCCTTCGAAAGGGATTGCGATGGTTCCCTTATGCAGCTAGTGAAGAGTTTTCATATCTGTAACATATTTTCTTAATTTCATGTTCCCAGTTTCTCCATCTTCAAACTCACCCCCCCCCCCCTCCCTCCTTAAGTCCAAATCTTTGCCAAGTCATTACTATGAAGACAGTTCAGTTGTTGGCCTGCGCTTGTTTTTTCCCCCACTATTAGATTGTTCGTCTATGTATTTGTCTGACTTTATTCAAGTTTAAAAGGCTGTGCCAGTCTTGAATAAAAGTTACTCTGTGTTAGGTTTTCTTATGGGAGCAAAAAATACCCCACTTGTTTACTGTTTTTCCCCCTTTAAGCTAGACGAAAAAGAAATGGAACACAAAGTATTACTTCAGTTACTGATGTAACAGTCATCTTAGGTTATACTAGAAATGCTGCTTTCTCAGAGTTTGTGCAACTCGCACTGAAGCATTAGTCTTGTAAAATCCAGTCAGTAATAAACTTAACTTCCACTAAGCAGGCATGACAGGTTGATAATGACCTTTATGAGAAGAAAAACGAACAAAATGTTTCATTTAACAGTCTTCAAAGTATTGTGCTGTGGGTTGATCATGCGGCCGTAACGGGAGACAGTTTGATGTTGTTGGGGAGGTGAAGTGGAGGGGGGGGGGGGGGATCATTCACACAGGTTCTGTTAGGTGCGATGCATCATCTGGAAAGTCAACCACAGTCTCTGGAGGTGTTTTGAGTTCTAGAACCTTCTGCAGGTGTTTGCGGATTCGTCGAGTCACACCACGGGGGAGTGTCGACAAGGTATGATCTATGGCTGGAGTCGGCCAGACCAAAGATTTGACCGTAGTCTTGCCATGTCTACTGGTCATTAGTTTTGATCAGGACTGGGTCGTCTGGCTGCAGCTTCTTTGGGAGTGTGCGTACATCGTGCCTATTGTCATAGTACCACATGTAAGTCTGCTTGGCTTTCTCATCAGCCAGGTGAAAATCACGGTCACTGTGTGGTACTGGCTGAAGACGAGATGGTAATACAGGAACTTTGGTACGCAGCTGTCTTCCAAACAACATGCTGGAAGGACTGATGCCTGTAGCTGAATGTGGTGTTGTTCGGTACGGCAGTACTGCCACATCTGGAGCTTCTTGCACAAGGAGTTTCTTGGCAATCTCCATCGCAGAGTCCGGTCCGCCATTGCCCTGTGGAAAATGAGGACTGGAGGTGTGATGATCAAATCCATAGTCCTTTGCAAACTGACCAGTCTCGTGAGTTGAATGGGGGACCGCTGTCTGTGATAACCATGCCTGGTACGCCATGCATGGAGAAAATCTGTTTGAAACGCAGGATCACGGCACTGCTGCTCAGGGATTTGATGGGTTTAATGTCAATCCACCGCTAATAGTAGTCGAGGACAAGAAAGTAGTCGCCCTTGTTTTTGCAGAAATCAGCACCAAGCTTTAACCAAGGTCTTGCAGGCAGTTCTGTTGGTTGAAGTGGTTCTTGGCGCTGAGCTGGACGATTTTCCTGACAAGTCTGACACTTCTCAACGAGTCGTTGAAGGTGGCCTCTCAAGCCTGGCCAGAATACTGTCAGTTTGGCAAACTCCAGGCACTTCGTGAAACCTAAGTGGCTTCCATGGAATTTGTGTAGCACTTCTTGGCGCTGGCTGGTAGGAACCACAATGCCATCTTGAAATGTCACCAATCCATCAACCGCAGACAGTTCAGATTTTACCTTTTAGTATGGTCACAGTGAAGATGGAATCTGGGTGGGCATCGTTCATGACAACACTTGATTGCCGTTTGGAGATCTTCATCGTCAGCAGTTGCAGTTTGAAGAGCTTTCATTCGGTTTTCACTGATTGGCTTTGATGATTTGACCATGCCAATGGGTGCTTCCACTTCACTGGCTGCACGGATGTCACATTCAGCAAACGGTAGGGGGCTGCGACTGAGACAAACTGCAAATACCAAATCCTCGTCTGGAACACGACGCACTTCTGCATTGAAGTGCGCCATTCTCATCACCAGACGTTGGCATCTTGGGGTGCTTGATCAAGATCCTTTGTTGACATCAGTGGGACAAGAGATTTGTGGTCAATGAGTAGTTCAAAAGTCGGCAATCCTACAAGGTACTTGTAGAATTTCTCACATACCCACACACTTGCCAAACATTCCTTCTATATCTGACCATATCATTTAACTGACGAAGTCAGCATGCGAGAGGCAAATGCGACTGGTTGAAGTTCTCCTTTGTCATTCCTCCTCCGGAGTCAAGAAGAAGAGCACCAAGTCCGAATGAGCTTAAATCTGCACTGACCACAGTTGGACGCTCAGTGGAGTAGAAGGAAAGCGATGTCAAATGTTCGATCATTTTCTTCACAGCTTCAGGACTATCCCACTGTCACTGAACGTTTTTCCACAGAAGGTCAGTCATTGGCTTCATTGTCGTGGACAAGTCTTTGATGCATCTGCCAAGGCAGGTGATCATGGCAATGATCTGTTGTAGTTCAGACACGTTTCTTGGCGTCTCCAATTTCAGAATGGCGTCCACCTTTCCCTGATATGGCGAATTTCATCAGCACTGGTGACATTTCAAAGGACACTTGAGACTGTCCAAAGTGACATTTGTCACGGTTTAACTTCAGTCCAGAAGTTTGAATCTGGCGTAGAGCCTGGATCAGTCTTTCATCATGATCTTTTCTGCGTTGCCCCATGTATCAGCACATCATCCATGATGACTTCACAACCAAGAAACCTGCTCAACGTTTAAGACATTTAGCGCTGAAACTCTTCAGAACCCACGTTGGTGCCCATAGGCACACGGGAAAAAAACAAAAACGCCCATTGCTAGTGTATAGCCATATGTGGTCTGTCTCAGTTCTATGTTTAGTAATATGTTTCTCTATATTCTCAGCTCGGCTTGATAGAAATCGAAACAAATGGTCTGAGCTTGCTGGAAGTTTAATTTGGATTTGTTACAATATGTGCATATGAGATCATTATGTATGTCGTTACAAATATATTGATCTTCAATTAAAAATTATCATATTTTTTTAATCGTTGATTTAACATAAGACGCGTGCACGCGCATACACATGCACGCATGCACGCACGCACGCACGCACGAACACACACACACACACACATCCTCGTGCGCCCGTTCGCACGCAAGCACACAGACCGCGCGTACGTGTACGCGCGCGCGCGCGCACACACACACACACACACACACACACACACACACACACACACACACACACACACACACACACACACACACACACACACACACACACACACACACGTGGGTGATTACACAGACTCAGTTTGTTTACACATTTGATTCAAAAGGAGAGAGGTTACGAAGGATGTGGAATAGAGAATAAGAAGAAGAGGAAAGAAAGAAAGAAAGAAAGAAAGAAAGAAAGAAAGAAAAAGAAGAAAAAGAAAAGATAGAAAGAAAGAAAGGAAAGCAGGAAGGAATGAAGAAAAAAAAAGAAACGAAAGAAAGAAAAGGAAGGATAATGGTTGTCAGTTCAAAAAGAGTATATTATTTTCATGGCATCCTAACGCTCTCTCCACATCCTGAACATTCAGGCTCCCAGTCTGAAGACACTGTTCCAGAAACTGGACTACGTGGTCTGCACTCCTGAACGCTTGGGGAACTTGAACTGTGTTGGCGTCTGTTCTCTTGGCTGGGCATGAAGTTGTCATTTGTGACCTTAGCTTTGCTTCAAAATTCAGCATTAGTTTAGCCTCTGTTTTCAGTTTCAGCCTTTCTTTGAGTGCACTCAAACCATATAACAACGGAGTGAGTGTTGGCGCTAGCGGCAGTATCAGAAACACCAGGGAGGTCAAAGCATTGATATCAACAGCTGCTGCGTCAGCAGTGTTCGTAATGCTCACTACGCCAACTGACAAGTAGCACACAACGTTACTGACGACAAGGGCCATCACTCGTTGAGCCATCAACATATCCCGTGAGGACTGGCAGTCTGTTGCAATGACATAGTTGGAGCGTACATGAATGTAAACCAAGATCTGACAAAATGCTGTGGCGAGAGTTAGAGTGCTGTTGAACACTGCCAGCAGACCAAAGCTATATGTCTGAAGCTGGGATCCTGTTGTCAGGACTGGCGTGGGCAGACAGATGGCAGTGATGCTGTGGGCATTCCACAGTGACAGGCCTGGTAACCAGGGAACAGCTGCCACAGTCACCCCCAGCACCCAGGACACCAGACATGTCAGCCACACTGAGGGGACGGAGAATTTCACAGAACAAACATACAGTGCCAGAACTCTGTCGACAGCGATGAGGCAAACTATCAGGCAGGAAGCTTCACAGGAGACGAAGACCACAAACCCCGCAACCTTGCAGGCTAAACTAGACAACCACTGTTTCTCGTGTAACACAAAATCACCATGGAATCGTGACTGAGCTGCAACAACAATGCAAAGATACAAACCCATCATACAGTTACAGACATACAAGTGGGAAACAAATACTTCCACATTAATACTTTGCTGCTTTATTCCACCGACAAACTTTTCAGTCAGAAACCAGAGGTTTCCAATGCAGAACAAAAGTACCAGGAAGCACAGGTACAGTCTATGAACACTTGAGTGCAACAAATCTGAACAAGACGCTATGCCGGGGGAAGGTGCAATACAAAGTAAGTCATGTTCAACTTTGGGTAGACTATGGCTACAACATTGTCTGTAATCATCTAAATATAAAATCTCAGTATGTTTCAGAGCAGCATACACAGACGAATCAATCATTTCTGAGTGGATACCTCTCATATCAATTTCTCTGAGGAGGGGAAAACATGTAAAACCTTGATCACTGAGTCTCAGATTTGAATTGTGAGACACGTTGAGATGCACAATACTTTGAATGTCTCTAAACAATGCACAGTCAAAGAAGTCTAGAGGAGAGTTGAAAGAGAGATCAAGTTTTGCCAGCACACTTTTCCCAACAACGTCATTGGAATGGGCGATGACATGTATCCTGTTTTTAGACAAGTGAATTTCCTTTAGGTTTGGTAAAAACTGAACAAACGCAGTGCTCAATACGTCTATCATATTGTTGCTTAAATCAAGAACTTGGAGGTTGGCAAAGCGACAGTCAGTCAGGGAAAGGATATTGCATGAAGAGAGACGTAAGAAGACCAGGTAAGAATTGTTGGTCAGGTGGGCACAGGTGAGCAGTGAATGACTGGCGTCCAGGTAGCGGATCTCTGGGAATCTGTCAGCAAAGAAAGGGCGGTCACAGACAAATGCCAGACCTTGACAGTGACACTGTGGGGGGCATGATGAGCCACACAACATTTCATCATCTCTCAACACGCACTGTACAATACCATCACACAGGTGAGTCGGGTGCACACACACTGCGGATCCCCGGCATCGATAGAAACCTGGACAGGTGTAACTGTCACAGTGCAGCTCATCCTCCTGGTGTGGACAGTCATACATGTCGTTACAAAGCACGTACACTGGTAAACAAAAACTGAGTTCTGAACAGTTGAAATGGGTTTCTGGGCACTGGGTCTCATTTCCCAACGTTCTGACCACAACCCTGTATGAATAGCTGAAATCTATGGAGGCTGGCAGGTTGACAGGCTGCAAGTTAAACTCTAAGTGAAGCTGGTAAAAACATCCTTGAGATTCATATTCATCAGACTGATCATAGCAGTCATTGACCAAGTCACATATGATGGACGTGTCTCTTTGCATGCTTCTGACACACTGTCCACTGTCACACAAATAGTCCGGTTTTTCACAACGTGTCCATGGGTGGCGACAAAACGTTTCATCCGTTTTGTCCATACAGTCTGAGGCAAAATTACAGACGAGGGTGTAAGGCAGTGTCTGAGCGAGGTCACCACAGACAAACATGGCTACTTCACTCACCTGTTCTGCTTGGTTTGAACTGCCATGTAATGGGTCAGTGACGTTGGTTGTTGCAACCAGTGGACACTGTGACGTAAAATAGGTCACCTGACAGGCGGCTTCCCAATCACAGGCCAGAAAATCGTGGGTCCAGTATCCCTGTGGACACGATGTTAAAGATGAAGGTTGTCTCCGCTTAGTTGTGTTATCGCTCATACCTATATATATTGGAAGTTGAAAACGATTGTTATAACGGCTGTTCGTGGAGTTCTGACCAGTTTTATCTATGTTTAGTTGTCTATGCTCACACAAAAAGGAGGCCAAAAGAGGCTCTGAGGGAATGGGATTATTTAGCGACTCGTCCCCATCAAAGATGGAGGCCAAATTATAATAAGCGCCGAACTCGTTGTCTTCGGGCATCGTCCTCATGGACACATCACACTCCTTTTTTCTTCCTTGTCTGAGAGTGTAGTAAGCTCGGTCGTCCGTCCATGTCCACATTCTTGCATACAGCATAGGGAGACCTGTTCTGTAAATTGTCAGACCAACGTAAAACGGAACCCGTGTCTTGGCCACACGCAGCAAGCTGAGGAACACTTCCTTTTCCTGTCTGGTGTTGATGACAGCCAGTTGCCCCTCTCTGTCCTGACAGAACTGGTGGGCATCACGCCATGACAGCTGAGTGTCAGAGACATGAAGACGGTAACACTTGTCATGTCCTACTGCCACGTCTCCTCCACAGGCGTCATTGCTGAAAGGACAGTGAGCCCCCTCGTCCTCCCCACCCTCACATTCATGGTCCAGGTTACAGTCCACGTGCTGCTTAAAGGTGGCATAGAAGGACACGGAACAGTTCAACCGCCCACTGTTGACTCTTGTGGGGATTTCATGACCTACATGGAATGAAAACAAAGCTTTAAAGCCTTCACAATATCTTGGGCTTGTATTGACTCTAAAGGTCTGGGGTTGGTATGTAAATCCTTCACACAACCCCAGACTGGTTTGTACGTACATGTAAACCGACTCGTTATACACACTGAAGGGAATGTTATCAAGATCTCTGTTTGTCCAAACATGTTTCTGTGCCCTGTGTTTGTCCAGAACAGACAGTGTAAACACATCCTGCTTCAAAACATCCAATCGGTGAAAACTGAGGAAGACTGAGGAGAAGCCATCAGGTGGGTGAAGCACATGGGAGGCCTCAATGAAGGCAGGCATGGGAGCCAGACTGTACCCTGGTGTGGTAATGTAGCCTGAAGATGACGATGTGGACACCACCTGCAACGCGTTCCTTAGGCTGTGTCTGGTGGCCAGGAACAAGATCTGAAAGCTGGGAGAAAGGGGCAGGTCACCGTGTGTTGGAACCTGGATGCTAAAGGACAGTTGACTGGATGTTGACATCAGGACAGACCGTCGAGAGCATGGCAGAAGGCACTCGTCTTGAAGACTGGTGAGGATCAACACAGCTTCCCCTGTTGTTGTTAATCCTGATGACCACACACACACACACACACACACACACACACACACACACACACACACACACACACACACACACACACACACACGCATCACCTTGTCTGTATCCTCGGTCTGGAACTGGAAACTTGACCATGAACAATGACACGCGATGTAAACAATTTTTGTAGAAGGTTTCTACCCTTTTGCTGAAGCCCTGCTGAAACAAAAACGCCTTCCATACTTTAAACATAAAATCCCCGCTAACTGAATCAAATGTGTTCTACACGTCAATGTTTAATAAAAGCCCTAGTAAGTTGTGTTGTTTTAAGGAAGCAGCTGTGTCGTAAATGAGTCAAATGCTATCCCCTGTATATCTATTCTTGATGACACCTGTTTGGTCTTCATTAATGAGACCAGGTAACGTAGTTATCAAATGGTTGGCGATACACGATTATCTTATTTCATATACAGCATTTAACAACGAGATTGGTCCCCAGTTCTGTACAAAGTGTCTTGGTTCATCTCCCCTTGGTATGTATACAACTGTTCCCTGTCTTCGAACACAAGAACCACCCCTGTCCTCCCCCTTCCCCCTTCAGAATTTGGTATCTAAATCCCTGACAACCAAAAGACCTATCCTGATCCAAAAACAATTGTGAAATTCTGTTGTGAAACCACCAGTGCCATCGCTTTTGTTGTTCTTCATATTTCTAATGATATACATGCAATCTCTAGTGTGATTTCATCATCTAAATTGTTTGCTTCATCGCGATCTAGATGTGGGATATTTTCAACAAGCTCATCTAAATCGCAGTTATCAACTTTGCA
>CM065736.1:26488009-26510509 GCA_033310375.1 Conus canariensis
TGGGTTTTTTTTTCCCTTTGAAGGCACTATGACATCAATTGTGTAAGCAGAGAGAAAGAATTACTCATGCTAGCGAAGACGTTGGCTAATCAGTTAGCAGACAAACTAGTTAGTAAACTGTCTTAGGCCAGTCGACTTGTCAGTCAACATCTCATTTCAAGAGTAAAAAATTATTATGCCTTTCGCTAGCCACTTAAAAATAAAATGTCGGTACCGTCGAAAAAACTGTAACATACACTATATTGTTGTGTTTTAAGTGCCCACTGAGGTAATAGTAATTCGCATTGAATATTCCCTCTGCTGGTCTTTATAAGTGCTTAGCAAATTTGTAGGAACCTGGCTGATTGCCGTATTTTGGTAATCGGAATGATCAATTCTCGTAGTCTCTTTTCATTGGTGGTACACTACTCCACTCACCCCCTCCCTCACACACGCCCCTGTCTGTCTCTGTGTCTGTCTGTTTGTCTGACTGTCTGTCTTATCTAGGCTATTTCCGTTGTACGTGTTCTCTTCTAGTTTTTCATTTCTTTCTTTTTTTTTCCTTTCGTTCTTTCTTTCTTTCTTTCTTCTTTCCTTTCTTTCTTTCTCTGTTTCTTTCTTTCGTCCTTATATTGTTATACTTTGATACAGGATGTAGGTTAGCAAAGACGTGATGGGAAAATGAGTCAAAGTAAAGTATAATTTCGTGATAAATCAAGATTCTTGCCTGAGTTCTGAGCTCTGAGTTCTTTTATGTATAGCAATATATCATAGTGCAGTGTCAGTTGTGTAAAGGCCTAATCTAATTTGACGGCTTCACTCACTTTTGCAGAAATCGTTTTCCAGCCTCATGACCGCAGACAGATGGTGTCCAGCTGGTACCCTGAGTGTCCAGTTACAGGACGTCAGTGGAACAGACCTGTTGTCAGACAGAGACCCCGTCAGTCCACGAACCCATCCTTGAAAAGTGGTAAAGAAGCGGGACTCTGTGTGAGCGCACTGCTGATAGCTGAGATCAAACTCTTCAGTGACGACACTCTGACCATTGGTCACGTTGACATGACCCTCCATTGTAGTGGTCAGCCTGCCTGTCGCTAAGAATTCATTGATGATGTTCCAAACTTGGGACAAGTTGTCTAGAGTCTGTCTTCTGGGCGGCATTGTTGATTCGATCTCTGCTGTTGCAAATGATTGTGGTATTTTCATGTCAGCACCCGTATTTAGCTGCATTCTAGAATGGAGTGCCGTTGGAACTGGATATGAAATACAACCCGATCACTGAGGTGGAAGTGAACATGGAATACTCAACACACAAGCTGTCATCTGGTTCCATCTGGTGTTCTGCTGAGCTGAGCCATGCTGCACGTGCTGCTGAGCTGTTGTGTGGTATTATCTCTCACCATGTTGAGTTGTATAATGTGATGTGTTATACCATGCCATCCTGTATTGTATGTTGTATCATCTCTTACCATGTTGAGTTATATACTCTCTTACCATTTTGTGTTGTATAATCTCCTACATGTTGTATCATCTCATTTGTGTTGTATATCTCCTACCATGTTGTATCATCTCTACCATTTGTATTCTAGTGTTGTATCATCTCTAAAGATGTTGTGTTGTATCATCTCCTACCATGTTGTGTTGTATCATCTCCTACCATGTTGTATTGTATCATCTCTTACCATGTTGTGTTGTATCATCTCCTACCATGTTGTGTTGTATCATCTCTAACCATGTTGTATCATCTCCTACCATGTTATATCATCTCTTACCATGTTATATCATCTCTTACCATGTTGTGTTGTATCATCTCCTACCATGTTATATCATCTACTACCATGTTATATCATCTCTTACCATGTTGTATTATCTCCTACCATGTTATATCATCTCCTACCATGTTGTATCATCTCCTACCATGTTGTGTTGTATCATCTCTAAAGATGTTGTGTTGTATCATCTCCTACCATGTTGTGTTGTATCATCTCCTACCATGTTATATCATCTCTTACCATGTTGTGTTATATCATCTCTTACCATGTTGTGTTGTATCATCTCCTACCATGTTGTATCATCTCCTACCATGTTGTGTTGTATCATCTCCTACCATGTTGTGTTGTATCATCTCCTACCATGTTGTGTTGTATCATCTCCTACCATGTTGTATCATCTCCTACCATGTTGTATCATCTCTTACCATGTTGTGTTATATCATCTCCTACCATGTTGTATCATCTCCTACCATGTTGTATCATCTCTTACCATGTTGTGTTATATCATCTCCTACCATGTTGTATCATCTCCTACCATGTTATATCATCTTTTACTCTTACCATGTTGTGTTATATCATCTCTTACCATGTTGTGTTGTATCATCTCCTACCATGTTGTATCATCTCCTACCATGTTTGTGTTGTATCATCTCTAAAGATGTTGTGTTGTATCATCTCCTACCATGTTGTGTTGTATCCTCTCCGTTTCGCTACCACCCGTGGCATGAAGATCCACAGAACAAAGATGGGATGTGTGAAGACTCATCTGAATGAGCAGCAGCGCACTGCATCAGCAGATAAGACGTCGGAAGACCAAGGCCAGGATTTAAACCACAGTGCCAAGGACATCCACGCTGTTGGTTCGGATGAGGAATTTGCACAGGCCCTCGATGCCAGGCGCCTGAAACTCAACCTGCCACGAGCAAACGAAACTGAAGATTGGGAGAAACTGGATGCAAAAATCGTCCAAAGACTCGATGCACTGATAGGGAAAAGCACCCTGGAACACAAACTAGCCACATATGGGGACATTGTGTATGCCACATGTAGAGACGCCTATGGAGCAAAACTACCCAAAGAGAAAACACCTCCAAAGAAATCCAGACGCCAAGAAAAGATGGACAAGATCAGGGTCCAAAAGAAAAACCTCAAGATGCAAATGAAGACCGCACTGCCAGCTGAAAAACAAGGCTTGGAAAAACTGTGGAAAGACCTGAAAGAAAAACACAGTGCCCTCAGCAAAGCGGAATCTGCGAGGAAGAGGAAGAGCAAAAAGAAGAAGACACAAGAGCGCTTCTTCAGAGACCCCTTCCAGTTTGCCAGAACACTGTTTGAGCAGCCAAAATCTGGGACCCTAAGTGTGGACAAAGGAGTTCTTGAGCAGCATCTGAGGAAAACATACTCTGACCCACAGAGCAAAGCACCACTCGACATTCAAGGTCTGGTGTGGCCAACCAACCCTGAGGAACAGTTCAATGGCAAGCCTCCAGCGTTGGCGGAAATCAAGAAGGTGGTCGACAAAGCCAGAGCCAAATCATCACCAGGGCCAAACGGAATACCTTACCAGCTTTACAAGAAATGTCCCAAGGTGCTGGAGTGGCTCCACAGGCTGCTGCGATCGGCTTGGAGAAACCAGAAGATCAGCGGCCAGTGGATGACGGCAGATGGTGTGTACATCCCCAAAGAGCAAAACTCAAGTGACATTAGCCAGTTCAGGCCAATATCACTACTGAACGTCGAAGGGAAAATCTTCTTCTCTGTCATGGCAGCAAGGCTGACCAAGTACCTGATGGAAAACAAGTACTTGGATGTGTCAGTCCAGAAAGGTGGCATCCCAGGCGTGGCTGGCTGTGTAGAACACGCCACAATGATCTGGGACGCAATCCAAAAAGCAAAAACAGAAAAGAGAGACCTGGACGTAGTGTGGCTTGATCTGGCAAACGCATATGGATCTGTGCCCCATGAGATGATACAGTTGGCTCTTGAGATGTACCATGTGCCAAAGAACATCCGCGACATGCTCAAGAAGTACTTCAATGGCTTCTCAATGCGGTTCTCTACCAAGGAGTACACAACAGACTGGATCAACTTGGAAGTGGGTATTGCAATGGGCTGTGCAATTTCCCCAATACTGTTCGTGCTGGCAATGGAACTCATCTTGAAAGCAGCAACAAACAACGCGAGACAAACAGACCTTGGCGATGGATACAAGATGCCTCCTCTCAAGGCCTTCATGGATGACACTACAGTGATTTCATCCAGAGAAGACGAGACACGTCATGTGCTGGAGAGGCTGGACGACATAGTTGCCTCATCCAGAATGAAGTTCAAGCCAAAGAAATCACGGAGTCTCTCACTGAGGAAAGGAAAAGTGGCCGGATCTGTGGTCTTCAGTGTTGCCAACCAGGCCATTCCAACAGTCACAGAAGAACCAGTCAAGAGCCTTGGAAGATGGTATGATGATACGCTGAAAGACACACAAAGAGCAAAAGAAACCAAGCAGATGGCGGAGGAAGGCTTGGAGACCATTGACCAGTGTGGGCTCCCTGGCAAATACAAGGTCTGGTGTCTGCAGTTCATGCTGATACCAAAGCTGCTATGGCCTCTGATGATATACGACATCTGCACCAGCATAGTGGAGGCAATGGAAGCCAAAATCAACAAGTTCACAAGGAAATGGCTTGGTGTCCCACCCTGTCTGACTGACATAGCGCTGTACTGTCGCCAAGCAAAGCTGAAACTACCCCTGAAATCCATCCTGGAGGAATACAAAGCAGGGAAGATCAGACTTCAAAGCATGCTGGAGGACTCAGGAGACAAGGTGGTAGAAGCAATTAAGCCCCAGCTGAAGACAGGCAGAAAATGGAAAGTTCAAGAGGCGATGGATTCTGCAAAAGAAAGTCTCAAGATCAGAGAAATAACAGGACACACACAGACCAACAGACAGGGACTGGGGGTGACCAAAACTGAATGGTGGTCAAAGGCCAAAGGAAAAGCCAAAAGAGACATGATGATTCAGGAGATGAGAAAAGAAGAAGACCAAAAAAGACTCCAAAAAGCAGTCCAGCAGAGCCAGCAAGGGCAATGGACAACGTGGGAGAATGCACTCCAAAGAAGTCTCACTTGGAATGACATTTGGCACATGGCCCCTCTCAGGATCAGCTTCATTCTCAGATCTGCATATGACCTTCTGCCCTCAAATGCAAACCTGGTGAAGTGGGGGAAAACAGACGATCCTGCATGCCCCCTCTGCCATGAAAAACAAACAGTGGAGCATGTCCTAAGCTCATGTAAAGTAGCCCTGGCTCAAGGAAGGTACACATGGAGGCACAACCAAGTGCTCAAAGAAATTGTACAAGTAGTCTGGGCTAGTACCAACACCACAAAAGGGAAAATCAGGACTCCAAAAGCACCCGCAACATTCTTCACGGCAGGAGGCAGCAAATCATGGCCAAGAACAACAGTGCCACTCAAAACATGCAGGCAGAGTCTGCTGGACGGGGCAGATGACTGGGAGTGCACTGCAGACCTCCCAGAATGGAAGAGTCACCCAGAGATCATCAGCAAGAGTGGCATGAGACCAGACATAGTAGTCCACTCTAAGTCAACCAAGCAGCTGATCATGATCGAGCTCACGGTGCCATATGAGAACAGAATGGAGGCAGCTCAAATCTACAAGACTGAAAAGTATGCTGATCTGGCAAACAGCCTGAGGAGAGAAGGCTATCAGGTCAAAGTCCTCACTGCAGAAATTGGAGCTAGGGGGTTTGTAGGAACGTCTGCATACAGCCTCATGAAACAGCTCTCAGTTGCAGGGAAGGAAAAAACCAGAGCCCTGAAAGCAATGGCAGAAGCGGCAGAGAGGTGTTCAAGCTGGATCTGGTCAAGGAGGAACAAAAGTGAACTTCATAAGGCTTAATTTCCCTACAAATATCAGGTGTCCCTGTGGCTCAGTGGTTAAAGCGCGAGTCATTAAGTGGAAAATGAGCATGTCCAGAGGGTCATGGGTTCGAATCCCAGCCATGGCTCGTCCCAAGATGGGAAAAAAAAAAAAAAAAAAAAAAGGGGCAGCAGAGGGACATCCGGAGTCATGAACCGGGTGTGGCCCAACCCCCCTAGAGTGTCAGGAGATAAGGGCCGAAACACTTGCTTGAAGGGGGCTTCTCTTCTGAGGACTCTCTGCTGCCACGCTCTCCACGAGTTTCTTTCTACTCTCCTACCATGTTATATCATCTCTTACCATGTTGTGTTGTATCATCTCCTACCATGTTATATCATCTCCTACCATGTTATATCATCTCTTACCATGTTGTATCATCTCCTACCATGTTATATCATCTCCTACCATGTTGTATCATCTCCTACCATGTTGTGTTGTATCATCTCTAAAGATGTTGTGTTGTATCATCTCCTACCATGTTGTGTTGTATCATCTCCTACCATGTTATATCATCTCTTACCATGTTGTGTTATATCACCTCTTACCATGTTGTGTTGTATCATCTCCTACCATGTTGTATCATCTCCTACCATGTTGTGTTGTATCATCTCTAAAGATGTTGTGTTGTATCATCTCCTACCATGTTGTGTTGTATCATCTCCTACCATGTTGTATCATCTCTTACCATGTTGTGTTATATCATCTCTTACCATGTTGTGTTGTATCATCTCCTACCATGTTGTGTTGTATAATCTCCTACCATGTTGTATCATCTCCTACCATGTTGTGTTGTATCATCTCCTACCATGTTGTATCATCTCCTACCATGTTGTGTTGTATCATCTCCTACCATGTTGTATCATCTCCTACCATGTTGTGTTGTATCATCTCCTACCATGTTGTGTTGTATCATCTCTTACCATGTTGTGTTGTATCATCTCCTACCATGTTGTGTTGTATCATCTCCTACCATGTTGTATCATCTCTTACCATGTTGTATCATCTCTAAAGATGTTGTATTGTATCATCTCCTACCATGTTGTGTTGTATCATCTCCTACCATGTTGTATCATCTCTTACCATAATGTATCATCTCTAAAGATGTTGTATGTATCATCGCCTACCATGTTGTGTTGTATCATCTCCTACCATGTTGTGTTGTATCATCTCTTACCATGTTGTGTTGTATCATATCTTACCATGTTGTGTTGTATCATCTCCCACCAAGTTGTATCATCTCCTATCATGTTGTTTCATCTCCTAACATGTTGTATCATCTCTCCTCATGTTGTGTTGTATCATCTCCTACCATGTTGTATCATCTCTTACCATGTTGTGTTATATCATCTCTTACCGTGTTGTATCATCTCTAAAGATGTTGTATTGTATCATCTCCTACCATGTTGTGTTGTATCATCTCCTACCATGTTGTGTTATATCATCTCCTACCATGTTGTGTTGTATCATCTCCTACCATGTTGTGTCATCTTCTTACCATGTTGTGTTGTATCATCTCCTACCATGTTGTGTTGTATCATCTCCTACCATGTTGTATAATCTCTTACCTTGTTGTGTTGTATCAACTCTTACCATGTTGTGTTGTGTCATCTCTTACCATGTTGTGTTGTATCATCTCTTACCATGTTGTGTTTATATCATCTTATACCATGTTGTGTTGTATCATCTCTTACCATGTTGTATCATCTCCTACCATGTTATATCATCTCTTACCATGTTATATCATCTCTTACCATGTTGTGTTGTATCATCTCCTACCATGTTGTGTTGTATCGTCTCTTACCATGTTGTATCATCTCCTACCATGTTATATAATCTCTTACTATGTTATATCATCTCTTATCATGTTGTGTTGTATCATCTCCTACCATGTTGTGTTGTATCGTCTCTTACCATGTTGTGCTGTATCATCTCTAAAGATGTTGTGTTTGTATCATCTCACACCACGTTGAGTTGTGTAATGTGCTGTATTATACCACACCATGATGGACTGTACGTTGTATTATACCATGAAATGTTGGCTGTTGTGTTGTATTACATTAAACCATGCTGTGTTGTATGCGTTGCTATATTGTGTCGTATTGTATTATACCATCCTCTGTTGTATGGTCTTGTATGATGTGTTGTATGACATTATATCATCTTATGTTGTATGCTGTTGTATGCTGTGTTGTATGACATTATATCATCCTGAAGTTGTATGGTGTTGTATGCTGTTTTGTATGACATCATATCATCCTATGTTGTATGGTGTTGTATGCTGTGTTGTATGACATCATATCATCCTCTGTTGTATGGTGTTGTATGTTGTGTTGTATGACATCATATCATCCTTTGTTGTATGGTGTTGTATGCTGTATTGTATGACATCGTATCATCCTATGTTGTATGGTGTTGTATGCTGTATTGTATGACATCATATCATCCTGTGTTGTATGGTGTTGTATGCTGTATTGTATGACATCATATTATTCTGTGTTGTATGGTGTTGTATGCTGTATTGTATGACATCATATCATCCTATGTTGTATGGTGTTGTTTGTTGTGTTGCATTACACCATGCCACCTTGTGTTGCTATGATGTGTTGTATTATATCACACCATATTATGTGGTATACCATGTTGTATTCTATCATACCATATCATGTGGTATACTATGTTGTATTCTATCACACCATATTATGTGGTATACTATGGTGTATTCTGTCATACCATATCATGTGGTATAGTGTACTATGTTGTATCCATCATACCATATCATGTGGTATACTATGTTGTATTCTATCATACCATGTTATGTGGTATACTATGTTCTATTCTATCATACCATATCATGTGGTATACTATGTTGTATTCTATCATACCATATCATGTGGTATACTATGTTGTATTCTATCATACCATATCATGTGGTATAGTATACTATGTTGTATTCCATCATACCACATCATGTGGTACACTATGTTGTATTATATCATACCATATCACGTGGTATACTATGCTGTATTCTATCATACCATATTATGTGGTATACTATGTTGTATTATATCATACCATATCATGTGGTATACTATGTTGTATTATATCATACCATATCATGTGGTATACTATGTTGTATTATATCATACGATATTATGTGGTATACTATGTTGTATTCTATCATACCATATTATATGGTATACTATGTTGTATTATATCATGCCATGCTGTGTTGTACATAGTGTTGTATTATACTACATAATGCTGTGTTGTATGTGTTGCTATGTTGGGTTGTATTATATCACACCATGTTGTATTGTATGTTGTGTTGTATTACTTGATACTATGCTGTGTTGTATACATTGTATGTGTTGCTAGGTTAGGTTGTATTATATCACATCATGTTGTATTGTATGTTGTGTTGTATTATTTGATACTATGCTGTGTTGTATTCGTTGTATGGTGTTGCTATGTTGTATTATATCATACCATGTTGTATTGTATGTTGTGTTGTATTATTTGATACTATGCTGTGTTGTATACGTTGTATGGTGTATTGTATCATACCATGTTATGTTGTATCATGTGTTGTATTAATCACACTATGCTATGTTGTATGTGTCGCTATATTGTGTTGTATTACGTCACACCATGCGTGTGTTGAATAGTGTTGCTATGTTGTGTTGTATTTTTATCACACTACGCTGTGTTGTATAATGTTGCTATGTTATGTTGTATTATATCAGCAGCAGCAGCAGCAGCAACAGCAGCATCACAATTATTATTATTTTATTATTATTATTATTATTATTATTATTATTATTATTATTATTATCATTGTTGTTGTTGTTGCTATTATTATTATTATTATTATTATTGTTGTTGTTGTTGTTGTTATTTTTATCATTATTATTACTAATATCCTTATCATTAACACTAACATTAATATAACAGGAACAACAAAAACAGCAAGAGTAATAACAACGAACACATGAACAATAAGAAAGTCAGTGAAAATGATGATGGTAATTAGAAGAAGAAGAAGAAGAAGAAGAAGAAGAAGAAGAAGAAGAAGAAGAAGAAGAAGAAGAAGAGGAGGAGGAGGAGGAGGAGGAGGAACGACGACTACAGCAAAAGCAACAACATCAACAACATCAACAACAGCAACACTAGCATTACTACTACTATTGCTGCTCCTGCTACTGCTGCTGCTGCTGCTGCTGCTGCTGCTGCTAATTAGGTAGACTGGTATGAAACTAAGTGAGTAAAAAGCTAACAGCACAACATTGAGTTGCTCTGATGATGCATGTACATTGGTGTTGCCACTGCACGTATGTAGATGTCTTAATCATTTTCTTAACAAAACGCCGTAAGATCGGCACAGATTGGGCGCACAGAAATCTTCATTACACACACACGCAAACACACACACACACACACACACACACACACACACACACACACACACACACACACACACACGCGCGCGCGCGCGCGCACAATTCAAAGTATGCCAATGAAAACCGCGATCTGTGAAGGTCTAATTTTGATCAACACAAATTCTCTTGGTTTATTTTCTTTTGAAGACCCAGGTTATCTGACATCCCTCAGTGTGTGGATGATTCACTTTCCCTGGAAACTTCGAGGAGTGTCGGCTTTCACCGTAAATCACTAGCGACTTCAGAATATTTGAAACAAAGAAAAAAAATCGATCTTATCTACAGCAACGAGAAAGATGTATAACGGTGACATGCCTTCGACATCAATAAATATTGGGGCCGGAATAGCTCAATGGTAGAGCGCCAGACTCGTATTCTTGATGATCCTGGGGTTGCGGGTTCGAATCTCTGCCGAGCCGTTTCGGTACAGGGAGGATACTCCCCTCGGAGTTAACAGTGGTTCTGACTCCATTTCCCATACAGTCCTTCGAATGAGACTATAAACCGAGGTTACGTGTGTGAACGCACACATAACATCTTGCACACACGTAAAATCCCATCACCAACTTTGGGAAGAGAAGGCCAGTTTGGCCGTTGGTATGGATGACACGTTACACATAGCATGCACCCTGCGTGAGAAATGGAAAGAATGAAGGAGGTAAGGAGATTGAGTGAACGATATTGAACGATATTGACTGGATGACACGGGAAACGACTGAATGAAGCGTCAGCTGGCAGCTATACAGTCGGCACTACCCAGGTAGGCAGCCCGTTGTGTAAACGAGTGTGGCTTGTAAAGCGCTTAGAGCTTGATCTCTAGCCGAGGATAGGTACTATATAAGTATTCATAATAATAATAATAATAAATAAGAGAGAGAGAGAGAGAGAGAGAGAGAGAGAGAGAGAGAGAGAGAGAGAGAGAGAGAGAGAGAGAGCGACGCTTGACGCTTGACGCTTGACGCGCGCGCAAATGCGCCGCGCCTTTTAATATGAGGCCTCCGGCCTGTCCATATCGGGTGCACACAACAAGTGGCAAATACAATTCATTATGTATCATCTCAATCCATGTGTTCCTATGGAGTATTCGAGGTTTACACAAATTTATATTTTCCCATTTTACCCTTGTCATTAATTCTCTCATAGATCCTGTCCCCAATCAGTATAAGGTAATTTTACAACAGACTGCACAATTCGTTTCTACTTCGTATCATGTATATTTTCCTTCAGACCCAACTACCCATCTACGTGCTAGTTGTTCATAGTTATACTATTGATGTTTTGTTTCTTACATTTCTGTTTTCTCAATTGTGCTTATCTTTATACTGCCTATATATAAGATTCTCTATATTTTAATGCATAATATGTAAACATGGCCACGTCCCTGGTTATTTCTGTATTGCTATTTTGTACTAAATTTTGTATAGTGATTATGCCAACGTTTTTAAAGTGCTTCAGTATGTATTTTTCCCTTAGTTGCCTATAGCATGGGCATACTTTGAGGAAATGCAGTTCTGTTTCTTCTACTGGGCAAAAGGGACAAGTTGTTATCGCTTCATTGTCTATGTACTTTTTATTTGTGTGTAATTCATTAGTTCCTAGGCGTAGTCTGGTTAATGCTTTCCTGAATTTTGCTATTGTAATATTGTATAGGTATTCCTCAGGCTGGTGTATTGATTTAAAAGAATAGTATGTATTAAACCTCTCACTGTTACTTATTTTATCATGCCAGTATTGTTTATAGCAATCTGTGATTCTTTGTTTTAATGTTCGTAGAAACCAGTCCTCGTCACCTACTCCTTCGTTTAACCAGACTACTGAAAAACCATACATGTCGAGGCAGCGTTTTATATCTCTTGCCCAGTTTTGGATCTTAAAATTTTCGGCCTTCTCTCTTTCATACGCCTGTTTGGGTATTCTATTTGGAGACATCTTTAGCAACTTGAGCCAGTATCTTACCGCACTTATAGTGCTATCTACACAAATGGGATATCTACCTAGTTCTCCATATACTAAGTTATTCGGTGTTTTCTTTGCAACCCCCAAATATTTTTTACAAGCGAATAGGTGAACGCTCTCTATAGCTTTATAACCAGTCATACCCCATGTTTCTGCTGCGTATAGAAGTAATGGTTTCACTTGTGAATCAATTAATTTAAAGTAAACAGTCATATCTAGATGTCCCAAACTATACATTGTTTTCATTATTTCTATTGTTTTCCCTTTAGCTCTGCCTGCATATTCTGAAAGCGAAATGTCTACTGATAGCTTCGTTGTTAGTGTAAATCCTAGATACTTATAGCTATTAACCACTTCTATCTCTTGCCCTTTGTAAAACCATTTTTCTTTTTTGCCTAAGTACCCGCCTTTTCTAAAAACCATGATCTTTGTTTTTTGTAGATTTACTGTTAGACCTATTGTATCTGAGGCTTCCTGCAAGTTCTTCAGCTGATTTTGTAGCCCTGCTGGTGTTAACGAAATTAAGGCAATATTGTCTGCGAACAGCAGCGTGAAAATTTCTTCGGCTCCTGCTAAAAATTGGTACCCATGTTTTCCTTTCTTTGTAACTCTATCTGCTACCTCCGTTATTAAAAGTGAGAAAATTAGAGGAGATAATAAACAGCCCTGTTTTACTCCTGCTGAACATTAAAAAAAATCTGTTTTTTCGGCGCCGTGTCTGACACAGGCTTGTACTGTTTCATAAATCCCTTTTAACATATTTAACATTTTGGTGGAGATTTTATGTTTCTTTAGAATTTCCCATAATTTCTCCCTATTTACCGTATCAAACGCTTTTTGGTAGTCGATGAATGCCACATACAGTTTGCTTCTACGTCTGCCATATAGGCAGTTTGACACCATGCTAGTTTGGGTGAAAATGTGGTCAATTGTAGAGTATCCCTTTCTGAATCCTGCTTGTTCTCTACTGATTTTATTTTCTTCTTCCGCCCAATTGTATATTCTTTTATTTAATATGGATGTATATATTTTACTTATTATACATAGTAATGAAATTCCTCTGTAATTCCCTGGATTATGCTTGTCCCCCTTTTTGTGAAGAGGTATGATTACCGCTTGTGCCCATTCTATGGGAAAATAGCTATTAAGAAATAAAGTGTTGAACAACTTTTTCAAGTACGGTGTTATTACGTTTTCGATAGTCTTTAGAAATTCTGGGGGGATTTCATCTATTCCTGCTGATTTGCCGGATTTTAGTCTTTTTAATGCTAATTTTATTTCTTGTTCCGTTATTACTCCATCTAAGTCCTGCACCATAACTTCTTCCTCGATTATCGATACTTCTGTTTCATTTTCCCTCTGTGTCAACGTTGTTTGTGGGTTCAATATGTTCTCAAAATGCTCTTTCCACTGGTTAGAGGTAATTTGTGGTAGTTTGTTTTTCTTTCTCCTTATCTTCTTTATTGTACTGCAGAACTTTTGACTGTCTTTTGAGCTTTGCGTAAGTGTGTCATAAATTTGATTTCTATAGAGTTTTTTCTTTTCTCTGATTGTTTTTTGATAGAACGCTCTTTTGTTTCTATATTCTACTTCCCTTTCTTCATATTTATTTTGATTCTTCCCTTTATCTGTAAATCTAAGTTTATTTAGGGCCTGTCTGGCTTCTTTCTTTTTCTGCTTACAATCGTCATCATACCATCCATTTATTGATTTACTTTCTCCCCCTGTCCCTATTGTTTTGTACATACATCCTCCTGCCTCTTTCAATGATGTATTGAAATTTTCTATACTTGCATCTACATCTTGCTCCACCTCTTCTGTTATCTGTTCTAGCCTTCTTTGTGCTACTTCTGTTTAAAAAAACTATGTATGTTCCTGTGATTTACTTGAGTCCCATCTAATTATATTTACAAATTTCCTCTCTTGTTTCTCTAGTTGTGTATTCTGTAATGTACTCTGTAGTTCTAATATGATAGGCATATGGTGAGATTCAATTCTTTCTCCTACAACACATGTTTTTACCACCTCAAGCAACTCTGGCGAGCCTATATAGAAGTCTATAGTGCTATTGCCTCTTTCCGAGAAGAATGTATATGCATCGTCAAAATTTACCATTGTCAATCCATTTAGGGGGGTCAGATTGAAACTCGCACATAGTTCAATTAATTTTTTGCCGAAGTTGTTGATTATTGGGTCCTTGGACTTGCGTGCATATGCATTCTGGTCGTTATCGAATATAACATCATTTTCATCCTCAGTCAAACCCCACTCCCCAATTCGTGCATTTAAATCCCCACCGATAATGTACAAAAATTCGTTTCCTTGCTCCATCTGCGTACATATGTATTGTTCAATCATTTCCAATGTACAAGAAAAATCTTTATCAACGTAAAACCTGCTATCTACTGGATGAACATATACACCGAAAAATAATATATCTTTCTCACACTGCAATAGATTTCTGCTCACTTTCACACATAATGCATTCTCAATATTTGTTTTTAGCAGTTGAATATGATCTGTTAACTTCTTAGTCACTAATAGTAAAGTACCACCTGAAGGCCTATCCATCCGTGTATACTTCATCGCTGGCCAATACATGTACAGAAATTCATGAAACTTTACATCGAAATCAAAATCCTTTAAGGTAAATGTTTCTGACAAACAACAAAAGTCAAAGGCAGTGGCAAATTCAGTGAAATCAGGGTCGGATAATTTCTCAGCCAGCCCTTCCACATTCCAACATAAAAAGGACAATGTTTTAGCTTTCTCATTCCTCTCTCCGTCACTCCTCTCATCCCTCGCTCTCTCACTCTCAGCTTTTGTCTCATCCTCTGTTCTTCCCTGTCTCACTCTTGCACTCTCACTCTGTCTCTCTCTCCTCCCCTCTCTATTGTTTGGATCTGTGTTTGGACCGCCTTGGCCTGCCCACCATTTAGTACCCTTTTTGCCTTTTTTTGGTGTATTTGAGTGTTTTTTCTGGCTGTCTGTTTGAAGTGATTGTATTGTTTGCATTTGATCGTGATGCCTGTTTCTTTATGGTTTGTGCTCTTTTTCCTTTCACAACGTCTCTCATTCTGCCTTCACTCTCCCTCCCTTCCTCTGTCTTCCTGCTGCTGCGTGTGTGTATTATATCCTTTAGTGAGGTTTGTCGCATATTGAATTTCGTGTGTGTTTCATCACTCTGACTGGCTCCCTCCCCCTCCTCCCTCCCATCTCCCTCCCCCCCCCCCCCCCCCCCCCCCCCCCGTCCCCTTTTCCTCTGACTGTCCCTCTACTGCTGTGTGTGCCCTGTGTGTGACTAGTGGTGTTGTCACACGAGTCCTGCACTCCCTCGATCAGTACCGCTCCCTCTCTCTCCCCTATGTGTGTGACAGTCACCTGTTGCGAGTAAGGCACCCCATCGATCGATGGTTGCTCACTTGTGCCTTCCGACTCGCATTGTGAGCTTGCAACTGGCTCTGACCCTATGTACCCACCTAGGTCTCCCTGGCTGTGTGCCCTATCGATCGATATCGACTGTACACATGTCACTCCCTCTGCGCGCTGTGTCCCTTTGCCCTCTTCTGTCATCTCCCCAATACTCTGTGGTAGGCTTTCCCACTCACTCATCGTCACACTTGCACATACGCGCATTTCATTTCCCTCATCCACACCATCCTTTTCCTCTTTTTCTTCACTGTTCCTTCCATCATATTCACTCAGTCTATCTTCCACACCTTCTTCTTCTTCCTGCGCTCCTTTCTCTTTTGCTCGTGATCATATTCACTTACGTTTTCATGCTCACTTCCAGAATCGTCTGTATCCTCATACCTTTGTCTTTCGCTCGCACTCGCCCTCCCCCCCCCCCCCCCGTACCCACACATCTCCCCCCTCCTCCTCCCCCCTCTCGCCCCCACATTCTCTTCCCCCCCCCCTCGTTTCCCTCACTGTCACTCCCCTCTTCCATCCCTCTTCCCCCCACCTCCCTGCCCCTTTCCCTTGCACCCATGCGCCCCTCTGTACTCCTCCCCTCCCACATCCCCATTACCCCCCCTGTTCGCACTCTCCACCCCAAACCTCCTCCCCTTGTCCATGCGCTTCTTTGCCCCCCTCCCCCTCTCAACTCCCCCATAATCCCCATTTCCCCCTCCCCCAGTCCATCCACCCCGCTCCATCCCCTAGCTCCGTCCCTCTCCCTATCCTCTCCTCGGCCCCTCCATCCATATTGTCCACCCAGATTCCCCCCTCCCATCACACGGCCACTCCCAGCCTGGTGCTCTCTGTTATGCCACCTTTGCTGCGGTTCATACTGTCCTGATGGCACACTGTCTTTATCCTTCACTCGAAGCTGCCCCCCCCTCTGTAGTGGCCTACTTTTCCTTGGGCCCGTAATGTTCTCAGGGTTTCAGCCTGGCGTCGTGTTCTGTCTTGTATCAGTCTGATCCCTTCTCTTTTCAACCTTTCCCTCCCCTCCGTGTCTTTCATGATTTTCATCACATCTGACCATCTTAATAGTTTCACAATCACATGTCTTGGGTGCGGATTCAGCGGTTTCCTTCTCCCCGACCTATGTGCCCTGTCCACCACATCCTCCTTCCATGCAGGGTCTGACATGAAGTGGTCCAGCATGTCCTTTACCAGTTCCTCACAGTTTTCACTCATATTCCCATCTTGTGTTTCCTGCAGCCCCAGGATCTTGATGTTGTTTCTTCTTGAGAAACCTTCTAGCTTATCTGTTTCGTCTTCCAGCCCAACTATTTTTTGTGCCATGCACTCTCGCTCCTCTTCTAGTTGTCTAACTGCTGCTGTGTTTCTTTGTGTTTCTTTTTGTGTCAGCCACCTCTTTGTGTAGTTGTTCTAATGTGTTAGCCATGTGTATCTGCTTCGTCTCTACTCTATTTATGGTGTCTATCTGGGATTTGAAATTATTTGCTAATGATGTCTGTGAATCTTTAAGTCCCTGAAGCCCTACGAGTATCTGTGACAATTTGATTTCTAATGTTGAGAGTTTCTCGTCAACGTTTTGTTGCGATTTGTGTGGCCCCTCCCCTAGCGTTTCCTGACTGTGTGGCCCCTCCCCTAGCGTTTCCTGACTGTTAATGGTGCCACTGGTACTGATGTTGTGTGGCCCCTCCCCTAGCGTTTCCTGACTGTGTGGCCCCTCCCCTAGCGTTTCCTGACTGTTACTGGTGCTACTGGTACTGATGTTGTGTGGCCCCTCCCCTAGCGTTTCCTGACTGTGTGGCCCCTCCCCTAGCGTTTCCTGACTGTGTGGCCCCTCCCCTAGCGTTTCCTGACTGTGTGGCCCCTCCCCTAGCGTTTCCTGACTGTTACTGGTGCTACTGGTACTGATGTTGTGTGGCCCCTCCCCTAGCGTTTCCTGACTGTGTGGCCCCTCCCCTAGCGTTTCCTGACTGTTACTGGTGCTACTGGTACTGATGTGTGTGGCCCCTCCCCTAGCGTTTCCTGACTGTGTGGCCCCTCCCCTAGCGTTTCCTGACTGTTACTGGTGCTACTGGTACTGATGTTGTGTGGCCCCTCCCCTAGCGTTTCCTGACTGTGTGGCCCCTCCCCTAGCGTTTCCTGACTGTTACTGGTGCTACTGGTACTGATGTTGTGTGGCCCCTCCCCTAGCGTTTCCTGACTGTGTGGCCCCTCCCCTAGCGTTTCCTGACTGTTACTGGTGCTACTGGTACTGATGTTGTGTGGGCCCCTCCCCTAGTGTTTCCTGACTGTTACTGGTGCTACTGGTACTGATGTTGTGTGGCCCCTCCCCTAGCGTTTCCTGACTGTGTGGCCCCTCCCCTAGCGTTTCCTGACTGTTACTGGTGCTACTGGTACTGATGTTGTGTGGCCCCTCCCCTAGTGTTTCCTGACTGTTACTGGTGCTACTGGTACTGATGTTGTGTGGCCCCTCCCCTAGCGTTTCCTGACTGTTACTGGTGCTACTAGTACTGATGTTGTGTGGCCCCTCCCCTAGTGTTTCCTGACTGTTACTGGTGCTACTGGTACTGATGTTGTGTGGCCCCTCCCCTAGCGTTTCCTGACTGTGTGGCCCCTCCCCTAGCGTTTCCTGACTGTTACTGGTGCTACTGGTACTGATGTTGTGTGGCCCCTCCCCTAGCGTTTCCTGACTGTGTGGCCCCTCCCCTAGCGTTTCCTGACTGTTACTGGTGCTACTGGTACTGATGTTGTGTGGCCCCTCCCCTAGCGTTTCCTGACTGTGTGGCCCTCCCCTAGCGTTTCCTGACTGTGTGGCCCCTCCCCTAGCGTTTCCTGACTGTGTGGCCCCTCCCCTAGCGTTTCCTGACTGTTACTGGTGCTACTGGTACTGATGTTGTGGCCCCTCCCCTAGCGTTTCCTGACTGTTACTGGTGCTACTGGTACTGATGTTGTGTGGCCCCTCCCCTAGCGTTTCCTGACTGTGTGGCCCCTCCCCTAGCGTTTCCTGACTGTTACTGGTGCTACTGGTACTGATGTTGTGTGGCCCCTCCCCTAGCGTTTCCTGACTGTGTGGCCCCTCCCCTAGCGTTTCCTGACTGTGTGGCCCCTCCCCTAGCGTTTCCTGACTGTGTGGCCCCTCCCCTAGCGTTTCCTGACTGTTACTGGTGCTACTGGTACTGATGTTGTGTGGCCCCTCCCCTAGCGTTTCCTGACTGTGTGGCCCCTCCCCTAGCGTTTCCTGACTGTTACTGGTGCTACTGGTACTGATGTTGTGTGGCCCCTCCCCTAGCGTTTCCTGACTGTGTGGCCCCTCCCCTAGCGTTTCCTGACTGTTACTGGTGCTACTGGTACTGATGTTGTGTGGCCCCTCCCCTAGCGTTTCCTGACTGTGTGGCCCCTCCCCTAGCGTTTCCTGACTGTTACTGGTGCTACTGGTACTGATGTTGTGTGGCCCCTCCCCTAGCGTTTCCTGACTGTGTGGCCCCTCCCCTAGCGTTTCCTGACTGTTAATGTGCTACTGGTACTGATGTTGTGTGGCCCCTCCCCTAGCGTTTCCTGACTGTGTGGCCCCTCCCCTAGCGTTTCCTGACTGTTAATGTGCTACTGGTACTGATGTTGTGTGGCCCCTCCCCTAGCGTTTCCTGACTGTGTGGCCCCTCCCCTAGCGTTTCCTGACTTTTAATGTGCTACTGGTACTGATGTTGTGTGGCCCCTCCCCTAGCGTTTCCTGACTGTGTGGCCCCTCCCCTAGCGTTTCCTGACTGTTACTGGTGCTACTGGTACTGATGTTGTGTGGCCCCTCCCCTAGCGTTTCCTGACTGTGTGGCCCCTCCCCTAGCGTTTCCTGACTGTGTGGCCCCTCCCCTAGCGTTTTCCTGACTGTGTGGCCCCTCCCCTAGCGTTTCCTGACTGTGTGGCCCCTCCCCTAGCGTTTCCTGACTTTTAATGTGCTACTGGTACTGATGTTGTGTGGCCCCTCCCCTAGCGTTTCCTGACTGTGTGGCCCCTCCCCTAGCGTTTCCTGACTGTTACTGGTGCTACTGGTACTGATGTTGTGTGGCCCCTCCCCTAGCGTTTCCTGACTGTGTGGCCCCTCCCCTAGCGTTTCCTGACTGTTACTGGTGCTACTGGTACTGATGTTGTGTGGCCCCTCCCCTAGCGTTTCCTGACTGTGTGGCCCCTCCCCTAGCGTTTCCTGACTGTGTGGCCCCTCCCCTAGCGTTTCCTGACTGTGTGGCCCCTCCCCTAGCGTTTCCTGACTGTTACTGGTGCTACTGGTACTGATGTTGTGTGGCCCCTCCCCTAGCGTTTCCTGACTGTTAATGTGCCACTGGTACTGATGCTGCTGTTTTGATTCGGTCCCGGGTTGATCTCGACGTCTCCACTCAGCTGAAGCCTGCTGGCCAGGTACATTGCGTTCACCGAGGTCGCGATCAAGCCCGTCATTCTCGTGATCATCATTACGGCAGTCTGGCTAGGATATCCGAGCGGACCTCCTCTGCACTCCTGCCACTGTAACGCCGTATCGACCGCGGCCCGCCATGGCAGGCCGTCCGCTGTTTCACTTTCGATACGGCCCGCCCCTCTTTTGGCCGTCTCATTCCAGAGCCCCGCTTGCGAAGACACTGAGAGTTCAGTCACTACACTCATCGAGCGGAGGCCGAAGGCCACCTCGATCATCTGCAGCGCGTACCATGTCAGCAGGTTTGCACAAACCAGTTCGAACACAAAACGTAGCACTTCACTCACTCCCAATACATTTTCCCTGACGCCATCTTGTCTGTTTACTTTCAACCTCCCCGGTCCCCCAAACAAACCAATTCTTGCTCTCCACAGCTCTAGTTCCACCATTTTCTTCTTCTAAATCGCACACAGCGTTCACTGACACTCTTATGTCCACTGTCGTGCTAATTTCACCACTGACACTGACGTCGCTCCGACCTAGCACGCTTATCTTGCTGAGAGCTCACACACAGACCTGCTGCTTCGTCGCCATCTTGATGCATACCCCCCGAGAGAGAGAGAGAGAGAGAGAGAGAGAGAGAGAGAGAGAGAGAGAGAATACGAATACGAGTTTAGTTTAGGCCAAAACCTGTGACTGAAGGGGTAACACATTGACAGAGGAATCAAAGGTATGGCAAGAATTGCTTTGGCAATAATCTGACCAGTATATCAGATTTCACACTCACTTGTATAAGACGTATTACCACTGAAATAAATTGCATTTATGAACGTGCTATGATGTTGCTGTACGTTTTTTTTTTCAATGCTTCATAAATAAAAGTTGCAGTTACATGGATTCTTAAGATAGTTAGGTTTGATATGTTTTTCTCTAAGATCAGGAAGAACATCACAACAAAACAAGAAATGAATTCCATCCTCTTTAGCTCAACTCCACATCGGCACACCTCACGTTCATGTTCAATCAATCTGTATTTAAAACGAATATCAGATATACAAATCTAACTTAGTTAAAGCACTGTTAGATTCTTGTTAATATTAATTCCAATATAGGGTTCATCCAACCATGTAGTTTTAAACTGTCGATATTCATCAAATTTGTCAGTGGTGAATATGTGATCGTGCCAGCCCTGTACCAACAATCTATAACTCTTTGCCAAAAAGAATTCATGAAACTTGAAAGACATTGAACGCCTTGATTATCCCAAACAAAAGTAAACCCATGTGAATATTTGTAACCCACGTTTTCTTGCCACTCCTGTCCAAATTATACAATACTTTATAAGCTTCCTAAGGTAGCCTACTTTCGTTTATTCGCATTAATTTCAGCCAGTACTTAATACATTTTATATACGAGTTTACATAAATCGGAAATCTTCCCAGCTCACCATATATAAGATCATTTGGAGTTCGGGGGTCTACATTCAAAAAGGTTTCATGGAAAATAAATGCATGTTTTCAATTTCAGTGCCTTTGTCAAATGCTCACATTTCGGCACCATTCTGCGCTGTTGGTTGCACATTAAAATCAAACAATTTTGTGAACAAAATGAAGAAAGTGCAGCCTAATTCATACAGAACATGCAGGATTACCATACCTGCTTTTCTTGCTTTTGAATATATCTTGGCACGTTATACTAAAACTGAATCGCACTGAAAAGTAAACTCCAAGAATTTTTAATGCATTAACTATGGTCACAGTGTAGTTTCCATATGTCCACCACTCAGCACGTGCAAAGTAACCCCCCCCCCCCCCTCTTCCGACAAAGAAAAATATTATTTTTGTCATGTCGACCTGTAGTCTTGTTGCAACCGAATGCAAGCTGTTCAGTGGTCTCTGTGAGTTAGAGGCTGTTTGAGGCTATGCAAGAATACCGTCCGCAAAAAGTGAGTAAACAGTTCAATCAAATCAAGGGTAACACTATGCCGATCATTCTGAATCATTTCCAAGCAAGCTTACTGATAAACAAGGATAGTAAAACAGGCCTACGAACATCCCCTTATCTAACATCACTAGTACAACTTACAAAATCAGATAATTTTGCCCCTCTATTTTATTCTTGCGAACACATCTTCATGCAGACATTTTGCACATCGAAACAAAATACCTTTCATACCATTTTTAATGTAACGCCACAGCAGCTGTCTGGAAATAAAATCCAAAGCGTTTTTCGAAGTCGTCAAATACGACATATGACTTCTGATTATTTTTTAACTGCTTTTCAACTGCAGCTAGCAGATCAAATGTTTGATTTATGGTAGAATCGCCTGTCTTAAAGCCAGCCTGACGTTAACCGGTTTAATCATTCATATTTATCCATCCATTTAATCTTTTATTAATGATAACAACGACGAGGAGGAGGAGAACGATGACAACGACGACGACGACGAAAACGATGACGAACACAATGACGACGACGAGACCGAAAATTAGAGGCAGGTTAGTAGTGCTGCATACAACTTAAAACGCGCGGCACACATTCAGGCTGACTGTTTTCTCTCTCTCTCTCTCTCTCTCTCTCTCTCTCTCT
>CM065736.1:26515509-26538009 GCA_033310375.1 Conus canariensis
ACGACTGAAGAATTGTTAGTCCTACACTTGTTTTTTATATATATATATATATATATATATATATAAAAAATCTCTACAGAAACCGGCTGTGAAGAAATTCACGACGTGTCTTCTGTACTATAAACATCTGTTTCGTATATCGTTTACCAACGGACATTTAGATTTGATTTGCTTTTCCATTTATCTCAGCAGTGTGGGTGTATGTTATCCGATATCAAATCATAGTGACAGAGCATTGCTTGTTTTCTAACAATGCAAACGTTTGCTACTGATTTTATCGTGTTTAAATCTAACATTCACAATACAATCTACATCTTTCTCAAGAATTTAAGAGAAAAAATACCGAGTTTCCAATTTCAGAATTGTCATTTTCAAAAATAATCTCTGCTGAGACATGTACTTTATCTCGAAACATATTAGGGCATCAAACTAAATCCATCTGCGAAAAAGACAATGAACACCTTAGGCGTTGTTTAGACGGAATTATTTTGACATTGTGTTCTCTGACAGTTTTATCACTTCATGGAAGGGAAACACAAACAAACACCACCACAGATACCCTAAACACTGATGGGGCCACAAAGCTCAAAACAAATGAGGACAAATGGTCGTGTCTATCGAAACAGAGTGATAGAACAGAGTGATCAGAGAAATTTGGAGGAAAAGAAGAAATATTTGACCAATTTGAATCAACATCTAGCTAAAACTGGCATCGATGACGCAATTACAGCACCTAAACTGGACAAAGTAATAACTAAACACACTAAAGATAGCGCTCCAGTTTCAGACAGCTCTCAGAAGAGGACAGAACCCATCTCTTCAGTCTCTACCGGGATGGTTTCAATAAAGACTGTGACCCACAAGACTGGACACCAATAAAAGTCTACCAAACCAGGAAAAGGTCATCATCGGCCAAATAGCCACTGCATGCTCACTTTGCAAAATATAGTAGGAAAACTCATGGAACGAATCATGGGGGAAAACCTCGCAAGAGACCGTGAAAGTAGACAAATCTCTCCCAATCAAGGGGATAAAAAGTACATGGAAAAATGCAGCCGCTTTTGCCTATGAAGGATATGAAGGATTCCAATGAAAGGAAACGATAATTTTTCATTTTTGACTTAAGTTTCTTCATTCATATCAGTTGCAGTCAGTCTTTTTATCTAATGCTTCAGTTCTTCCCTTTTCGACATTTTACGACAGCATTGTTAATATTATGTCTCTTTTTCGATTTCAGTGAAATAGAAAGACTGATCTTTAATTTGCGTTTGTGAAATTGTTGGGTGCATTGGATAGTAGCATCTGCAGATGGACTGTTTTCAACAAACTTAGGGATTCTCAACCTGCCACTCCTCCGAAGGGTGTCATACGTCTCGTTAGCCATAGCCTCTAAGACGTCTTTGTTAAGAAAAAAATTGTCTCTGACCTAGGTCAATACAATTTGTTGAGTCATTTGAAAATCAGATTGTGAGAATTTTGTGTTGGGAAGGAATCCAGCCTATCCGTAATATGTCAGGTGTTACCTGGCAAGGTCTTTTGAATTTTATTTAAACAGCTGATGTTTACCCTGCATTTAAAAGCAATCTGGATTTTCGCCATATGTTCCAAAAATGTTTGCAGTTTCTGAACACGAACGCTTTCTACGCTTGATAAGATTTCTGTGCCATCTGCATAATTATTAGAGAATTTTTTAACCTGCGTGGAAAATTGCATTTCCTCTGATGTTGACGTTCTCTCTCTCTCTCTCTCTCTCTCTCTCTCTCTCTCTCTCTCTCTCTCTCTCTCTCTCTCTCTCTTTTGCGGGGTGGGGGTGGGGGGTGGGGGTGGGGGGGGGGGGGGGGGTGGGAGATCTCAGCTGCTTGTTGTTCATGGCGCACTTTATCTTACTTTAGTTCCTTTTTTGTGTGCGACATATGCTTTTCTTCCCCGGGGAAAAAGTTGTGTTGTAGTCTCTTTCCTTTTCTTTTCTTTCTTTTTTTTTTAAATTCCTTTTGTCTTTTCTCGTTTACATTGAAAAAAAAATTCAAAGCTCATACAGAAACAGAGCATAATAACATCTGACTAATCTACGGATGGATGTAGTAAATAACAAATCACCCACTTGTTTTTGTGCAAGGTTCTTTTTTTGAATTTCTCTGGTGTCTACATGATTTTTGATCCAGTGTCAACATGGTTATTTTTAATTGCAGCTGCTCATAGATGTGTGTGTGTGGTTTTTTTTTTTTTTTAAATACTTTTTGTTGAATCATTAGACCACAGAATTTGAGACTGGTTTTTATGCTGATTGATGAAGATAATGATAACGATGATGATGACAAAACAGACCCTACGCGTTTCGACATACTGGGTCTTGTTCAGGCAGGGCAAACAGACATAAGTTAGACCCTTTCTTGAATATGGCATGCTGTATGGTATCCAACGCTAAAGAGACAATCAGAAGCTCTAGAACAGGTTCAAAGAAGAGCAACAAAGATGATCCATAGTATAAAGGATTGCTCATATCAAGAAAGATAAAAATATTTACAGCTTCCAACACTTAAAGCAAGAAGAACAAGAAGGGACTTGACTCAAACATACAAGATATTCAATGGTGTTGATGATGTTGACAAAGCATGTTTTTTGTACTCCACAGATCACAACTACAAGAAACAGTGAAGATAAGATATTCAAACAATATTCCAGAACTAATTTGAGAAAATTTTCATTTACTAACAGAGTAACCAATTTTTGGAAGAAAATTAACAACTAACATCAAAACGTACACCTAGTATAAAAATCTTTAAGAACCTCATAGATAAACATGAATTGATAACTAAAATAAGATATGAATTTAATGGATAAAGAAGACTGAGCTAGTCAACGACGGGACCAACAGACCCCCCCCCCCCCCAAAAAAAAAAAAAAAAAAAAAAAAATAGAAGGGGCATAAAACGCCAGAATAGGCTTAGCTGCTTTAATACAACGCCCCAAATCCTTATCCTGATCCTAAAACAATATTCACAACAATGGAAACAACGTACAAATACACAGTCACTTATCTCTTTGATCATGGTACAAACTGTGGCATGGTTGTAAGACTAAAATTACGGAATGGAAAGAGAAGAGGGGAGAAGTTCGAGGGGAGAAGGTACAGATGAAAACAATTGTACTATTTCTTGAAAAAGGAAAAAAAAGCAGCGGAAAATACAGATTTGTAATTAAAGTAGAAGGGGGTATGGGCGGATATCGACCTCCAGTGAGTCCTTCCATTGTTGTATTGTTCCTCCAGGGGTCAGAGGGATCAACAAGTAACAGCTGCTTTGCTGAGTGAAACGCTCTTTCGACTTGCTATTGGATTCTGGCTCCTGCTGAGTGAGAACCGTATCCATACAAGCCAAAAGGAAACGCCGAAAAATCAAGTAGACCCCCCCCCCCCTCCCCCTTCCTTGCCTACATGATTAATTTCTCCAGAAAAGAAACAAGAGCATCCAGAAAAGGGATCTGGGACATTTGCAGGTCTGTCTTTCAAAGGGGACAAGGCCATTTGCAGGTCTGTCTTTCAAAGGGGACAAGGCCATTTGCAGGTCTGTCTTTCAAAGGGGACAAGGCCATTTGCAGGTCTGTCTTTCAAATGGGACAAGGCCATTTGCAGGTCTGTCTTTCAAAGGGGACAAGGCCATTTGCAGGTCTGTCTTTCAAAGGGGACAAGGCCATTTGCAGGTCTGTCTTTCAAAGGGGACAAGGCCATTTGCAGGTCTGTCTTTCAAAGGGGACAAGGCCCATTTGCAGGTCTGTCTTTCAAATGGGACAAGGCCATTTGCAGGTCTGTCTTTCAAATGGGGACAAGGCCATTTGCAGGTCTGTCTTTCAAAGGGGACAAGGCCATTGAAAGTCTGTCTTTCAAAGGGACAAGGCCTATTGCAGTCTGTCTTTCAATGGGACAAGGCCATTTGCAGTCTGTCTTTCAAATGGACAAGGCCATTTGCAGGTCTGTCTTTCAAAGGGACAAGGCCATTTGCAGGTCTGTCTTTCAAAGGGACAAGGCCATTTGCAGGTCTGTCTTTCAAAGGGACAAGGCCATTTGCAGGTCTGTCTTTCAAATGGGACAAGGCCATTTGCAGGTCTGTCTTTCAAAGGGGACAAGGCCATTTGCAGGTCTGTCTTTCAAAGGGACAAGGCCATTTGCAGGTCTGTCTTTCAAATGGGGACAAGGCCATTTGCAGGTCTGTCTTTCAAATGGGACAAGGCCATTTGCAGGTCTGTCTTTCAAATGGGGACAAGGCCATTTGCAGGTCTGTCTTTCAAAGGGACAAGGCCATTTGCAGGTCTGTCTTTCAAAGGGACAAGGCCATTTGCAGGTCTGTCTTTCAAAGGGGACAAGGCCATTTGCAGGTCTGTCTTTCAAAGGGGACAAGGCCATTTGCAGGTCTGTCTTTCAAAGGGACAAGGCCATTTGCAGGTCTGTCTTTCAAATGGGACAAGGCCATTTGCAGGTCTGTCTTTCAAAGGGGACAAGGCCATTTGCAGGTCTGTCTTTCAAAGGGGACAAGGCCATTGCAAGGTCTGTCTTTCAAAGGGGACAAGGCCATTTGCAGGTCTGTCTTTCAAATGGGGACAAGGCCATTTGCAGTCTGTCTTTCAAATGGGGACAAGGCCATTTGCAGGTCTGTCTTTCAAAGGGGACAAGGCCATTTGCAGGTCTGTCTTTCAAATGGGACAAGGCCATTTGCAATGTCTCGTCTTTCAAAGGGACAAGGCCATTTGCAGGTCTGTCTTTCAAATGGGACAAGGCCATTTGCAGGTCTGTCTTTCAAATGGGACAAGGCCATTTGCAGTCTGTCTTTCAAATGGGACAAGGCCATTTGCAGGTCTGTCTTTCAAATGGGACAAGGCCATTTGCAGGTCTGTCTTTCAAATGGGACAAGGCCATTTGCAGGTCTGTCTTTCAAATGGGACAAGGCCATTTGCAGTCTGTCTTTCAAATGGGACAAGGCCATTTGCAAGTCTGTCTTTCAAATGGGACAAGGCCATTTGCAGGTCTGTCTTTCAAATGGGGACAAGGCCATTTGCAGGTCTGTCTTTCAAAGGGGACAAGGCCATTTGCAAGTCTGTCTTTCAAATGGGACAAGGCCATTTGCAGGTCTGTCTTTCAAATGGGACAAGGCCATTTGCAGGTCTGTCTTTCAAAGGGACAAGGCCATTTGCAGGTCTGTCTTTCAAATGGGACAAGGCCATTATTGTTCAGGTACCTGTGCATTTCTCAAAGGGGACAAGGCCATTTGCAGTCTGTCTTTCAAAGGGGCTCAGGTCTGCTCAATCCTTGCAAGTCTGTCTTTCAAAGGGACAAGGCCATTTGCAGTCTGTCTTTCAAATGGGACAAGGCCATTTGCAGGTCTTAAAGGATCAATGCCATAGAGGGTCTCAAGGCAAGCCATTTGCAGTCTGTCTTTCAAATGGGACAAGGCCATTGCAGGTCTGTCTTTCAAATGGGACAAGGCCATTTGCAAGTCTGTCTTTCAAATGGGACAAGGCCATTTGCAAGGTCTGTCTTTCAAATGGGACAAGGCCATTTGCAGGTCTGTCTTTCAAATGGGACAAGGCCATTTGCAAGTCTGTCTTTCAAATGGGACAAGGCCATTTGCAAGTCTGTCTTTCAAATGGGACAAGGCCATTTGCAAGTCTGTCTTTCAAATGGGACAAGGCCATTTGCAGGTCTGTCTTTCAAATGGGACAAGGCCATTTGCAGGTCTGTCTTTCAAATGGGACAAGGCCATTTGCAAGTCTGTCTTTCAAATGGGACAAGGCCATTTGCAGTCTGTCTTTCAAATGGGACAAGGCCATTTGCAGGTCTGTATCTTTTCAAAGGGACAAGGCCATTTGCAGGTCTGTCTTTCAAATGGGACAAGGCCATTTGCAAGTCTGTCTTTCAAATGGGACAAGGCCATCTGCAAGTCTGTCTTTCAAATGGGACAAGGCCATTTGCAAGTCTGTCTTTCAAATGGGACAAGGCCATTTGCAGGTCTGTCTTTCAAATGGGACAAGGCCATTTGCAAGTCTGTCTTTCAAATGGGACAAGGCCATTTGCAAGTCTGTCTTTCAAATGGGACAAGGCCATTTGCAAGTCTGTCTTTCAAATGGGACAAGGCCATTTGCAGGTCTGTCTTTCAAAGGGACAAGGCCATCTGCAAGTCTGTCTTTCAAATGGGACAAGGCCATTTGCAAGTCTATCTTTCAAATGGGCGACAAGGCCATTTGCAGGTCTGTCTTTTCAAATGGGACAAGGCCATTTGCAAGTCTGTCTTTCAAATGGGACAAGGCCATTTGCAGGTCTGTCTTTCAAAGGGGACAAGGCCATCTGCAAGTCTGTCTTTCAAAGGGACAAGGCCATCTGCAAGTCTGTCTTTCAAATGGGACAAGGCCATTTGCAAGGTCTGTCTTTCAAATGGGACAAGGCCATTTGCAGTCTGTCTTTCAAATGGGACAAGGCCATTTGCAAGTCTGTCTTTCAAATGGGACAAGGCCATTTGCAGGTCTGTCTTTCAAAGGGGACAAGGCCATTGCAAGTCTGTCTTTCTGCAGTCTGTCTTTAATGGGCAGGCCATTTGCAGGTCTGTCTTTCAAATGGGACAAGGCCATTTGCAGTCTGTCTTTCAAGGACAAGGCATTGCAAGTCTGTCTTCAAAGGGACAAGGCCATTTCAAGTCTGTCTTTCAAATGGGACAAGGCCATTTGCAGTCTGTCTTTCAAATGGGACAAGGCCATTGCAGTCTGTCTTTCAAATGGGACAAGCCATGAGTCTGCTTTCAAATGGGACAAGGCCATTTGCAAGTCTGTCTTTCAATGGGACAAGGCCATTTGCAAGTCTGTCTTTCAAATGGGACAAGGCATTTGCAGGTCTGTCTTTCAAATGGGACAAGGCCATTTGCAGTCTGTCTTTCAAATGGGACAAGGCCATTTGCAAGTCTGTCTTTCAAATGGGACAAGGCCATTGCAAGTCTGTCTTTCAAATGGGACAAGGCCATTTGCAGTCTGTCTTTCAAAGGGACAAGGCCATTGCAGTCTGTCTTTCAAAGGGACAAGGCATTTGCAAGTCTGTCTTTCAAATGGACAAGGCCATTTGCAGGTCTGTCTTTCAAATGGGACAAGGCCATTTGCAGTCTGTCTTTCAAATGGGACAAGGCCATTTGCAGTCTGTCTTTCAAGGGACAAGGCCATTTGCAGTCTGTCTTTCAAAGGGGACAAGGCCATTGCAAGTCTGTCTTTCAATGGGACAAGCCATTGCAAGTCTGTCTTTCAAATGGGACAAGGCCATTTGCAAGTCTGTCTTTCAAATGGGACAAGGCCATTGCAAGTCTGTCTTTCAAATGGGACAAGGCCATCTGCAAGTCTGTCTTTCAAAGGGACAAGGCCATTGCAAGTCTGTCTTTCAAATGGGACAAGGCCATTTGCAGTCTGTCTTTCAAATGGGACAAGGCATTTGCAAGTCTGTCTTTCAAATGGGACAAGGCCATTTGCAGTCTGTCTTTAAATGGGACAAGGCCATTTGCAAGTCTGTCTTTCAAATGGGACAAGGCCATTTGCAGTCTGTCTTTCAAATGGGACAAGGCCATTTGCAGGTCTGTCTTTCAAATGGGACAAGGCCATTGCAAGTCTGTCTTTCAAATGGGACAAGGCCATTTGCAAGTCTGTCTTTCAAATGGGACAAGGCATTTGCAAGTCTGTCTTCAAATGGGACAAGGCCATTTGCAGTCTGTCTTTCAAATGGGACAAGGCCATTTGCAAGTCTGTCTTTAAATGGGACAAGGCCATTGCAGTCTGTCTTTCAAATGGGACAAGGCCATTTGCAGTCTGTCTTTCAAATGGGACAGGCCATTTGCAGTCTGTCTTTCAAATGGGACAAGGCCATTTGCAGTCTGTCTTTCAAAGGGACAAGGCCATTTGCAGTCTGTCTTTCAAAGGGACAAGGCCATTTGCAGTCTGTCTTTCAAATGGGACAAGGCCATTTGCAGTCTGTCTTCAAATGGGACAAGGCCATTTGCAGTCTGTCTTTCAAAGGGACAAGGCCATTTGCAAGTCTGTCTTCAAATGGGAAAGGCCATTTGCAGGTCTGTCTTTCAAAGGGACAAGGCCATTTGCAGGTCTGTCTTCAAATGGGACAAGGCCATTTGCAGTCTGTCTTTCAAATGGACAAGGCCATTTGCAGGTCTGTCTTTCAATGGGACAAGGCATTTGCAGTCTGTCTTTCAAAGGGACAAGGCCATTTGCAGGTCTGTCTTTCAAGGGACAAGGCCATTGCAGGTCTGTCTTTCAAATGGACAAGGCCATTTGCAGGTCTGTCTTTCAAAGGGGACAAGGCCATTTGCAGGTCTGTCTTTCAAATGGGACAAGGCCATTTGCAGTCTGTCTTTCAAAGGGACAAGGCCATTTGCAGGTCTGTCTTCAAAGGGGACAAGGCCATTTGCAGGTCTGTCTTTCAAAGGGACAAGGCCATTGCAAGTCTGTCTTCAAGGGGACAAGGCCATTGCAAGTCTGTCTTTCAAATGGACAAGGCCACTGCAGTCTGTCTTCAAAGGGACAAGGCCATCTGCAAGTCTGTCTTTCAAATGGGACAAGGCCATTTGCAAGTCTGTCTTTCAAATGGGACAAGGCCATTTGCAGGTCTGTCTTTCAAATGGGACAAGGCCATTTGCAAGTCTGTCTTTCAAATGGGACAAGGCCATTTGCAAGTCTGTCTTTCAAATGGGACAAGGCCATTTGCAAGTCTGTCTTTCAAATGGGACAAGGCCATTGCAGTCTGTCTTTCAAATGGACAAGGCCATTGCAAGTCTGTCTTTCAAATGGGACAAGGCCATTTGCAGTCTGTCTTTCAAATGGGACAAGGCCATTTGCAGGTCTGTCTTTCAAATGGGACAAGGCCATTTGCAGGTCTGTCTTTCAAAGGGGACAAGGCCATTTGCAAGTCTGTCTTTCAAATGGGACAAGGCCATTTGCAGGTCTGTCTTTCAAATGGGACAAGGCCATTTGCAGGTCTGTCTTTCAAAGGGTGGGACAAGGCCATTTGCAGGTCTGTCTTTCAAATGGGACAAGGCCATTTGGCAAGGTCTGTCTTTCAAAGGGGACAAGGCCATTTGCAGGTCTGTCTTTGAAAGGGGACAAGGCCATTTGCAGGTCTGTCTTTCAAAGGGGACAAGGCCATTTGCAGGTCTGTCTTTCAAAGGGGACAAGGCCATTTGCAGGTCTGTCTTTCAAATGGGACAAGGCCATTTGCAGGTCTGTCTTTCAAAGGGGACAAGGCCATTTGCAAGTCTGTCTTTCAAAGGGGACAAGGCCATTTGCAGGTCTGTCTTTCAAATGGGACAAGGCCATTTGCAGGTCTGTCTTTCAAATGGGACAAGGCCATTTGCAAGTCTGTCTTTCAAAGGGGGACAAGGCCATCTGCAAGTCTGTCTTTCAAATGGGACAAGGCCATTTGCATGTCTGTCTTTCAAATGGGACAAGGCCATTTTGCAAGTCTGTCTTTCAAATGGGACAAGGCCATTTGCAAGTCTATCTTTCAAATGGGACAAGGCCATTTGCAGGTCTGTCTTTCAAATGGGACAAGGCCATTTGCAAGTCTGTCTTTCAAATGGGACAAGGCCATTTGCAGGTCTGTCTTTCAAAGGGGACAAGGCCATCTGCAAGTCTGTCTTTCAAAGGGGACAAGGCCATCTGCAAGTCTGTCTTTCAAATGGGACAAGGCCATTTGCAGGTCTGTCTTTCAAATGGGACAAGGCCATTTGCAGGTCTGTCTTTCAAATGGGACAAGGCCATTTGCAAGTCTGTCTTTCAAATGGGACAAGGCCATTTGCAGGTCTGTCTTTCAAAGGGGACAAGGCCATTTGCAAGTCTGTCTTTCAAATGGGACAAGGCCATTTGCAAGTCTGTCTTTCAAATGGGACAAGGCCATTTGCAAGTCTGTCTTTCAAATGGGACAAGGCCATTTGCAGGTCTGTCTTTCAAATGGGACAAGGCCATTTGCAAGTCTGTCTTTCAAAGGGGACAAGGCCATTTGCAAGTCTGTCTTTGAAATGGGACAAGGCCATTTGCAAGTCTGTCTTTCAAATGGGACAAGGCCATTTGCAAGTCTGTCTTTCAAATGGGACAAGGCCATTTGCAAGTCTGTCTTTCAAATGGGACAAGGCCATTTGCAAGTCTGTCTTTCAAATGGGACAAGGCCATTTGCAAGTCTGTCTTTCAAAGTTAAGTGTTTTGGCGGAGACGGATTCTGATGTTTGACCCACTCCCTATCTGCAGATCAAAGGCCTATGGGTCCAGGGTTTGATATCTCTTCCATTTCCGTAGATCCTCTATCAATCTGCGAATCTTTTAAGCTTGCACAGCAGTTTCCAGTGTTTTAGCTTGAAATGTTTAAAGAGTAATTTATGAAACCTTGTGGACTTTTATCCTTAGTTACTGGCTACATAGGTCATATCTTTTATATTTCTGCGCTTTCATTTCTAGACAACTTTCAGCATATTGTCTCATTAAAAATTCCTCATGTTCCCCTTTACTGGGTGGTTTTGTTAATTTTCTGGAGACACTAATCATGGAGGCAGGGGGTGGGGGTGAGGGGGGGGGGGCTACTTGATTTTCAAGACTTTTTTTTCCTATATGGAAATACTTATTGGCCGGTAAGTAAATGTGATTCAACAGCAAGCTGGCCCGAAGAGCTTTTTGCAAAACAAAATAGATATAGTTTGTCAGTCCTGCTGACCCCACTCCCCCTCCCATTTACACAACAATAGACACTGACTAGAAGAAGATATCCTTTCACACTTCCTGTCCCTTTAAAGAGAGAGAGAGAGAGAGAGAGAGAGAGAGAGAGAGAGAGAGAGAGAGAGAGAGAGAGAGAGAGAGAGAGAGGCTATTCCGGAAAACTGACGTGAGACAAGAGACCTTCGGATGAGTTCAGTAGAAATCTAGTACACCAGGAAGTGTGTGTGGTGTGTTAGTTGGCCAAACTCATAGAAGCTTCACCCAGACAAAAAAGAAAGTATCACTGAATCCACACTTACTTGTTAGGTTTGCTGGATTTATTCATTTACAGGTGCTTATCTCTCTCTCTCTCTCTCTCTCTCTCTCTCTCTCTCTCTCTCTCTCTCTCTCTCTCTCTCTCTCTCTTGACAAAGACACACTGTCCATCAGTGTTGATGTTGGATTTGTTGGTGGTCGCACATGTTCCAACTCCTTACCATTCGAGTTTGGAAATGTAATTGACATGAAGACTCACCCATGTTAAGATTTAAGTTTTTACTTTTTTTTATTTGATCAAATCAGCTTATATGAATCATAACGGTTGTAAAAATGATTTGTTGTTTGTCTGGGTACCTGGTTGTTTGTAAATTCTAGAGAGGTCACTAGACGTATGAGGTCTACAGGTTATTTTAAGAAATAGAGTGGAACTTATCTGTGACACGGACATATTACTAATTTTTGGTAGCTGCTTTCATGATCTTTTTCGCTCTCTGTAATGGACTCTGTAGTTCACAGTGAGTCAACAGTTTGTTCTGAGGTAGGCACTCTTCTCAACACGGAAAGGAATCGTAATGGACTCTGTAGTTCACAGTGAGTCAACAGTTTGTTCTGAGGTAGGCACTCTTCTCAACACGGAAAGGAATCGTAATGGACTCTGTAGTTCACAGTGAGTCAACAGTTTGTTCTGAGGTAGGCACTCTTCTCAACACGGAAAGGAATCGTAATGGACTCTGTAGTTCACAGTGGGTCAACAGTTTGTTCTGAGGCAGGCACTCTTCTCAACACGGAAAGGAATCGTAATGGACTCTGTAGTTCACAGTGGGTCAACAGTTTGTTCTGAGGCAGGCACTCTTCTCAACACGGAAAGGAATCGTAATGGACTCTGTAGTTCACAGTGAGTCAACAGTTTGTTCTGAGGCAGGCACTCTTCTCAACACGGAAAGGAATCGTAATGGACTCTGTAGTTCACAGTGAGTCAACAGTTTGTTCTGAGGCAGGCACTCTTCTCAACACGGAAAGGAATCGGAAGGGGGAGGCGTCCCTTTGGCTGATTGTCTTGTGTTATGTAGGGCTACACTTTTGACGAGAGAGAGAGAGAGAGAGAGAGAGAGAGGAGAGAGAGAGAGAGAGAGAGAAGAGAGATCATGATGATGATGATAATCTTTATTTTCAAGGGTAACAGATAAGCAAACACATGCGAGAGAGAGGGAGAGAGAGAGAGAGAGAGAGAGAGAGAGAGAGAGAGAGAGAGGGGGGGGGGGAATTATTGAGTTATTTTAAACGCAATGGTAACATTTTGTTTACTTTGATAATACGTCAAAACACAAAGAAACAGACAACAAGGTGCAAAGTGATCATTATTTCCTGCACAATCTAAAACAGACCAATGACGTTCCAAACAGCAGACATAAAATGTGACAAAATAATCTCCAGACAGCTGGCACTCCCGGCTGCTAACAGCCATGTGCGGGGATGGGTTGGTGCATGTCATGTATTCTGTCTGCAATTCCTGAAGAAGACATTTCTAATCCAGACTAACTCGTCTGTTCTGCACTCTGTATTTAAGCAGCGTCATTTGCGTCTTGGTTTGTGTGTTTATGTGCATTTAGGTTTGTTCTCTGTCACAATGGGGCCGTTTACACCGCCACTTTTGACCAAGCCTGGCCGGCACGTCACTCGAGCAATTGCGTTTACATTGACTTTTCCTGTGCCATGGTACCCAGCGCCACGGCTCTGCTGCTGAGGTGGGTCAAGGCGGGCCGGACACCAGGGCATTCCATTCCCATGGAAGATGCAGCGGTAAGCTGAGGTCGTCAGGTCACAACGACGGCTGTAAGAACAGCCGCCAGTCTAAACTGAAGGGTCAGTGAAAGTTCAGTGAAGCGCGAACAAGAGAAGAGAGGGAGCAGGATAGAGAGGGGGACGGCGCACGCTGTGAGGTTTGCATACATGTTGCCGCACACATGTAGGCACGCGCGCATGATCAAATAGAGAGACACATGGGATGGAGGAGGAGGAGAGTGAGGTTGGTTTGCACATATGTATGAACACACACACACACACACACACACACACACACACACACACACACACACACACACACACACACACACAAACTCTGTCACACACACACACACAAACTCTGTCACACACACACACACACACAAACTCTGTCACCACACACACACACACACACACACACACACACACACACACACACACACACACACACACACATTTGTTTTGTTTTGTTTTGTTTGATTTAGCGTCTTTTCACAAAATAGTGTTTTTAGACGGATCTTGAAATCATCCTGAATGACGTAAGTATTTTATCACAAATAGGAATACCCCGTCATTTCATATCCCCCATCAACGTAATACCCTGTTTGACAGAAATAAACATCAATAAACAATACCTATAATTTAAATTTTTTTAATCTTCAAAACGAGCAAACTACAGAGCTGTTCCTATAGGACTCCGAAGAAGAGATTTAGCTGCAGTGACAAGAAGTGATTGATCATCAATAATGGCTTTGAGATCGTCATCTTTAGTATTGTTTTTGACTGCCAGATAATCGGGCAAATATTGCTTTGTGAACGGACAATAGAATAAAATATGGAACGTTAACATTCTCTCTCCACAGGGACACCTAATGTCGTTTATATGTTTGCATTTTAACGCATTGAGTTTTAGTCTGTAACATAAAGAGCTAACTTCTCGTGGCTCATTATTAATAACTTTTTGCAATGAGTCTTTACTGTCAAAAGTTGTACATTGTGGCTGGCTTTTTTTTATAGACTGCCTCCAGAAGATGATATCCCTCTTTTACAGATAATGGAATCTTTACAGTTGTGCAGCCATTTGCATTCCTTGCACCTTTCCTTGCCATTCTATCTGCCCAATCATTTGCTTGGACACCACAATGAGAAGGGACCCAACAAAAAGTTACATCAGAACCTTTTTGCATTAGAAAATTAACAAGATGCCTTATTTCAATTATAATATCAGCTCTTTCCTTTAGTTTAGTTGAAGTTAGAGACAGTAAAACAGATCTTGAATCAACACAAAAAAGAATTCGTAAATAATCATGGGAAGGTTTGCAATATACCTTAAGGCCTGAGGAACAGCCTCCTGCAGTCTGTCGTGGCTCATCGTCATGTCCTGTGCACAGCGAAGCTGATTGACCTTGGGGTCAATAAACACTGCAGAGAAGAGGGTATCCGACAAGAAATAGCCAGCGGTCATGGTGACTTTATTCTGGGTTAGGGTTAGGGTTACGAAGCAAACAGTCTTCTTCACGCACACTGTAACGTTCAGCATCTGAACAGTTTAGACACATATGCGCGCGTGTGTGCGCTGCGCGAGCACGCACGCACACACGCACGCAGTGACCAAAGCCATTGTAACCTTCGCCGCCGCCTTTCTAACAACTATGGTTACAATCCAAAAGCCACCACGCGTTTACTCTGTAAGCGACTATCTTGCATTCCAGAGAGAACATAATGGGGTCAGACGTGCAGCAGCCTGGTTCCAACTACTGCCGTGTAAATGCGAAACAGCACACGAGTCGTGCTGTGCCGCGCTAGCACCGAGCTCAGTGTAGACGCGCCCAGTGCCCGCGTATGAATGGCGATTTGTTTACATATGAAGATTACGTATTTTGTGTTTCATTCATTTGTCACCTGTCCAGTTCTTACTGAAACGAGTGATAACAATGGACACCATTGTGAAAACCCTGCAAGTGACTGAGTTTTGAAATGTCTTGAAGAGCCAGAGAGGACGTTTCCAAATATGTCACTATCTGGAGATGCTGAACGTTACAGTGTGCGTGAAGAAGACTGTTTGCTTCGTAACGGCATCACCGTTCAGGGTAAAGAGGGAGTAATATCTGGTCTGATGAGGCGCAACAACTACAGCAAATTCATCCCGACATGTCATTTACGGGTGCTTGTGCCAGAAGACCTTTTTCTGATTATGACAGTTGACATCTTTGACGTTCAGAACACTTGTTACATTGATTTTTTCGTGTTTATTCCGTCCTGCCAATATGCGCTACGTTCCGAAAGAAGAAAATCTCCAGTGTTTCTATTTAGGACAAATGCGGTGGAACTACAAACAGGCAGACGCGTGGATCCAAGAACGAGTCCAACGACCATATTACCTAGTTTCAAAATTGTATTTAAGTCCACAACAAAAAAATGGTGGACATGCATGACTCCCATCTGGACATCACCAAGCTCTGGGTTCATAACATCCCCAGCATTTGATCTGACCCGACCTCATGGCCTTTCTTTGAATGCTAGCTACACATTAACCATCCCCGAAGGGCTTGATGTTATGGTCAGTTTTTCATACTTCAAAATTGTGACATGGATAGATATTTTTCGGGCCCATAGAATTTGTCGAGGTGGAAGAGAATTGTACTACATGTACACTGACTTCCCAAACGTCTCCCCCAAAGGCTGTTGCGCTGAGAAATTTGTTGTGAACTTTGAACCGCAGGACGGGTCCCTCGAGGACTTACACTTCTCTGGCCATGAAAACGGTGCAGGATTTAACTTGTCTTTTTCCTTCCATGACTTTGTGAGAACACCTTACAAAGTAGGAGATGGTCTGTTTAACTGTTCGGTTATTGATTACCACAGCTTTCAATCCCATCTTCACTGCAGCTTGCAGCAGGAATGTCATGCAGGAGAGGACGAGGGAGAGTTCTGCCCCTTTAGCAGCTCGCTGTGTCAGGGTTGGGTGGATGCCGGGGATAAATGTTTCTTACCTGTCCATTCAGTCAACCCTTTGACCTGGTCAGATGCACGTGCAGAGTGTCAGAGAAGAGGCGGGGATTTGGCCATGATGAAAAGCGAGGAAGAATGGACAGCGTTTTGGAATGCCTACGACAGAATACCAGACTGTGTTTACATTGGTTTGCATAAGAATCTTAACATTTCACGTTACATGTATATTCACTCTTGGTTTTGGATAGACGACACTGTTGACTTTGATGTGAATAGACGTTCCCACCATCTGATCTACAACAGGTTTATTCGCTTTATGTTACGGTACAAGGACGGCTACTTCATAGCTTCTCTCATGACAAAGCCACGTGTTTCTATTTTGTATGTCAGACTGAAACAACAAAAGCTGAGGTTGAAAGAACTTCAATGCAATTTCTGAAGTTAAACACAACAGTAACAGCAAACACAGCACAAACCCTCAAGCTAATTTGCTGTCCGGGTGGCGATTTTGTTCGTCTTCTCGTGGCCTTTTGTCCAATAAAGCTTGAAGAGAACTCGTCATCTACAGACCAGTCTTTACGTGACAACACTATCATATACTTCCTATGTGATAACGGGAAGACAGTGTCCTATACTATGCTGTGTGATTTCATACATGACTGTTTGGATGGCTCCGATGAGGCATTCTGCACGGTAAGCAAATGTTCCCATGGTCTTTTTGAATGCGATAATGGCCAGTGTATCTCTGCAAGCTGCCAAGATGATTTAAAAAGAGATTGTTTAGATGGAAGTGACATACCTTGTTTAATCAGTGCCGCCTCAGAGCTTTGTTATGAGAGTGTGGTTTATCCTGCAATAATGTGCCAAGTAATAGCAATATCAACTGTACTGGATTTTATGGAAGATGGAATTTATGTTCACAGATCAATTGAGTCTGACCAGCCTTGTCCAGATACTCACTTCCGCTGTCCACGTTCCACCACTGCCTGCCAGTTTATCTTTTGTGTAACGACGTTAATGACTGTCCACAGCATGAAGATGAATTGTTTTGTAATGTTTTCAGCTGCTCGGGGTTTTACCGGTGTAGGAGAACAAAAACCTGTGTGCATGTATCCCATGTGTGTGACGGCACAGCACAATGTCCCTGGCATGATGATGAGACGTGGTGTGATTTACAGCAGTGTCCCCAGCACTGTCAGTGTCAGGGTCTGTCCTTTGTCTGTCGTCAGCCTTTCTCTGCAGTCAACTTTCCTCAGCTCCGTTATCTGGATGCCAGTAAATCAATGATGACAGTTGATGATTTTGTCTCGAATACATTTCTTGTGTTCCTAAAACTAAGTTCCTGCAGAATAATCAAAATCAACAGAATCATGCTTCCCAATTTAAAACACTTAGACATTTCATGGAATGAAATTAGCTCTTTAAATATGGATGTGCTTCTGTCTTTAAAGCAGCTTAAAACATTGTTCCTGAAGGGTAACCCACTGAAAGATGTAGCTGGTGGTACACAAAACTTCCAGAATAAATTGACTTGCATAGACATATCTCACACTCAGTTATCCCTGTTGTCTGGTAACGTTTTCAAACAGTTCATCTCACTTCATACTCTGAACCTGTCTTCCAGTACAGTGTCAACTGTTGTCCAAGGATTTCAATCTCTGTCAGCCTTAAAACACCTTGATCTCAGAGGAAATGACATAAACAGCTACCCACATGATATCTTCAGGAACATGAAATCCATTAGGTTTATTTATGCAGATGATTATAAACTGTGCTGTCCAGGCTTATTGCCTGACAGAACGAACATTTCCTGCGAAGCTCCCAGAGACGAGCTGTCATCGTGTGAAGACTTGCTGGTCCTGGATGTGTTCAGAGCGTTCCTCTGGTTCATGGGAGTGGCTTCTCTTTTGGGGAACGTGGGCTGTTTCTGCTTCAGAAACTTTGTTCTCAAAACTAAGTCTGCTTCAGGTTTTAACCTTTTTGTGAGCAGTTTATCTGTGGCCGATTGTCTGATGGGCATTTACTTAATCGTCATTGGTGTGGCTGACAACATGTATCGTGGAACATATTATTTAAATGAAAATACTTGGCTGTCTAGCATTCCTTGCAGTATATCAGGAGTGTTGTCGTTAATGTCAAGCGAAGTGTCAGCACTCACCATCTGGTTCATCACCCTGGATCGGTTCCTTGTTCTGAACTTTCCTTTCAGTACAAGGAGGTTTACAAGAAAGTCAGCGGGCCGTTGCTTGTCTGTTGATCTGGGCTATGGGATTCAGTCTTTCACTCACCCCTCTCCTCATACCCTACTGGGATTTCTACAGCCAGACAGGAATGTGTATCCCTTTGCCTGTAACAAAACATGCATTTGATGGACACGAATATTCCTTTGGTGTAATGATTGTCTTGAACTTTGTCTTGGTTTTGTTCATCGCTGGTGGCCAGGGTTTTATATATCACTCAGTCCGTAGTAACACTCTAAGCTCTGGTACTATAAAGAAAGAGAAGGATGTGACCATCGCTCGCCGTCTGACTACTGTAGCTATGTCTGATTTTCTTTGCTGGTTTCCCATTGGTCTACTGGGTCTGTTATCAGCTGTAGGAATTCCAGTTCCCGTGGAGGTAAGCGTGTCAATGTCTGTTTTTGTGTTGCCGTTAAACTCCGCCTTAAACCCATTTCTGTACACACTCAACATGGTTGCAGAACGGCGCAGGAAAGCAAATGAAGCACGCATTATGAAGTACCTTGAAACACCAGCAGAGTTGTCCTCTGCTTCCACTGCACCATCACATCTCCATCTCCCCCACTGTGAACCAGGCTTACAAGAAGATAGAAATAACACAAAAGAAGACATGCTACAGAGGTTGCAAGCAGCACTTAAATCCAAACTGGTTTTCCCAGAGCGTGTCAGGACAGTTATCTTTTCCTTTCAGAACAAAGATGGCTAGCTACAGAACACAATGAGACTGTGCACCTTCTGTCTATTGAAGGCAGCAACAGTGCGTCTTGCTTTTATTTTGGTTTTTGTGTGTTGCCATATGTGTTTCATCCAGTCTGTTGGAGAATAATATTCACTTTCTATCCAACACCTAAGAGGACACCCATGAGGCAGCTATAATGATCTTGAACAATTAGAATTTGTTGATGATGGATGTTTTAGTCTGCACTCTGATTTGAACCACAGCAACTGAAATAGCCGAATACGTGCGTTTGCTTGCACTGTTACATGCTGCTTATGCATTTTTATTGACTAAAGCCAAATCTGCTGTGCAAAAACAACGTGGCTGGCAAATGTTTTGTAAGAATGGGAAGTTCAAATAAATCTGAAAAAATGGTAATTTTTCGTCGGAGAAAAAAATTCATTAATCTATTTATATGTAAAAGTATACATACATTACACACATGCGCGCGCGCACACACGCCACACACACACACACACACACACACACACACACACACACACACACACACACACAAAACACACACACACACACACACACACACACACACACACACACACACACACACACACACACACACACACATATATATATATATATATATATATATACATACCGCTAATTGAAGACTAATGATTGTAGATTCAAAACATATTTACGTACATCATCACATTTGCAGCCTGCAATGTAAGAACACTCAGACAGGCTTTAAATTTGAAAGAACTGACGCATGGAATGGAGATATACTTCTGGCACATTCTAGGCCTCTGCAAAGCAAGATGCAAAGAACAGTGGATGAGTACAGGCAGAACAAGGGTTTCTCCTGCAATACAAAGAAGACAAAACTGTACAAAGAGTGGACGTTTTAGTTGACAAGTACATCAATAACGTTGGACTTGGATGCTACTCAGTTTCGGGCAGGATTATAACCATCTGTCTACGAGCGAAGCCGTTCAAATCTGATAGTGCAACTACATTTTCCCCACATCAGACTATGATTATGACCAGATTAAAGAATTCTGATTCTAGCTCCAAACAGCCATCATTAAAGTTGACATGAAAGACATCCTCATCGTTCAGGGTGACAGGAATGGCAAATGGTAAGGCTGGTGCAGATACCAAAGAAGACTGTAAGAATTTCTGCAGCCCCTATTGTAATCAGACCACTGACGGTTGTGGACTACGCTTGCTATAATTTGCCAGTGAAATTGATTTGATTTTAGCCTACACTCTTGGTAAGCGTATAGTATCCTGACACGTTGGACATGGCACTGCCCAAGTGGTCAGTGGTACAGCAAGATAGACGATGTCTTGTGAAGTACAGGCACAGGCCTGGCAGGCCTGGGAATAACACATGAACATTTCCAGGAGCTGATGTCGGTAGTGACCACGTGATGAACTTTAAATTACATATGAAGAACAGGAGGAGACTGAAAAAGACAACTGTCTGAAATTCAACCTTGACAATCAGGATCTGATGTCGGTAGAGACCACGTAATGAACTTTAAATCACATTAGAAGAATAAGAGAAGAGTGAAAAAACCAACCGTCTGAAATTCAGTCTTGGCAAACTGCAATAAACGAGAGGACTGGTGAAGAATTGAAGAAGACTGAGGAGGGATATACAGTGCAATAAACGAGAGGACCGGTGAAGAATTGAAGAAGACTGAGGAGGGATATACAGTGCAATAAACGAGAGGACTGGTGAGGAATTGAAGAAGACTGAGGAGGGATATACAGTGCAATAAACGAGAGGACCGGTGAAGAATTGAAGAAGACTGAGGAGGGATATACAGTGCAATAAACGAGAGGACTGGTGAGGAATTGAAGAAGACTGAGGAGGGATATACAGTGCAATAAACGAGAGGACCAGTGAAGAATTGAAGACGACTGAGGAGGGATATACAGTGCAATAAACGAGAGGACTGGTGAGGAATTGAAGAAGACTGAGGAGGGATATACAGTGCAATAAACGAGAGGACCGGTGAAGAATTGAAGACGACTGAGGAGAGATATACAGTGCAATAAACGAGAGGACCAGTGAAGAATTGAAGACGACTGAGGAGGGATATACAGTGCAATAAACGAGAGGACCGGTGAAGAATTGAAGAAGACTGAGGAGGGATATACAGTGCAATAAACGAGAGGACCAGTGAAGAATTGAAGACGACTGAGGAGGGATATACAGTGCAATAAACGAGAGGACCGGTGAAGAATTGAAGAAGACTGAGGAGGGATATACAGTGCAATAAACGAGAGGACTGGTGAAGAATTGAAGAAGACTGAGGAGGGATATACAGTGCAATAAACGAGAGGACCGGTGAGGAATTGAAGAAAGTGAAGGAAGGCTGGAACAAACAACAGTGTCAGGACACTTTAAAAATAGACAACAATAACACAAAGAAAGCTTTTAGTCCCTGAAGGGTCTGACCAAACAAAAGCACAGCAATGTCACCACCATTCAGGACAGAAAAGGCAATTGCCCTGCAAAGGAAGAAGATGGACTGAACATTGCTCTGAATTCTACAACAAACAGCACACAGGAGAAATAATTGTGCTAACAGCACACGATTCTTGGAATGCGGATGACTTTCCAACGCTCAGTGAAGAGGTCATAACAGCAGTGAACTGAAATATGGGACGGCTGCAGGCACCTACAGCATCCATGCAGAACTCGTGAAACATGGCGGAGATAGTAATTACGACTGCCATCTGCAACAGACTCTGCTACACTGGGGAATGTCCCACGCTATGGACTCAATCACCGATCGTCACCCAACCCAAGACAAGAAATCTCCAACACAGCCAGAACTACCGCACTATAATCCTGACCAGCCACGACAGCTAAATAACCCTCACTGTCATTCTGAATAGTCTGCAAACACAAACAAATAGTATCATCGCTGAAGAACAACCTGGATTCCGCAAAGGCAGAGGTGCCATCGAACAAATGTAAACCTATGTACCATAGGCGAAAACAACTCCAGCACAAGAGGAAGTTTTACCACGTCTTCATAGACTTCAAGAAGGCATTTGACAGGGTCCGATGGGAGGCACTATGGACCACAATGCAAAAAAAATTCAACATCGAGTAGAAGCTTATCAACACCATCCAGAAACTGAATTAGAAAGCGACCAGCCCGGTGATTATACAAAGTGCTACTGGAGAATGGTTCCATACCTCATCAGGACTGCCTTTTATCTCCCTCGCTTTTCAACGTATCCCTGGAACACATTAAGACTGATGCACTTGCAGATGATGTCATCACAATCAGCATTTCATGAAGCAGCGTCACAATCCCTCCATTCACAGATGACGTCAGTGGCTTGGCAGGCAGTGAACTAGAACCCACCAAGCTTGTTGAACGATGGCATGAAACTTCAGCAAGATGTGGCACAGAAATCACTGCCAAGGAGACGAAGTTGATGACCATATGGCACAGAAATCACTGCCAAGGAGACGAAGTTGATGACCATATGGCACAGAAATCACTGCCAAGGAGACGAAGTTGATGACCATATGGCACAGAAATCACTGCCAAGGAGACGAAGTTGATGACCATCCACAACGCCACCATCATTACTGACAGAACTGTCCACGGCCAGAGGCTAGAATCTGTTCATTTCTTTGCTCCTCTGGGCTCCACTGTCAGCAATGAGGGATTCAGACCAGAACCCTTTCAAGGGCAGCAAAGACAACCACAGCACTGTCCGGATTTGCTCATCTGGGCTCCACTGTCAGCAATGAGGGATTCAGACCAGAACCCTTTCAAGGGCAGCAAAGACAACCACAGCACTGTCCGGATTTGCTCATCT
>CM065736.1:26548009-26560509 GCA_033310375.1 Conus canariensis
CCAAAGAAATCCAGACGCCAAGAAAAGATGGACAAGATCAGGGTCCAAAAGAAAAACCTCAAGATGCAAATGAAGACCGCACTGCCAGCTGAAAAACAAGGCTTGGAAAAACTGTGGAAAGACCTGAAAGAAAAACACAGCCCTCAGCAAAGCGGAATCTGCGAGGAAGAGGAAGAGCAAAAAGAAGAAGACACAAGAGCGCTTCTTCAGAGACCCCTTCCAGTTTGCCAGAACACTGTTTGAGCAGCCCCCCCCTTCCCCTCCTCTCTCTCTGTAAAGACCTGGTTTTCTTAAACATTGTTGTCTCTGCTGCCTCAGCTTCCTGCAGAGAACAACTTGTCTCTAAAAGCATTTGCTGTAAGGACGCTCAGCTCAACCTAGTGGTGCTGTTGGCAGAGACAGTGTTGTTCCACAAAGCCAAGTCTCTGAAAGAAAAAAAAAAGTTGGAGGGGGGAGGGGGGGCGGACAGAAAAGCAGATACAACAAGTTTCCTAGGGGGTGGGGGGGTGGGGGGGGTGGGGGGGTGGGGGGGAGCAGAGATAACTGCATTATACAGCCAAATCTCCTGTGAGGTGGAGTGGATAGAAACAACAGCGTTCATACAGCTAAGTCTGAAAAGGGGGCGGTGGGGGAGAGGGGGAGGGAAGGAGGGGAGAGGGGGGAGAGGTAGGAGGTGGGCGAGGGGGGGGGGGGTGGGGGTGGCAATCAGAGACACAATATGTGTTAAAGCCAAGTCTTTTTGTGGAAAGGGAGGGGAAGCAGAGACACAATTTTCCATAAAACGATGTCTTCTTAGGGGGAGGGATGAGTATTGACAATAATGTTTCATACGGTCGTGTGTTTTAATGGAGGAGGGGTGGGGGGGGGGAGCAGTGACAACAATGTTCCTTAAAGCCAGGTCTTTAAATGGAGGGGGGAGGGGGGGGTGAGTACAGACCCTATGTTCCAAAAAGACAAGTCTTTAAATGTAGGGAGGGAGGGGAAGCAGAGACAAAGTTCCATAAAGCCAGGTCTTTAAATGGAGGGGGGGGGGGGGGGGTGAGTACAGACACTATGTTCCAGAAAGACAAGTCTTTAAATGTAGGGAGGGAGGGGAAGCAGAGACAAAGTTCCATAAAGCCAGGTCTTTAAATAAAGGGAGGAAGAAGAGGGAGGGGGGCTGGGGGGGGGGGGAGAGACACAATGGAGGAGGGGGGAGCAGAGACAATGTTCCATAAAGCCAGGTCTTTGAACGGAGGGGAGGCGGGGGAATGTTCCATAACGTCAGGTCTTTAAATGAAGGGAGGGAGGGGGGGGGGGAGAGACACAATGGGAGAGGGGGGGGAAGCAGAGACAATGTTCCATAAAGCCAGGTCTTTGAATGGAGGGACGGGGGGGGGGGGGGGGGGGTGTGGAGCAGAGACATAATGTTCCATAAAGCCAGTCTTAAAATGGAGGAAGAGGGGAAGGTAGACATAATGTTCCATAAGGCCAGGTCTTGAAATGGAGGAAGAGGGGGAGGTAGACATAATGTTCCATAAAGCCAGGTCTTTAAATGGAGGGAGGGGGGAGGTAGACGCAATGTTCCATAAAGCCAGGTCTTTAAATGGCAAGGGGGGGGGGGGGGGGGGGGGAGACGCAATATTCCATAAAGCCAGGTCTTAAAATGGAGGAAGAGGGCAAGGTAGACATAATGTTCCATAAAGCCAGGTATTTAAATGGAGGAAGAGGGGAAGGTAGACATAATGTTCCATAAAGCCAGGTCTTGAAATGGAGGGAGGGGGGGAGGTAGACACAATGTTCCATAAAGCCAGGTCTTTAAATGGAGGGAGGGGGGAGGTAGACGCAATGTTCCATAAAGCCAGGTCTTTAAATGGCAAGGGGGGGGGGGGGGGGGGGGAGACGCAATATTCCATAAAGCCAGGTCTTAAAATGGAGGAAGAGGGCAAGGTAGACATAATGTTCCATAAAGCCAGGTATTTAAATGGAGGAAGAGGGGAAGGTAGACATAATGTTCCATAAAGCCAGGTCTTGAAATGGAGGGGGGGGGGGGGAGGTAGACACAATGTTCCATAAATCGAGGTCTTAAAATGGAGGAAGAGGGGGAGGTAGACATAATGTTCCATAAAGCCAGGTCTTTAAATGGAGGATTAGGGGGAGGTAGACATAATGTTCCATAAAGCCATGTCTGAAAATGGAGGAAGAGGGGGAGGTAGACATAATGTTCCATAAAGCCAGGTCTTAAAATGAGGAAGAGGGGGAGGTAGACATAATGTTCCATAAAGCCAGGTCTTTAAATGGAGGGGGGGGGGAGGTAGACATAATGTTCCATAAAGCCAGGTCTTTAAATGGAGGGAGGAGGGGGGAGGTAGACATAATGTTCCATAAATCCAGGTCTTTAAATGGAGGAAGGAGGGGGGAAGGTAGACATAATGTTCCATAAAGCCAGGTCTTTAGATGGAGGGGAGAGGAGGTAGACACAATGTTCCATAAAGCCAGGTCTTTAAATGGAGGGAGGGGGGAGGAGGTAGACATAATGTTCCATAAAGCCAGGTCTTTAAATGGAGGGGGGGGGGGAGGTAGACATAATGTTCCATAAAGCCAGGTCTTTAGATGGAGGGGGGAGGAGGTAGAAATAATGTTCCATAAAGCCAGGTCTTTAGATGGAGGGAGGGGGGGGAGGTAGACATAATGTTCCATAAAGCCAGGTCTTTAGATGGAGGGGGGAGGAGAGTAGACATAATGTTCCATAAAGCCAGGTCTTTAAATGGAGGGAGGGGGAGGAGGTAGACACAATGTTTCATAAAGCTAGGTCTTTAAATGGAGGAAGAGGGGAAGGTAGACATAGTGTTCCATAAAGCCAGGTCTTAAAATGGAGGAGGGGGGGGGAGGTAGAAATAATGTTCCATAAAGCCAGGTCTTTAAATGGAGGGAGGGGGGAGGTAGACACAATGTTCCATAAAGCCAGGTCTTAAAATGGAGGAAGAGGGCAAGGTAGACACAATGTTCCATAAAGCCAGGTCTTAAATGGAGGGAGGGGGGAGGTAGACATAATGTTCCATAAAGCCAGGTCTTGAAATGGAGGGGGGGGGGGGAGAGGTAGACATAATGTTCCATAAAGCCAGGTCTTTAAATGGAGGGGAGGGGGGGGGAGGTAGACATAATGTTCCATAAAGCCAGGTCTTTAAATGGGATGAGGGGGGGAGGTAGACATAATGTTCCATAAAGCCAGGTCTTTAGATGGAGGGGGGAGGAGGTAGACACAATGTTTCATAAAGCCAGGTCTTTAAATGGAGGAAGAGGGGAAGGTAGACATAGTGTTCCATAAAGCCAGGTCTTAAAATGGAGGAAGAGGGGAAGGTAGACATAATGTTCCATAAAGCCAGGTCTTAAAATGGATGAAGAGAGGGGAAGGTAGACACAATGTTCCATAAAGCCAGGTCTTAAAATGGATGAAGAGGGGAAGGTAGACACAATGTTCCATAAAGCCAGGTCTTAAAATGGAGGAAGGGGGAGGGGGAAGGAGAGACGCGATGTTCTATAAAGCCAGGTCTTAAAATGGATGAAGAGGGGAAGGTAGACATAATGTTCCATAAAGCCAGGTCTTAAAATGGAGGAAGAGGGGGGGGGAAGGTAGACACAATGTTCCATAAAGCCAGGTCTTAAAATGGAGGGAGGGGGAGGGGGAAGGAGAGACGCGATGTTCTATAAAGCCAGACCATTACATGGAGGGAGTGGGAGGTGGAAGCAGAGACACAATGCTCCATAAATCCAGAACTTTAGGGGGAAGGGAAGGCGTGGGGGTCGGGGTCGGAGGGGGAGGGGATGTCAAACGGTGACAGGCGATTCTTGTTCGAGAGGGGAATCCACTACACACAAAGACAAAACTGTCCTCTACACACAAAGACAAAACTGTCCACTAACACACAAAGACAAAACTGTCCACTACACACAAAGATAAAACTGTCCACTACACACAAAGACAACACTGTCCACTGCACACAAAGACAAAACTGTCCACTGCACACAAAGTCAAAACTGTCCACTACACACAAAGGTATAGGGGAGGGGAGGGAAGGGGTTCGGGGGGGGGGTTCTATATGTGTGTAGGGACTGGAGGAGGAGGAGCCAAAAGGAGGGGGTGACAGGGGAGTTCATTTGCGCGTACATATACTAACTGTATGTATCAGAGTGTACTAGTGATCAGCGGTGTGTTCTCTGTGCATGAGTACATACGTAGCATCCGGCTCACCGAAAAGGGGGCAAATGGAAAAGGATATTTTCAATGGGCAATCAGCAGACGATTGAGCTCTGTCTGCTTATTGGGAAATTGTCCATTTGATTATTATTTTATTTGTTTCCTCGTTAGGTCATTCAAGACTACTGGGCTGACTGTCGACAACGCTTTCCTTGATTTTAAGTTTATGTTTCAACTCTGTAACAATAAAATTCTCTGTCCCTGTCCCTGTCTCTGTCTGTCTGTTTGTCTTCCTGTCTGTCTGTCTGCCTGTCTGTCTGTCTGTCTATCTGTCTGTCTGTCTCTCTTTCTCTGTCACACACACACACACACACATATACGCGCGCGCGTGCACGCACGCACGCACGCACGCACGCACGCACACCACACACACACACAAATAGAGAGAGAGAGAGAGAGAGAGAGAGAGAGAGAGATCAAACACAAAAGAATAAAGTTTACTTTGCACCAGGTAGGCGAACGATTTTCACGGTGTGAGGTATAACATACAGCTTTAAAAAATATGCTGAAAGCATTTTACCCCACAGGTTTATTTGTATACCTACGATTTAACAAGGAAGTTAATTAAATTCTACGGACTTTACGTTTAAAAAAAATTAAACTCTAAAATGAACTTTACATGCATCTGAAAACAAATGTTGAAATCCTGAATCGCCAGATGGACACCACAGACATTGAAATAATGAGCTTGGACCGATTGGTCTTTCATGTAGAACAACAACAAACAAACAAACAACGGAAATAGACATTCAGTGGCAAAACGACCATGGAAACGACTTGAAGGGAGATGAGGATATGAAGAGGGATGGGTGGGGGCTGGGAGACGGGGTGAAAAAGCCGATCTTGAAGCAATTACATCCTTCACTGACAGCAATGTGAATTGTTGAGTTCTGTGTTTGATTGAATATCTATATTTCAATAACATGTTGTCATCCCATCCCCCACACTGTCCCTCTCCCTCCCCCATCCCCGTTCCCTCTGATTCGTTTTCATAGTAACTGAGAACTCGTTCACCCTCACATGTTTTTCCCCCAACTCCATGTTTATCTCCCTTGTTTGTTTGTTGATGCCCTGCGTGAAGAATGCAGACAGCGCTAGGCTGATTACTTAAACGTTGGTTAAGTTCATCTTGCGGCTCAGAATGTCAACATCTGTGCTCATGTTGTGACTTACACCTGCAGTCTTTATACTCTGAAAAAGTATTGTTCTTTCTATTAGTTAACATTCAAAATGTCTATCCATTAGATATAGTTGCGAAGTGAGACGACTGCAGGCGGACATCTAAACCTTGACTCAACGCCTATCTTGTGCTGAAGTGATTGAAGATAAGTGATTGCTCGTTCATTTTCGTTGTCCTAATTGTCTTGTGTCTTGCCTGAAGAAGACCTAAGAGGTAGTGTTTTGTCTTGTGATTCGTTTGTCTGCGGTTTCTTTTCTTTTTTTTTAGTTTTTTTTTTTTTTTTTTTTTTTGCGGTTTGCTAACATTTATTTAAGATTCATCCATTAGATATATCAACACAAACACACTGCACTACAACACGTCGCATTATATTAGATTCTTTGTAGGTTGCATCTGCGTCGTTAATTCCTTCCTAATTTTTCCTCTGTCAGTTTTTTTTTCTTTCTTAATAACCATTCTTTCTTGTTTCATTCTTTCTTTTTTTTTTTTTTGTTTCCTTTTTTTCTTTTTTTCTTTTTTTCCTTTCTGTCTTTCTGTCTGTCTGTCTGTCTTTCTTTCTTTTTTCTTTTTCTCTTTTTCTTTCTTTCTCATGTGCTTTCTTTCGTTCTTTCTTTCTTTCTTTCCTTCTCACATTCTTTCTTCTGTTCTTTATTTACTCCTCCCCCCCCCTCTCCTTGTTCTCTATATCATTTTCCTGACCGCTTTCTTTCTACCTTTTCTGTCTGTAGCAACACACCAATTCGTGTTTATATCAAAACGTTCAGCAGTTTTTCCTGTTGTTGTTTTTTTTTTCTTACATTTTCTCGATATTTCACCTCATTTATTTCTTTTTCCTCCTTGTCTCTCCCTCTCTCAGTCTTTCTTTCCCTCCTTTACCTCGGCGGCGGGGGACATGTGTTTATCAGCTGATATCTTTGGAGAGCCGTTTCAATGGCACAGATCGTCGTGATTTCGCCCTTTGGTGTCCTGTTTATCATGGGGAGGAGTCGAACGGCTCTTCAGATGCTATCGTCTCTCCAAAACAGGCCATCGTGTACTGAACAGGACATCCTCAGTCCTCTTTGCTGGCTGAAATGATTTTTTTCCCCATAGAAATTTCAAACTGATGAGTCCAAGGGGGAGAAAACTGGTGCCTGGATTTGAAGTTAGCCCCCTTCCTTTTTACCCAGTGTGACAATTCAATTCAGTTGGTCGTTCCGTGTAGTCATGTACTGTGAGAAAGAGTTAATATGGTTTTACATATTCACATTTCGTTTTAATGAAGGATATATATATATATATATATATATATATATATTTTTTTTTTTTAAATACCCATGCTATTTAGGTGGTATATCTCTGTTTGCATGTTCGTCGTTGTAAGCGCTTAGGGCTCATTTCAGAGCATAAATCTCCATTATCATGAAGATGGAATCCTTCACCTTACCAGCTAACTGGATGACCTTTGCTATTTTTCTTTCTTTTTTTTTTAGTGGGTGAGAGTCAAAGAGTCTTACCGCTCCAGACTGTTCCTTTGACTCCGGGCGAAACTGATGGACCCATGTCTAAAGGCGCAAGTTGTCAGGGGGCATATCCAGTGTATGGCGTTTTCGTTCTTCAGTCAACACTGTTCTGACTAACCTAGCTGTCACCTTCTTCATGGCCAAGTCGTTGAACAGAATGTCATGCAACGTGTAGTGTGATTCGCTCACGGTTGATGTAATGTGTCTATGGACAATCGCATGTTAGCCATGACACCTTTCCTGACGGGGTGAACAATCTCCTCAGTGACGGCGCTCAACGGCATCTCAGGACAAGGTTGGTATTCCAGACTCCGCCGTCCTCTTCTAGATTTAGCCGCCGATTTATTCACACGTGAATGTGAAAGGGCGTCCTTACCGTAAGTTTCGTCATGTCCTCATGATTTTTTTATGACATGATAATGAGGAGGAGGAGGAGGAGGAGCAGGAGGAGGAGCAGGATGATGATGATGATAACAAATGATGATGATGATGATAATAATGATAATAACAATGATGATGATGATGATGATGATAGTAATGTCAGTGGATAATATAATTGTATATGGAGAGGAATAAAAAAAATATTTAATGAGTAAACAGCTAACAGTACCACTGGAACATGGAGAGAGAGAAAAAAAGGAGGGAGGTGGGAACACACACACACACACACGCACGCACGCACACACACACACACACACACACACACACACACGTGTGTGTGTGTGTGTGTGTGTGGTGTGTGTGTGTGTGTGTGTGTGTGTGTGTGTTCATTTGTATTACGTTTATTGTTCTCAAAGAAGAAAGAGCTCAACAGCTACCCAATAGTAGCAGTAGCAGCAGCAGCAGCGGAAGTGATAGTGGTGGTAGTAGTAGTGGCAGCAGCAGTAGTACTAGTAGTAGTAGCAGCAGCAGCAGCAGCAACAACAACAACAACAGTAAGACTAGCAGCAGCAGCAGCTACAGCAGCAACAGCAGTGGTGGTGGTGGTGGTGATGGTGGTGGTAGCGGTAGAGTCTGTGAGGACCTTGCCTGCTTTTCATACAGTGAACTGTGTGCGGAATTCAGAGAGTTGCTTTCGTTTGGAGCCAATGATTGTAGTTTCTTGTTTGACACGCCGTAACAGCTTGGCCTGGTGTTGATCTGGATGTGCGGGTCACATGGAAGAACTGGATGTTTCGTCCATCTGTTCATTATCGAGGAAATGTGTTCTTCCGCCTGACCTTTCACATCGTCGTTCGCTGTCAGGGGAGACACAGGCGGCGGGAGAGGGAGAGATGGAATCTGACCTTTGCATGCCTAAAGGTCCATTTACCAGGAGTTATCTCCCTGTGCTCACCGCGAGGTGGCGCTGGGTTCATACGGTACATGGTCGAAGTTATGCACTCGAGTTAGCTCGTAGACCGCCTTTCTGCTTCTTGGAAGTCGTGTATGTTTTTTTATGTCTTAGAAGTCGTGTATGTTTTTTATGTCTTAGAAGTCGTGTATGTTTTTTATGTCTTAGAAGTCGTGTATGTTTGAGTTAGCTCTTACACCGCCTTTCTGCTTCTTAGAAGTCGTGTATGTTTTTTATGTCTTAGAAGTCGTGTATGTTTTTTATGTCTTAGAAGTCGTGTATGTTTTTTATGTCTTAGAAGTCGTGTATGTGTTTGATGTCTTAGAAGTCGTGTATGTGTTTGATGTCTTCGAAGTCGTGTATGTGTTTGATGTCTTAGAAGTCGTGTTTGTGTTTGATGTCTTAGAAGTCGTGTGGTTTTTTAATCTCTTAGAAGTCGTGTTTGTGTTTTATGTCTTAGAAGTCGTGTGTGTTTTTTTATGTCTTAGAAGTCGTGTATCTTCCTCTGTCTAAATCAGTCAGAACAAACATAGCAAGACTAATGCATGTTGCTGTTCAGGTGAATTTGCATATAATCTTGGGCACTTTTTTTTTTAAAGAGAGAGACGGAAAAACTGGAAACAGTAAAGAACTGCCATTCGAAGAGATACGTGGAAGCAGACAAAGACAATAGATCCAAGTCAAACAAAGAAACATGATAAACATATCTTTCTTTCTTGTATATCCTTTCTTAATTCGATTCTTCACTCTCCTTCTTATAAAATTTAGAAAGAGTGGGGGTTAGTAACCGCCAAGGACACAGACAAACAGAATACGTGTCTTGTCCTGTATTCTGTTTGTCTGTGTCCTTGGCGGTAACTAACCCCCTCTCTTTCTAAATTTTGCTTCATTTTCCGCCCTCAGTCACTCCGTTTTGAAACTCTCCTTCTTATATTTCCTTTCTTAATTTGATCTCTCTCTCTCTCTCTGTGTCTGTCTCTCTGTCTCTGTCTGTGTCTGTCTGTCTGTCTGTCTGTCTGTCTGTCTTCTCTCTCTCTCTCTCTCTCTCTCTCTCTCTCTCTCTCTCTCTTCTCTCTCTCTCTCTCTCTCTTGCGGCGTGATTTCATGGCCTGTCGGGAAAAAAATGAGCTGTATTATAATACTCTCGCGGTTTTGATCAGAGCAGTTTTGATGGAGATCCGTGCCCTCATCTAAAAACCATGACGTTTGGAAGATGAATAGAGACATCTATTTACTTAGGCGGTAGAAAAAAACCTGGGTTATGGAATAGCAGGCTGCTAGAATTTACAATGTTAAAAAAATGACTAGGTCAGGGAGAGTTACTGAAATGTGAAACAGAAAAAAAAAAATCTGTTTCTCTTTTTTTTTTTTAAAGTGAAAATCATCATGCTGTTTTAATATTTGACACGATCTCTGTGCAGGCCATGTGGATTTCTCTCCAGGTGATGATAATAATAAAGATAACTTATCACTGAGGTCATCGCCACGGTACCTGAGCACTGTTCTTTATACATGGAATTAAATCAAGTGGAAAAATTCACAGTGAGAATTGACAAACTTTTTGTTGTTGTTTATATATTGTGTTTGGGAGTAGATGTGTGGAAAGAGAATTCTTGAAAATTATGGACGTTACAGATGCAGTGTATGACCGACTAGATTCCGGCCATGCTCATCATTCGAGGGTGCGTTGATCTGGCTGCAAACTGAAGTTTGACCATTACCTGAGACTCAGTTTCATCTATTTCTTGCCCACACCATGTGAAGAACACATGCATTCATAACGTCTTTTAAGGATGGGAATGTAGATACCGTCTTGACTCTGTCCGCTGAGACTGAAGATAGGTGTGGAACACTGTTCACTTTGTGTTCTAAGGCTGAGCATGGGAAGAGAGGATGTTCTCTGTGTCCTCTATAGCTGAGGATGAGAACGTGGACATTGTTCTCTGTGTCCTCTATAGCTGAGGATGAGAACGTGGACATTGTTCTCTGTGTCCTCTATAGCTGAGGATGAGAACGTGGACATTGTTCTCTGTGTCCTCTATAGCTGAGGATGAGAATGTAGACACTGTCCTATATGTCCTCTACAGATCAGGATGGGAATGTAGATTCTGTTCTCTCTGACCTCTATAACTCAGGATGGGAATGTAGACACTGTCCCTTGTGTGTTTTTCTTTTTTAGCAGAGGATGGGATTGTAGACACTATTCTCTCTGTCCTCTGTGGCTGAGGCTGGGAATGTAGACATTGTTCTCTGTGCCCTCTGTAACTGATGATAGGAATGTGGCTTCTGTAGCTGAGGATGGGATTGTAGACGAGAATGGGATTGTAGACACTGTTCTCTGTGTGTGCTATAGCTGTGGATGGGAATGTAGACAGTGTGTATTGCGACTTCTATAGCTGAGGATGGGAATGTAGACACTGTTCCCTGTGTGTTCTATAGCTGAGGATGGGAATGTAGACACTGTTCTCTGTGTATCCTATAGCTGAGGATGAGAATGTAGACACTGTTAACTGTGTGTTCTATAGCTGAGGATGGGAATGTAGACACTATTCCCTGTATATACTATAGCTGAGAATGGGGTTGTAGACACTGTTTACCGTGTGTTCTATAGCTGTGGATGGAAATATAGATGCTATTCCCTGTGTGTTCTACAGTTGAGGATGGGATTATAGACAGTGTTCCCTGTGTGTTCTGTAGCTGTGGATGGGAATGTAGATGCTATTCCCTGTGTGTTCTCTAGCTGAGAATGTGATTGTAGACACTGTTCTCTGTGTGTTCTATAGCTGTGGATGGGAATGTAGATGCCATTCCCTGTGTGTTCTATAGCTGTGGATGGGAATGTAGACAGTGTCCTCTGTGTGTTCTATAGCTGAGGATGGGAATGTAGACACTGTTTACTGTGTGTTCTATAATGATGATGGGAACATAGACATTGTTCCCTGTGTGTTCTATAATGATGATGGGAATATAGACACTGTGTATTGTGACTTCTATAGGTGAGGATGGGAATGTAGACACTGTTTACTGTGTGTTCTATAATGATGATGGGACTATAGACACTGTTCCCTGTGTGTTCTATAATGAGGATGGGAATGTAGACAGTGTGTATTGTGACTTCTATAGGTGAGGATGGGAATGTAGACACTGTTCCCAGTGTGTTCTATAATGAGGATGGGGATGTAGACACTGTTCCCTGTGTTTAATAGCTGAGGATGGGAATGTAGATGCTATTCCCTGTGTGTTCTATAATGAGGATGGGGGTGTAGACACTGTTCCCTGTGTTTAATAGCTGAGGATGGGAATGTAGATGCTATTCCCTGTGTGTTCTATAATGAGGATGGGGATGTAGACACTGTTCCCTGTGTTTAATAGCTGAGGATGGGAATGTAGATGCTATTCCCTGTGTGTTCTATAATGAGGATGGGAATGTAGACACTGTGTATTGTGACTTCTATATGTGAGGATGGGAATGTAGATGCTATTCCCTGTGTGTTCTATAGTGAGGATGGGAATGTAGACACTGTTCTCTGTGTGTTCTATAATGAGGATGGGAATGTAGACACTGTTCCCTGTGTGTTCTATAATGAGGATGGGAATGTAGACACTGTTCTCTGTGTGTTCTATAATGAGGATGGGAATGTAGACACTGTATTATGACTTCTCTAGGTGAGGATGGGAATGTAGACACTGTTCCCTGTGTGTTCTATAATGAGGATTAGAATGTAGACACTGTTTACTGTGTGTTCAATAGCTGAGGATGGGAATGTAGACATTGTTGGCTGTGTGTTCTGTAGCTGAGGATGGGAATAAAGACACTGTTCTCTGTGTGTTCTATAGCTGTGGGTGGAAAAGTAGATCCTATTCCTCGTGTGTTCTATCGTTGGGGATGGGAATGTAGGCACTGTTCTCTGTGTCCACTGATCGTTGTGTCAAGGAAGAAGGCGGGAAGAAGGAGTGATGGAGAAGGAGGTGAAGGTGTGGAGAAAGGATGGCGGAAGGGAGGGGGGGAGGTGAGGGGAGAAGAGTTGTTTGCCAACGACGTGGGTGGTGACAGGGCAGCTCCGTGGCCCATCTCCTTCCCTCCTGACCATGCCAGGAATACCACCACCACCACCCTCCGCCATCCCGGTGGCCACATGTCAGGCCTCCCTCACCCCCCCCCCCATGTCATGTTAGTTCCTCCCCGCCCCTCTCCCCTGACGCTCCCCTCCTCCCCCCCCCCCCAAGTCTCTCGTGTCCTTCCTCCCC
>CM065736.1:26565509-26573009 GCA_033310375.1 Conus canariensis
ACTTATCTCCTCAAAGTGGGAGCAACATGGATGTGCATTATCTCCTCAGAATCTCTTAGCCATCCATTTTGCGCCCCAGTTTGAGGAGATAAGCGATTGCTCCTTCTTCATTGTTTTCAGTGTTGTCTGTCCTATCCGAAGAAGACCAAAGAGGTCGAAACGCGTCGTGTTTTGTTTCGTGATTCGTTTGTCTCTTTCGTGCAGAGGTACAGTATTTTTCTTTCAAGTTCAGGACAATGGAGGCGGGGCGTCGGCGTCTCGGTCCAGTGATCAACAATCTGCAAGTTGTTCCCGAGGATCGGTCACGATTACTGAGCCTCGAGGGTGAACACCTTCGGGAAGGCTTCAACCTATCAGGTGGGAGGCTTCAACCTGTCAGTGGAAGGCTTCAACCTGTCAGTGGAAGGCTTCAACCTGTCAGTGGAAGGCTTCAACCTATCAGGTGGGAGGCTTCAACCTGTCAGTGGAAGGCTACAACCTATCAGTGGAAGGCTTCAACCTATCAGTGGAAGGCTTCAACCTATCAGTGGAAGGCTTCAACCTGTCAGTGGAAGGCTTCAACCTATCAGTGGAAGGCTTCAACCTATCAGTGGAAGGCTTCAACGTATCAGGTGGGAGGCTTCAACCTGTCAGTGGAAGGTTTCAACCTGTCAGTGGAAGGCTTCAACCTGTCAGTGGAAGGCTTCAAACTATCAGGTTGGAGGCTTCAACCTATCAATGGAAGGCTTCAACATGTCAGTGGAAGGCTTCAACCTATCAGGTGGAAGGCTTCAACCTATCAGGTGGAAGGCTTCAACCTGTCAGTGGAAGGCTACAACCTATCAGTGGAAGGCTTCAACCTGTCAGTGGAAGGCTTCAACCTATCAGGTGGGAGGCTTCAACCTGTCAGTGGAAGGCTTCAGCGTATCAGTGGAAAGCTTCAACCTGTCAGTGAAGGCTTCAACCTATCAGTGGAAGGCTTCAACCTGTCAGTGGAAGGCTTCAACCTATCAGTGGAAGGCTTCAACCTGTCAGTGGAAGGCTTTAACCTGTCAGTGGAAGGCTTCAACCTGTCAGTGGAAGGCTTTGACATGTCAATGGAAGGCTTCAACCTATCAGGCGGAAGGCTTCAACCTATCAGGTGGAAGGCTTCAAACTGTCAGTGGAAGGCTTCAACCTATCAGGTGGAAGGGTTCAACCTATCAGGTGGAAGGCTTCAACCTGTCAGGTAGTTTGCACTTTATGGGCAGTGTGTCGAATTATAAATACTCGAGACATCAAGTCCTGGCTTGTGAAGAGGCCTGAGCTGTTGGCTCCATGGATGGTGGAAGGGAACTGGACGTGGATTACAATGAAGCGCTATGCATCAACCACACCGTATTCAACTCTTTGTTGTGCGTGTGTGAGGGTACTCCAGGGATTCCATTGGCTAAACCAAAAGAACTTGGAGGCTCCTTGGTTAGATTTTTCATGTCTGTTAGTATAAGTCGTTGTGATGCATTTAGGTTGTTTGACCAACTCTTTCATTCTCCGAACGGGAATGGTTGGGGCATTCATAGTGATATGAGGTGATATGGCTGAATCAGTATAACGCGAAGACTCAGTTAGATTATTCACAACTATGAGTATAAGTCGTTGTGGTGGGTTTGGGTTGTTAGATCAATCATTTCATCAGCCGAAGCAGAATGTTTGGGGCAGCCATGGTGATATGGGGTGCGGTGTGTTGGCTGAACAAGGGTCAATCTGAGATTGGCAAATTCTTCCAAACTACGATTCGAAATCTCTGTGACTGGCGTATGTGTATGTTACCAGTCATTCCACTGACTGAACAAGTATCATTCGAAATTTAGAAAGAGAAGGGGGGGGGGGGGGGGGGGGGGGGGGGGGATAGTTACCGCCAAAGACATAGACAAAGTACAGGACAAGACACAGTGTCTGTGTCTTGTCCCGTACTTTGTTTGTCCATGTCCTTGGCGGTAACTAACCCCCTCTCTTTCTAAATTTTGCTTCATTTTCTGCCCTCAGTCACTCCGTTTTGAAACTTAAGAATCATTTCGGTTTGTCATTCTTCGAAAACGCTAGGAAAACCAGATAAGGTGTGACTTACTTGTGGAGACTGAAGTCATCCCGTCTTGCTGAGGGCTCGAAGAATACAGCGAGGTAGAGTCCAGATGAGATGATCTTACACGTCCAGCAGCTCTGTTGTATCTCCATGGTCTGACGACAAACCGGAATCCAGGGGACTCGACCAGAGAACTGTCTGGGCCTACCTGTGTGGGAGGAGACGGGGGCGGGGTGGGGGGGGGAGGTGGGGGGAGAGGGGGGCGGGTGGTAGGACTTTGGGGGGGGGGGGGAGGGGGGGGGGGGAGCAGGAGAGCGTATTTGGAGGGGGGTGGGGATGGGGCGGCGAGAAAGCGAGTTAGGGGAGAGGGGTGGGAGGGTCGGCCAGAGGGGGGAATTAGGCGAATGGTGTGTTGTGTGTGTGTGGGGGGTTGTGAGGTGTGGTGTGTGTGTGTATGTGTGTGTGTGTGCTGTGTGTGCGTGCATGGTGCATGCTGCGTGTGTGTGTGTGTTGTGTGTGTGTGTGTGTGGGTGTGTGTGTTCGTGGTGGTGGGTGCGTGCGTGCGTGCTATGCCTGTTGCCATGCGCTGCGTGTGTGTGTGTGTGTGTGTGTGGTGTGGTGTTGTGTGTGCTTGTGTGAAACATTTTCACTGGAGTGAAAATGTCGCAAATGTGGAAGTAGCATATTCTCATCTGACTGTGGCCCAAACCATGCTGTCCTTTTGTTTGTCTGGCTTCCTTGTCCGTTCTGTCTGCACGTCTGTCTGTCCTGTCTGTCTTTCTGTCTGTCCTGTTCTTCTGTCTGACTTTACGCATGCTACTTCTTTGGTCATTTATGATCTCTCTTTCTGCTTTTATTTGTTTTTGTCCACTCCCCCCCCCCACCCCACTCCCTATAGCATGCTTACACTACATACGAGTAGCTTGCTTAAAGAGCAATGCACTGGACTTGTGTTATGTAGTCACCAGGTAGCCATGCTTTATGTACATGTAGTGTTGCTATGCTGAAGATTATATTCTCCTTTCTGTTTTATCTTCTTCTTTCTTCCTTTCTTTCTTGATTCATTCATTCATCTATTTTCGGTTTATTTATCTATCTTATCTATTTATCTACCTTTAGCTTGCTTTAGACCTAATTTCTGATTCTTGCTATTGCTGTGTTTTTCTTCTGTTTAACACCAAAAAAACTTTTTAAAAATGATTAAAATAAAAAGAAATGAAAAACAGAAATAAAGACGAAAGGGCGAATTGCAGCGGAGGAGCCGGGGGTGAGGGATGGAGGAGGAGGGAGAGAGAGAGAGAGAGAGAGAGAGAGAGAGAGAGAGAGAGAGAGAGAGAGAGAGAGAGAGACTCAATTCAAGGGAGACAACTACACTGCCACTGGGATCCGACAAATCGGGGTGAGGGGGGGGGGGGGGGGGGGGGGGGGGGGGACTGAGAAAACGGTTTGATGTCTTCGGGAGGTCTACGTGACTGCTGATTTTATAGACCAATGAGAGAACCGGACAGTTCAACTAAGGGAAACAACTGGCATGTTGCGAATGTTTTCTTTCTTCTTTCTCTGTTTTTTTTCTTTCTTTCCTTCTTTCTTTTCTTTTCCTTTCATAACTCGCTAGAATTTTGAAAAAGTTATCTTTCTCAGATAATCAAATTCAGAATAGTTTACGTGCAGGAGGTGCAATCACTGTATTATCTCTGTGCTGTATGGTACAGACGACTACGTAGTTTAGTGACTGGTGGGACATGGTGTTAAAAAAAAAATCTTAACTATGCTTGAATATCATTGGTGTCCTGTCACCATTATGGGTGACAGGGGGTATGTGTGTGTGCCTAGGCGAGAGCAGAATTGGTGTGTGTAAAAAGTGTGAGCGCTTCTGTCCATATCATATGCACCCGTTCACACGATCACCATAATTATATTAATAAAGAGAGGGAACATCGGGTACCCCATCACAGATATTCTCAGCTGTCACGACCTCAATTCTGTCATTTCGATCTTAGTTTTTTTTTTCACGTTAATTTTTAAGTTAATTAACATTATCTGCCGCCGTATACAGGCTATTCAGTGGCATCAGTTGCCAGCCGTTGCTGCAGACGATCCAATGGCATCGTCAGCCAATAGAATGAATTTGTCGAAAAGAACAAAGCAGCCCTGTGCAGATCAGTATGATTTTCTAATGCTTGTTCATTAATAAAGAGTGGAAATAAATGCGGACGACAAGAGAGAGAGAGAGAGAGAGAGAGAGAGAGAGAGAGGAGAGAGAGAGAGAGAGATGATGATGATTGATGATGATGTATGATGATGATGACGATGAAATAAGTATGAAAGGATGCTTAGAGGAGGTGTGTGGTGTGTGTGTGTGTGTGTGTGTGTGTGTGTGTGTGTGTGTGGTGTGTGTGTGGAGAGAGAGAGAGAAGAGAGAGAGAGAGAGAGAGGAGGCACTGATAGAGGATAGTGAGAGGGTATTGAGAGGAGGTAGGAGTGTGTGTGTGTGTGTGTGTGTGTGTGTGTGTGTGTGTGTGTGTGTGTGGTGTGTGTGTGTGGTGGTGGGTGGGGGGTGACAGACGACGTAGACAGACAGACAGACAGACAGAGACAAAGAGGATGATGAGATGATTATGAGAATGAATGTGTGTGTTTATGTGTGTGTGTGTGTGTGTGTGTGTGTGTGTGTGTGTGTGTGTGTGTGTGTGTGTGTGTCTGTCTGTCTGTCTGTCTGTCTGTGTGTCTGTGTGCACGCGCGTGGTTACATGTGTTGTGTCCTGTGGCAGCGATGAGAGTGAGGGCGGCAGGGAAGGTGTTGCTTTGGAGAGGCCAGTTTCTCGTCACCGCTGAAAGTCCACTCTCTCAGTGTACTGCTACAGTATCAGGAGGGCCCTCCCTCCCCTCCCCCTTGTCCTGTGGATTCGGCCGTCTCTGACTCCCCTCTCCTCCACCCCCACCCCCACCCCCCGCCTCCCTAGATCCCCCTACCCCCCCCCCCCCCCACACACACACACACACACCTCTCCGCCTCACCCATCTCCGTGTCGCTCTACACACACACACACACACACACACACACACACAACACACACCGGCCTCGTCAGCTGTGTCCCCACCCTCTCCCCTCTCCCGTCCCTCCCTTCCCCCTCTGTGTGTGTGTGTGTGTGTGGTGTGGGTGTGGGTGTGTGGCGGCGAACTTGCGGAATGGAGTGAGAGAGAGAGAGAGAGAGAGAGAGAGAGAGAGAGAGAGAGAGATCGCCTTCCCCACTCACTCGGCCCAGGCTATACTAGTGGCAAGCGCAGCGGTGCGCGCGTTTAGAAGGGAGGGCGAGGGGTCTGCTACGTGCATGTTGTGACTGTGGGGGGGACAGAGCCGCTCACTGACTTGCCTGGCTTTACAGGCGAGCTGCTAAAACGAAAGAAACAAAGACAGAGGAAGAAAAGAAGGAAAGAAAAAGTCTATCGAGGGCGGGGATGAATTGACCTGCTCCGGAACCGACTTGCTGGATTTGAGCAGGTGATTTGGTTTAAAAGCAAGATAGGTGGGTGGCCCCACGGGAGGAAAGAGAGAAGAGAAAGACTTTGCCGCCTGTGTGGAGAGGGAGAGTGAGTGACCAAGCAGTGGTGGTCAGTGTTGGCGTTGGCTGACCAGTTGGAAAACCGTCAGCTAGTGGACTTGGTTCTGTGGGTTGTCTTCTTTCTGTGGGTTTGTCCTCTCTTCTACAATGACGACCATGTGTGCAGTGTGTTGTCCATATCCTCTTTACAATGACGGACACCTGTTAATTAGTGACTTGTTCATGATTATGTTCATCACTTCAGTGACTTGTTCATGATTCTGTTCATCACTTCAGTGACTTGTTCATGATTCTGTTCATCACTTCAGTGACTTGTTCATGATTCTGTTCATCACTTCAGTGACTTGTTCATGATTCTGTTCATCACTTCAGTGACTTGTTCATGATTCTGTTCATCACTTCAGTGACTTGTTCATGATTCTCTTCATCATTTCAGTGACTTGTTCATGATGATGATTCTCTTCATCATTTCAGTGACTTGTTCATGATTGATTTTGTTCATCATTTCAGTGACTTGTTCATGATTGATTCTGTTCATCATTTCAGTGACTTGTTCATGATGATGATTCTCTTCATCATTTCAGTTGACTTGTTTTCATGATTGATTCTGTTCATCATTTCAGTGACTTGTTCATGATTGATTCTGTTCATCATTTCAGTGACTTGTTCATGATTGATTCTGTTCATCATTTCAGTGACTTGTTCATGATTGATTCTCTTCATCATTTCAGTGACTTGTCATGATTGATTCTCTTCATCATTTCAGTGACTTGTTCATGATTGATTCTCTTCATCATTTCAGTGACTTGTTCATGATGATGATTCTCTTCATCATTTCAGCGACTTGTTCATGGAGGTGATTCTGTTCAGTACTTCAGCGACTTGTTCATGAGGATGACTCTATACATCATTTCATTGACTTGTCCAGGGTGATTCTATTTATCTTGCCTTTCAGTCAGTCATGATGAGTGTTACGTCATTTCAGTGATGCCACCAGTTTGAATCAGCCAGTAGTTGCTGTCTTTCGACCAGCTTTACTGTACGCACATCGGATAGATCCCTTTGAATCAACATTTCACATCAGATGTCGAACATCTCAGGTACAGTTGTGGAGCAGCTTGAATACTGAAAAGGATCCCCAGGGTGAATTTATCGAAGGGTTGACACGGACATCACTGATGGACTCACCTATTCGACAGTCATCTTGCATAATTGCGTCATTCGCTTCGCTGTAATTAATGGTTTTCACAACGTGTAAACCAAGCTGGTTTAATTATCTGCTAGTAACATCATCGTGAGGGAAGGATTTATTTTCAGCTCGTGTTTCGCTGTTTTCATCTAACGGATGCCCAGACTGGTGGCGTTGTCAGCACTGTGTGAGCTCCTCGTCACCCAAGTTAGTGATCTCACTGACCTCTCTCTAGAGCACGTCATTCTTGTTACTGGCCACAGCATACCTTTCTCCAGTACCTGACCTGTGTGAACTCCGTGCCGACGACCACTCCTATGATAGCGTATCTCTGGAGGAGGGGTGTGTCGTCCTCCTCGGTACTCCACTGACACTGTGTGTCCCTTCGTGAACATCTTCTTGTCCTTTATTGACATCCTGGGCGTCTATGACAAGGACGCGACCCTCTGTGTCCCAAGAGCTGGGTGGATGTGTATTGACACAATCCTCAAGACCGCTCAGTGATTGTCCTCTCTTCGGCCCCAGCCCAGATGTGTTGATCTGTATCTCCATAGTCCTTACCGCCGCTCAGTGATTGTCTCCCCTTCAGCCAACGTTCAGCTATCTTGATGATGTGCATCTGCACGATACTCAAGGCCTCTCAGTGATTGTCTTCTCTTCGGCCAAAGCTCAGCTGTCTTGATGTGTATCTGCATGATACTTCAAAC
>CM065736.1:26578009-26585509 GCA_033310375.1 Conus canariensis
ATTTCTTTCTTCCTGTCTTCTCTCTTTCTTTCCTTTCTTCCTATCTTCTCTCTTTCTTTCTTTCTTCCTGTCTTCTCTTTTCTTTCCTTCTTCTGTCTCTCTTTCTTTTTTTCTTCCTGTCTTCTCTCTTTCTTTTCTTTCTTCCTGTCTTCTCTCTTTCTTTTCTTTCTTCCTGTCTTCTCTCTTTCTTTTCTTTCTTCCTTCTTCTCTCTTTCTTTCTTTCTTCCTATCTTCTCTCTTTCTTTCCTTTCTTCATATCTTCTCTCTTTTAATTTTTTTTAATTATCTCTTCTTTTTCAGTTGTTTCTTCTGATCTTTTGTTGTTGGGAGCCGGAATAGTTCAGTTGGTAGAGCGCCGGACTCGTGATCCAAGGGTTGCGGGTTCGAATCTCCGCCGGGCCGTTTCGGTACGGGGGGCGGGGGGGGGGGGGGGGGGGGTCCCTCGGAGTTAACATTGGTTCTGACTCCATTTCCCGTACAGTCCTTCGAATGAGACTATAAACCGAGGTTCCGTGTGTGAACGCACGCATAACATCTTGCACACACGTAAAATCCCATCACCAACTTTCGGAAGAGAAGGCCAGTTTGACCGTTGCTATGGATGACACGTTACACATAGCATGCACCCTGCGTGAGAAATGGAAAGAATGAAGGAGGTAAGGAAATTGAGTGAACGATATTGAACGATACTGACTGGATGACACGGGAAACGACTGAATGAAGCGCCAGCTGGCAGCTCTTCAGTCGGCACTACCCAGGTAGGCAGCCCGTTGTGTAAACGAGTGCGGATTGTAAAGCGCTTAGAGCTTGGTCTCTAGCCGAGAATAGGCACTAAGTATTCATTATTATTATATTATTATTATTATTATTATATTATTATTATTATCTTCTCTTTCTTTCGTTCTTACATCTTGTCCTGTCAGTGTCATTTCTCTCTTCTCGTGTTTTTTTTTTTTTTTTTTTTTTTTTCTCTCTTCTCCTTTTTTCCCCCTTCTTCTGATCGGCTCTCTTTCTTTCTTCTTGTCTTCTGTTATTTCCTATTCTTCATCTTCTCTCTTTGGTTTCTTTCTTCTTGTCTTTTTTGTCTCTCATTTCATTCTTCTTACCTTCTGTCTTTTCTTTCTGTCTTGTGATCTTCTTTCTCTTTCGTTTTCTTCTGCTCTCTTTCATTTCATTCTTCATGTCTTCTCTTTCTCTCTTATGTCTTTCTCTTTCATTTCATTCTTCATGTCTTCTCTCTTTCATTTCATTCTTCATGTCTTCTCTCTTTCATTTCTTGGTTTCTGTCTCAGCTCTTTCTTGTATTTATTCTCGTCTTCTTTCTTTTGTTTTGTTATTGTTTTGTTGTTGTTGTTGTTGTTTTTACTCTAGTCTACCTTCTTCAATCTCTTTCTTTGTTCTTCTCTCTTTCGTTTATTTCTCCTTAACTTCTCCCTTCCCTTTCTTTCTGCATGTTTTGTGGACAGTGGCACGACAGACGGAATAATCTGCTTTTCCTTCTTTATTTCTTCCTTCCTTCCTCTCTTTCTTTCTTCCTTTTCCTTTTTTTTTATTTAAATGGTTTTTTTTTTAATCTTCCTTTTCGCCCTTTGTCGTCGATATTGTTGTTGTTGTTGTTGAACTATTGTTGTTGTTGTTACTGAACATTGATTTTGTTATCGTCGTCGTCGCTGCTATTACCCCCCCCCCCCTTCCCCACCCCCTCTTCCTTTATGTTCTTCCGTTTCTTCTGTTCACCCTTTTGTCGCCGTGTCGTTGTCATCATAACTCCCCCTCCCCCCCCCCCCCCCCACTCCTCCCGCCCCTCTGCCCTTGACGTCAGTTTGGCTTTGTTAGTGAGGTAGAGCTATTTCACACCTCCTCTCTGCCTCAACGCCAGTTCTTTCTCTCTCTCTCTAACACACACACACACACACACACACACACACACACACACACACACACACACACACACACACTTTACACACGCACGCATTCATACACACACATACACGCACACACCCACACACACACACGCACACACACACACACAACACACACACACACACACACACACACACACACACACACTCACACACACACATACTCACACATACACGCACGCACGCACACGCACGCACTCAAACACACGCGCCACACACACACACACACACACACACACACACACACACACACACACACACACACACACACATCTTGGTCACCTAGTTTTCCCAACTGCTCTTCTTCTCAGTCTAAAGTCTAAAGTGCCGCTCCTTCTCTCTTCTTTTCGCCAGCATCCTCCTCTTTTTCTACAGACAGACAGACAGACAACAGACAGACAACAGACAGACAGACAACAGACAGACAGACAGACACCACACACACACACACACACACACACACACACACACACACACACACTGACTGAACCAATTTATTGTCAGATTAACTCAAGGTTGTACTGACAAAACACACACACACACACACACACACACCACACACACACACACACACACACCACCACACACTTGCTCACTCACACAACACACACACACACACACACACACACACACACACACACACACACACACACACACACACACACTTGCTCACCCAATTCCTCCCAACTTATCTCCATTCCTAAACACATACACACACATACGCACGCACACACACACACACACACACACACACACACACACACACACACACACACACACACACACACACACACACACACAACACACACACACACACACACACACACACACACTGACACACACACACATACACACGCACGCACGCACGCACGCACGCACGCACTGACCGTCCGTCCCCTCATCCCCATAAATCTGCCCACTCTGAGGCCCTGGCACTACACACCGAACCCTCCGCCTCCCTTCAGCTCAGAGACTCCTCGCCGGGTCAGTGGATGGGCGGCTGACCAGTCGCATCATAAAGCACGGACCGGATCTCACCCTCAGTGGGACTGACTGACCGCCCGACTTACTCCCTCCCGCCAGGCTGTCTACCTATCCCCCTATGTCCACCTTTACTTGTCGTGGTCAGCCTTTCCACGTAGACACGGCAAGACGAAGAAGGTGGTGGTGTTGGGAGAGAGAGAGAGAGAGAGAGAGAGAGAGAGAAGAGAGAGAGAGAGAGAGAGAGAGAGAGAGATTCTCGTACCGTCGTTTTGTCGGTTCGGATTTAATCCCTAATATAATGCGGGGAGGGGGAGGGGAAGGGGACGGGGGGTGGGGGACGGGGGGGGGGAGGGGAGGGGGGGGGGCAGAAAACGAGGGAACGTGGTTTCTTCATGGGGATTCACTGATGAAGAAGCTCATAATGACTGAAGTCGTGGGGAAGTCTGTTGAATTCTCTTCTCTCTCTCTCTCTCTCTCTCTCTCTCTCTCTCTCTCTCTCTCTCTCTCTCTCTCGCTCGCTCTCTCAAGCTTGTTGATGAGTCGAATATGTGTTGATGAGTCGAACAGTATCATTTGACGACCTGTTGACTGTATGTGTGACGTTTGTTGACGGTATGTGTGACACTTGTTGATGCGTTGACTGTATGTCATACGTTTGTTGATTCGTTGACTGTACATCCGACACTTGTTGATGAGTTGGCTGTATATCTGACCCTTGTTGATGAGTTGACGGTATGTCTGAGGCTTGTTGATGAGTTAAAAGCGTCTGAATATGGTCGAAGTGATGGATCTATGACCAGCACTTGTCGAATATATAGGGGCTTGACGTCTTCAATTTGCTGAAGTGATGGATTTATCCAATTTTAAGGATGGATTGAAAAAAGTAGATTTATGATTTAAGCTTGTTGAAAAGATGGATTTATCAAATGGTAAGTTTTGAGCTTGTGGAACAGAAAGGTTTATGCATGAAGCTTGTTTAAGAACTGGATGACGAAGTGTAGTGGTGAAGGATATTCAGGGGATGGATTCGTGAAATATTAGAGATGAAGGTTATCGTGGAGATGGATTTAGATTTTAGAAGTGAATTTTTTTTTGTTGCTGAAGAGATGTATTCATTATGATTAAGTTTTTAAGTTGAATCCTGTTGAAGAGATTAATAATTAATTTTAAGGGTGAAACACACACACACACACACACGCACGCACGCACGCACGCACGCACGCACGCACACACACACACCACACACACACACACACACACACACACACACCTGTCCCGCTGTCCTTTTTTTTTAATTAAAAGCTTTTGTGTCGTCTGTTACTATTCGCTGCAAACCACAATCACACATCCCCCCACCCCCCCCCCCCACCCCCCTTCCACACACACAAAAAAATTGAACAAACTCAAAAAATCCTTGACTTTAAAGTAGTAACAAAAGAAAAAAACACACACGCGCGCGCGCGCGTGTACACACACACACACACACACACACACACACACACACACACACACACACACACACACACACACGCACGCACGCAAGCACGCACGCACGCACCCGCACACACACACACACACACACACACACACACACACACACGCACGCACGCACGCACGCACACACACACACACACACACACACACACACACACACACATACACACACAAAACAAACAAGCAAACAAATGAAGAACAACAACAACAACAACAGCAACAAAGAACGAGCTCATCATTAATCTTTGCCAACGAAAAGAAGCGCTTGTAACCTGGAAACGCCCCGCAAGCCCCCACCCCCTCCCCCACCCTCACCCCACCCCTCCACCCCTTTATGCCGCCACACAATGGCGCCGATGGAACGCTGCATGCTCATCAATCAGGCCGCCCGAGGAAGGAAGCGCCGGCCCACTGTTTGGCTTTCTCCTCAGGTTCTGCCAGCCTCCAACTAGTGGCAGTGTCGTCCGACATTCGCTTGAGGTGTTGGCCGTCACTCTCCTACTACTACTACTACTGCTACTACTACTACTTGTACTTCTACTACTTACTACTTACTACTACTACTACTGCTACTACTACTACTTGTACTTCTACTACTACTACTACTACTACTACTACTACTACTACTACTATTACTACACAGCGGAGACTTCATCCAGGGAAATGCGAGCAAGTTGAATGGCCCCTCAACGTACGAAGGAACGGACAGCTTTAGCTGGTGAGGACTTGGGCGACAACAACAACAACAACAAAAACAACCCAGAAAGGAAGGCAGACGATCGCTTACTTTGTGCAGTTGACGACAAAGAAGGGCGTGGAAAAGTGATCCCTCTAATCCCCCCCCCCCCCCCCCCACCCCTTCTCCATCCTCTCCACCCCACCTCCACCCTACCCCCCTCCCACCCCCCTCCCGATGGTGAATGAAGTACCAATGATGCTCATCCGTTCTCCAGTCTGCATGCACCGGAAAGCTGAGCATGCGCCGTAAAACAACAACAGCAACAACAACAACAACAACATCTGTCTATATTGGATTCTAACCAGAAGATGGTTCAACGGCTGGTCCATTATTTCTCCGTCCAAAGAAGACATCCCTCAAGAGTACTGTTGTTGTATTCAAGTGCGGAAAACTGTTTGTATTGATGTCCCTAACAAACAAAACACGGGCATTGTTATGGTAGCGAACAACATACTGGCATCCTGATTCTACCCATGTAAAGTATACGTATTGTTATCGTGACATTAACAAAGTACTAGCATTGTTATCCTAATAAAGTATATAATGGTATTATCATCCTAACAAAGTACTGGTATCTTTACTTTAAGTACTGGCATCGTTATCATGACTACAGCTGTGGAATTGTTATCCTAAATATCACTGGTGACATCTGAGATGGGGACGCACTGTTCATAGATACAGGGAAGGCTTAAACGCGCAGGCTGTGCGTCCCGTTGCCGGGGACGCTAGCTATCATTGTTGACACACATCGGGAACTGGTGGTGGTGGCGGCTCTTGTGAACGGACCCTAGCTAGTATAGGTTATCTGAGTCTGTGTCGTATTTGAAGGGCGGGGGGGGGGGGGGGGGTGGAGGGGGGGAGGGGGGAGAAGGAGGGAGAGGGGAGAGGGGAGGGGTAGGGTGGGTTAGGGGAGGGGGTGAGAGACGTGACAGGGGGCATTACGATTCCCGCGTGAGAAAGGCGAAATGAAATGGCGGTTGACGATTTAATGGCAGTTTGACTGATTTCCCCGGGCCTAGCCACCCAGTGCACGCCAAGCAGTTATCAGCGAGGTGAGAACGCACGGGGACCGGGCGGGAAAGGAGGCCACGGTTTGACGTAGTAGGCTCACACACACACACACACACACACACACACACACACACACACACTGGTAGAGAAGTGGGATGGAGGAGAGTAGGAGGGGGTAGGGGTGGGGTGGGGTGGGGGAGTTAAATTGTGTATATGTACCGGGGGGTGGGGGGGGGGAGAGGGAGGGGAGGAAGCCATGAGTAAATAGAGCATATTTGAAAGAAGTCCCCTTCACCTTCACCCCTCTCCCCTCAACCCCCCCCCCCCCCCCCTGCTCCCCACCCAACATACTTTACGAAAAAAAAAAAAAAAAAGTGCTTGATTATATTTCACTTGTTATATTTCACTTGATTGCAGCGTATTTGAGTTGTTGTCCTGTTCCTCGATTGTTCAGTGTTTACGATTCTTGAACGACAACAAACAGAAACGTGATGGCAAACACGTTTCTAAGATTGTAGGCCTATCACTGACATTCTTTTCTTTCGTTCTGCCCAGTGAATGAACAAGCCGTTCAGAAATAGAAGGCACTCCCCCATGTGTACATTTCTACATTCCACTGGCACGCTCTCTCTCTCTCTCTCTCTCTCTCTCTCTCCTCTCTCTCTCTCTCTCTCTCTTTTATTAAGATCCAGGCGCTTTTGGAATGCAGCTTATGACACAATGCTTATTCTTAAAATCAGAAACGTTCATTTGTCGTGTGTAAAGAAACCCAAAAGAAAAAAAAATGTTTTTTTTTTGTACGTGAACAAATCAAGAAAGAGGGTTTATAACACGTTGCCTCGGCTCTAAAGTGTAATGGAAAACCCCATCAATTATGTATGACTCTGTGTAGTGTGCGTAGAGCGCAGTGTATCTTGATTACATAGATGAATTAGAGAATGCGGAGACGGATATATCTAGAATTGTTCTGGTATCTGTAATGGTGTCTCTCGGAGATTCATCTTGAGTTTTGACTTTTGTCCTCTAATGGCATCTTTTGGAGATTTACCTAGATATTTTTTTCTCTATTCTCTATAATGTTGTTTATGGAGATTTATCTTGGTTTGTTCTGTTCCGTGTTATGGTTTCTATGGAGATATATCTGGACTTGTTTCTATTCTGTTTGCTTGTGTCTTTCGAGATACATCTTGATCCCCCCTCCCCCCCCCCCCCCCCCCCCCCCCCGATTCTCTGTAAATGGTGTATCCGGAGATGTGTCTAGATTTGTTCTAATCTCTGTAATAATGTCCTTGGAGATGCATCTAGATTTTTTTTCTGTTCTCTGTAATGCTGTCTTTGGAGTGGAGATGT
>CM065736.1:26595509-26600509 GCA_033310375.1 Conus canariensis
AAAGACAAAATGAAATTCTCCACTTCACCGCTGCTTCAAAATTCAGATTCATCCTGCCATGCTGGTTGTAATACCCAAATCAAATTCACTTCAGCCTCACCATCTCAGAGCGCAAATCAAACTCTTTTCCGCATGACCATCTCTGTATACGAATGAAATTCTCTTCAGCATCACCATCTTTAATAAACACATAAATCAAATTTTCTTCAGCATCACCAGCTAAATACACAAATGTTCTTCAGCATCACCACCTGAATACACAAATGTTCTTCAGCATCACCACCTAAATACACAAATGTTCTTCAGCATCACCACCTAAATACACAATTGATATTCTTAAGCATCACCGCCTAAATACACAAATGTTCTTCAGCATCCCCACCCTAATACAGACATTCTATACACAAATCAAATTCTCACCAACATCGTCATTCCTGTACACAAATCATATTCTCTTCACCATTACCACCTCAATTCACAAATCATATTCCCTTCACCATCACCACCTCAATTCACAAATCATATTCCCTTCACCATCACCACCTCAATTCACAAATCATATTCCCTTCACCATCACCACCTCAATTCACAAATCATATTCACTGTCCTTCACCGCCACAATATTTAAGAGATTTTCCTGGGTCCAAGTCCGACAACTTAGTGTTGACAGGGCGTACAAGGGAGACAAGTGAACGGGTAGTATAGGTTCAAAACGTTCGTGGGTTTTTTGTCTATGTTGTATGCGGCTTTGTCGGAGGCAAAGCACAGGGCCCGCTGGTGTCTAGTCATGCGCATAACATCAAACAGCCGGGGGTATACGAGACCCCGGAGCGTTAGGATTTCAATGATTTCTTTCTTTCATCTCTGTACCTCTAGTGCTGCACAGCGTAAATATGCAGCCAGTACTTGTATCATTTGTTAGGATCTTGTTAGTCTAGGTTTTCCTTTTGACTGCTTTGCGGAGGATTTGAATTTTTTTTTTTTTTTTTGGCTCTGAATGTGCGGTTTGGATAGTGTGTGGATTAACAAGGATCGTAACTATTACATTTTGTTTTGATGTTGTTATTCTGAGCTAGACTTTTTTTTCCCAATTTTGAGACTGCTTGGATTATAAGGGATTTCTATCATGAATTTGTTGAGGTCTTGCTTGTCTGCGTCTCCAGTCTGGCTTGTCAAGAGATAGGAATTATCATACATTGAGATATCGTTGGTCTGGGCCTTCACTGAGATCTTGTTGGTCTGGGTCTTTCGTCTGCAGGCTGTGGGGCTTATAGGGGAATTGAATCGTACATTAAGATTCTGTGCGTTTGAGTCTGAATTGAGTTATTTGGTTACATACTGTTGGCCTTAGCCTGTGGTGTTGTTTGAAATGGATTTCGTATGAACCATTTGTTAAAATCTTGTTGCTCCTAGCTTGTGGTTTTGTTGGCAAAGTATCTAAACCGTTTGGTAAAATCTCGTTGTTCTGAGACTCCAGTCTTGTTTGCAAGGGATTTCATTTGAAGTACTTGTTAAGATCTTGTTGGTGTGAGTGTGCAGTCTAGTTTGCAGAGGATTTGGACCATTAGTTTCGATCTGTTTGGTGTAAGGGTGTAGTCTGGCTTTTACAAGGGAAAAAAAAAAAAAAAAAGATTTACTGTTCCGCCAAACGAAAGAGACAAACAAATCATAAGGCAAAACACGACGCGTTTCGACCTCTTTGGTCTTCTTCAGGCAAGACAAACAACATTCAAGACTATGACAACGAAGAACGAACAATCACTTATCTCCTCCGCCTTGGCTTAATTCAAGGCTGTGTCAGGCAAATTGGCATAGGCTAGAACACCAAGGCTACATCAAAATGTTGTTATGCTCTGCATAGTTACGCGGGGATTGTCTTCAGTCGTGACAAGCACCTATCATAACACCATCAGTCTCCAAAATCCTCCGAAGTCGGAATGTGGCTGCCCACGTGGCGGGGTAATCAAAAACGATCAACACGTAATGTTCTCATCCGTAGCTGATGCATTTGTACCATAGTGTTGAAGTGCTTCGGCTGATCATAACACCATCAGTCTCCAAAATCCTCCGAAGTCGGAATGTGGCTGCCCACGTGGCGGGGTAATCAAAACGATCAACACGTAATGTTCTCATCCGTAGTGATGGCATGTGTACCATAGTGTTGAAGTGCTTCGGCTGTTCGGAATGATGCCTGGAGTTTTTAGCCAGGGTCGACGAGACGACGACAACAACAACAATAACATCAACAAACAACAACACAAGTCAACAACAACAACTTATCTCCTCAACCTGGGCGGGCAAATTGGATGTGGAATGTAAACGAGGCCAGGGTTGATCCCTCTATTAGAATCTTTGGGTCTAATCTGAAGTAGCATGGCTCGACAGCACTGAATAATGATAGTGTGATGCACGTGTACATAGGCGTAAGGAGATCTCCACTTTTCGTCAGATTGTTCCCAGTCCTTGCCCCCCCACCCCCCCCGTGTGAACACGGCGTAAAACTGCAATTGGTCGCGGGCTGCTCCCGAGTTAAACCGTTCTGGAATGTCCCCCATTCCTGGGAGGTATCGGGGCGAACCTAGTGTGGGACGGCGTGGAAAGCTGGTAAAGGTATGGATTGTGTGTGGTGTGGTGGTGTGGTGTTGTGTGTTGGGTGGTGTGGTGTGTGTGTGGTGTGGTGGTGTGATGGTGGTTGTGTGTGTGGTGTGGTGTGGTGGTGTGTGTGGTGTGTGTGGTAGTGGTGGTGTGCATGCATGGTGTGTGGTGGGCGTTGTGTGTGGTGTGTGTGTGTGTGTGTGATGGTGTGGGGGTGGTCGTGTGTGGGTGGGCGTGGGAGTGGTGTGTGTGTGTGTGGGTGTGTGTGGTGTGGTGGTTGCAGTGTTGTGGTAGTGGGTGGGGGGAGTGCAAGTGAATGTGTGGAGGGGTGGGGAGGTTGAGTGAATGGTGGAGGTGGTGGGGTGGTTGAGTGATATGGTGGAGGGGTGTGGGGATGGTTGAGTGGAATGGTTGGAGGGGGTGGGGAGGTTGAGTGAATGTGGAGGGGTGGGGGAGGTTGCAGTGATGGTGGAGGGGGTGGGGAGGTTGAGTGAAATGGTGGAGGGGGTGGGGAGGTTGAAGTGAAATGGTGGAGGGGGTGGGGGAGGTTGAAGTGAAAGGTGGAGGGGGTGGGGGAGGTTGAAGTGAAATGGTGGAGGGGGTGGGGAGGTTGAAGTGAAATGGTGGAGGGGGTGGGGAGGTTGAAGTGAAATGGTGGAGGGGGTGGGGAGGTTGAGTGAAATGGTGGAGGGGGTGGGGGGTTGCAGTGAATGGTGGAGGGGGTGGGGAGGTTGCAGTGAAGTGGTGGAGGGGGTGGGGAGGTTGCAGTGAATGGTGGGGGGGTGGAGGGGGGGTGGGGGAGGTTGCAGTGAAGTGGTGGAGGGGTGGGGAGGTTGCAGTGAAGTGTGGAGGGGGTGGGGAGGTGCAGTGATGGGGGGGTGGGGGAGGTTGCAGTGATATGGGTGGAGGGGGGGTGGGGAGGTTGCAGTGATATGGTGGAGGGGTGGGGGGTGGTTGCAGTGATATGGTGGAGGGGGTGGGGGGGTTGCAGTGAATGGTGGAGGGGGTGGGGAGGGTTGCAGTGATATGGTGGAGGGGTGGGGGAGGTTGCAGTGATATGGTGGAGGGGGTGGGGGAGGTTGCAGTGATATGGTGGAGGGGGTGGGGGAGGTTGCAGTGATATGGTGGAGGGGGTGGGGGAGGTTGCAGTGAATGGTGGAGGGGGGGGGGGTTGCAGTGAATGGTGGAGGGTGGGGGGGTGCAGTGAATGGTGGAGGGGTGGGGGTGGTTGCAGTGATATGGTGGAGGGGGTGGGGGGTTTGCAGTGATATGGTGGAGGGGGTGGGGGGGTTGCAGTGATATGGTGGAGGGGGTGGGGGTGGTTGCAGTGATAGTGGTGGAGGGGTGGGGGTGGTTGCAGTGATATGGTGGAGGGGGTGGGGATGGTTGCAGTGAGTGGTGGAGGGGTGTGGGGGTGGTTGCAGTGATATGGTGGAGGGGGTGGGGAAAGGTTGCAGTGAAGTGGTGGAGGGGTGGGGGTGGTTGCAGTGATATGGTGGAGGGGGTGGGGAAGGTTTGCAGTGAAGTGGTGGAGGGGTGGGGGTGGTTGCAGTGATATGGTGGAGGGGGTGGGGAAGGTTGCAGTGAAGTGGTGGAGGGGTGGGGGTGGTTGCAGTGATATGGTGGAGGGGGGGGAGGTTGCAGTGAAGTGGTGGAGGGGTGGGGGTGGTTGCAGTGATATGGTGGAGGGGGTGGGGAAGGTTGCAGTGAAGTGGGGAGGGGTGGGGGTGGTTGCAGTGATATGGTGGAGGGGGTGGGGAAGGTTGCAGTGAAGTGGTGGAGGGGTGGGGTGGTTGCAGTGATATGGTGGAGGGGGTGGGGGGTGGTGAAGTGGTGAGGTGGGAGGTTGCAGTGATTGGTGGAGGGGTGGGGGGAGGTTGCAGTGATATGGTGGAGGGGGTGGGGAAGGTTGCAGTGAATGGTGGAGGGGGTGGGGGGTTGCAGTGATATGGTGGAGGGGGTGGGGAAGGTTGCAGTGAAGTGGTGGAGGGGTGGGGATGGTTGCAGTGATATGGTGGAGGGGGTGGGGAGGTTGCAGTGATATGGTGGAGGGGGTGGGGGAGGTTGCAGTGAATGGTGGAGGGGGTGGGGAGGTTGCAGTGATATGGTGGAGGGGGTGGGGGAGGTTGCAGTGATATGGTGGAGGGGGTGGGGGAGGTTGCAGTGATATGGTGGAGGGGGTGGGGGAGGTTGCAGTGAAGTGGTGGAGGGGGTGGGGAGGTTGCAGTGATATGGTGGAGGGGATGGGGGAGGTTGCAGTGATATGGTGGAGGGGGTGGGGGAGGTTGCAGTGAAGTGATAGAAGGAAAAGATTAAAGGAAAAGGGGACGTGCACCATACCATGAGCTCACACACAACACACACACACACACAAAACACACACACCACACACACCACGCACGCAC
>CM065736.1:26603009-26605509 GCA_033310375.1 Conus canariensis
GTCTTGTTATGTTGTTATGTGTATGTTAGTGTCTACACCTTGCCGAAAAATGTCAGTGTCAACATCTTGTTATATGTATGTCAGTGTTTACACCTTGCCGAAAAATGTCAGTGTCAACATCTTGTTATGTGTATGTCAGTGTTTACACCTTGCCGAAAAATGTCAGTGTTCACATCTTTGTTATATGTATGTCAGTGTTTACATCTTGTCGAAAAATGTCAGTGTCAACATCTTGTTATATGTATGTCAGTGTTTACACCTTGCCGAAAAATGTCAGTGTCAGCATCTTGTTATATGTATATCAGTGTTTACACCTTGCTATATACGTCTCTCTTTCTCTCTCTCTCTCTCTCTCTCTCTCTCTCTCTCTCTCTCTCTCACTCGATGTATGTATGTATGCGCATTTCTATCTGTGTATTGATGCTTTTGTTTATTTCTTCCTGTCTTCCTCATAGTTATTTTGTCGTATATTAGTTTTATGATTGGCTGTTTAAACTATTTAAAATCCGTCCAAGCCTGAAAGAGTTTTTACCATGTTCCAGAGTCGGCCGTAAAAATGAAACAGTCTTGTGCCGCTTGCACACAGGCCACTCGTTTTATACTCATTCTTATCTTTTAAAAGGTGAAGAAGCTCCGTGGTGCATTCCATGTCCTATTCCACTCGCAGTGAAACATATTCTTTTAGATTGTTGGGACTTGCACGATGTGGGACATAAAAACTTTACTGCAGAGTCCATGAAAACCTTGTTCAGAGATGTTCCACCTGATCTTTGAGTTTCTGAAAGAGGTTAACATTTTTCATCTGATCTAAGATTTTACGGAAGAAAGATTTAAACGAAGTTTCTGGTACGTTTTTAGAAGGTGTATTTTAAAGAGATGTGTGAAAGGTGTTTTTTTTTTTTTTTTTTTTTTTTTGATGACTTGTGAGTTGATTTTAACGTGATGTGGCCCTTTGCGGTCGGCTGGGCCGTAAGCAACATGACCTTACCTTACCTTAGTTTCTTTCTTCTTCACTTCCTGTCTTACTAGTCTTCCTGATTGTCTCCCTTTCTTTACTTTCTTCTTCTTCAGATGTTGTCTTTGTGCGTGTCTGTGTTTTTGTGTGGAAGATGAGGGAGTGGGAGGAATGATGGACGCGCGCGCGCGTGTGTGTGTATGTGTGTGTGTGTGTGTGTGTGTGTGTGTGTGTGTGTGTGTGTGTGTGTGTGTGTGTGTTGTGTGCGCGCGCGCGCGCGCATATGTTTGAAAGAGAGAGAGAGAGAGAGAAAGCGAGAGAGAGAGAGAGAGAGAGGGAGAGAGCGTGAGAGAGAGAGAGAGAGCGTCAAAGAAAGAGCATGAGAGAGAGAGATAAGAGAGAGCGTCAAAGAAAGATCATGAGAGAGAGAGATGGTGGGGAGGGGAGGGAGGGAGATGGGGGAACAAGTGGTGATGGTTGTGGTGGTGACCCTATCTCCTCTTGAAGGACTGTGAAGAATGGCGGACAGATCAGCTGACCCAGTTTGTAACAACAGCACGCTTGACAGCTACAACCTAGAACAGGGGGAGATAAACGAAGATTTCCTTCAGACACAAATTTAGCGGCTACCGATAGGAGGTGTGTGTGTGGGGGGGGGGGGGGGGGAGGGGGGAGGGGGAAGGAAGGAGGGGGGGGATTTGGAAGAGAAAAGTCATTAGAGGTTCATGTGTGTGGGTATTGTGTGTGTGTGTGTGTGTGTGTGTGTGTGTGTGTGTGTGTGTGTGTGTGTGTGTGTGTTTGGGATGGAGGGGGGAGGGGGGTACAGAAAATTCTCTAGTGCTTTTTTTTCTTTGGCGGTTTGTGATGAGAAAGCCATATGAGAATATTATTAAAGCAAAGCTTTCAGTGGTTTAGGGTGACAGATCCCTTGGCAGTTGATTGTGGCAAACTGTTTAGAGGTCATTAACGACAAATAGTTGATTTATATCAAGAGGAACCAGTCTGGAGTGGATGAAAGAGTTAGGGACAGAACAGTGCGGACTTCAGGCGTTTAACAGTGGACAGCAGCTTTGTATGCCATGACTATGGTACAGGGCACAATGCCGACAGGTGATGATGATGATGATGATGAGAATGATGATGATGATGATGATGATGATGATGATATTGATGATGATGATGAGAATGATGATGTTGATGATGATGATGATGTTGATGATGATGATGATGATGATGATGATGATTACTACAGCTAATTTAGTGGTGGGGGAGGGGGGGTAAAACCTGGTTTGCTCTCCCTCCCTCCCCCCCCCCTCTCGCTCTTCCAACCCCCAACCCCCTAACAAGAACATTAACACAAATTCAGTAACCCACACGCACATACACACCAATGTCTGTATTGAATTCAGCCAGAAAGACAAGAACAATGAAGAAAAGAAAAGAAAAAGACGAAGGGAAAGAAAAAGAGAGATCTTGTTTCGCATTCCCTTTGAAGAGAGAACTGTCTATCGGGGTTTAGTTTTCAATAGACAGACCGAGATGACA
>CM065736.1:26610509-26623009 GCA_033310375.1 Conus canariensis
GGGGGGAGGGGGGAAGGGGAGGGAGAAAGGGAGGTAAATGCCGATGAGGGTTGCCCAGTCACAGGTGAATTCTGTTCAGGTTCTCCCCTGCTTCCTGTCTCCCTCGTCTACAGTCGTCGTGGGTGGGGATGGCAAAAAGGGCAGCGGTAGGGGACAGAGGAAAGGGGGGAGGGGGGAAGGGAGGGGAAGGGTTTTTTTTCCCCCTGACAGTCTCGTTGAACGTGTGTCGGAATAAACAGGACTTGTTTCTCTTGGGCACCTGCTGAGTGCGCGCGCTGAGGAATGGAGGGGGGACAGAGAGAGTGAGGGGGGGAGAGAGAGAGAGAGAGAGAGAGAAGAGAGAGAGAAGAGAGGGAAGGAGAGAGAGGGGGGGGGGGAGAGCAATGACAATGAACACTCTTTATTTCTACAGGCCCCCAGCCCCTAGAAATGAGGTTCAGTTAACACGTAACTAAAAGACATATACATTACAACCAGTCAGCTTTCTAGCGTGAGACTGTCAACAAAGGTTTGCCTGAGAGAGAGAGAGAGAGAGAGAGAGAGAGAGAGAGAGAGAGAGAGAGAGAGAGAGAGAGAGAGAGAGAGATGAACGTCGCCTATGTTTATTTCTTTTATTTATTTTTTAACATAACTATGCACAGGTCTGGATGTACTTACACTCCCTATCCCTCCCCTCCCCCCCCCCCTCTCCCGCCTCCCTCCCTCGACAAACCCTCTTCTCCACGCTACCCAGATCTAGTGTTGCTTCAGTGGCAGTACCGATCGTGCCCTCTGAACAAGGAGAGAACCGGCATTCTGTGTAGCGGCGACAAAGCAAATCCACATCTCACCCAACGCCAATAACATTCTGTCACGTCGAATACTATGGCCGAACGCCTTGCAGCTGGTGTGTATAGAACGTAGGTCGTTACGTGTCTCAGAATCCGTCACAATCTGTGTTTGGAATTCTAAAACGGGTTCTGTTCTCTGGTTTGGAATGTGGCCCTTTTTTTCAGCTGATTTTGATAATTCTGTCTTGTTATGTGAGTGAAATCCAATCTAGGTTTGTCCTCTTTCAGAGGTTGTCTTTTGTTACAGGTTTGTGTGTTTGTTTGACAGTTATCATGTCCCCCAACCCCGCCCACGCCTCACTCGCTATTCCACAGAATTGGGATCGCTGGTATGTCCCCGTCAAAGTTTGCCCAGACTGAAAAAAATAAGAGACACCACACACATAGTGGACTTGAGAGCTTTCACAAAGAGAGAGGGGGATGGATGTATTTACAGACAAGCACATGTTACGGATCAACCTTCAGGGCCACACTGTGTCCTACTATGACAGGAATGTGACCAATACTGACCCTTCTCGCTGTCTCTCAGAAATTTGTGTCGTCTTCTCGCGAAGCGTCTGAAAAACAACGATGCTCAGGGCTTGTAACGTAATTTAAGACGGGAACAGAGAATACAAGCCGGTCAAGGAACATTTTATCATGTATAGATGCACAGCCAGTCGAGGTGATCTTTGTTGTTTTGTTTTTAGGTTGTTTTTTTCTCCACTGGTTTTTATCGTGTGTTTATGTATTGTGCATTTGGAGGGAGGTGGGAGGGAGGTGGGAGGGAGGAGTTGAAAAAAAGCAGAACAATTTGGTTCTTTCTTACTCCTTATCCTTCAAAGGAGTAATCATGAAACATTAGGTATGTTATGGCAGGATTATACGTTGCCGAGTTCTTTGAAAGAGAAACACAAAACCAAGAAGTTAAAAGAAAACCAGAATGAATAATAATTATTGATGTTTTTGTTTGTTTGTTTTTTGCTAGATGTCTCCAACCAAAGTTTGCCTTTTTTTCTTGCCAATTAATATTAGCTTTAACGGACCATTGAAGACAACATTTTTTGTTGATATGAATGATTGAAATGATACAGACACGGAGGACGGCTAAAACAGGGGTTAGTGGTCTGTTCCATTTTCTTGTCTTGAACTTCTTCTGGCCCTCTGATATCCGACCGGTCAAATGCTGTGAGCTTTCATCTGATTGGTAAATACTTTTTGGTGCCATTTTCTTGTGTGACCTCTTTCGTGGGCCATGTGTGGAAGAGCGCTATGTCTTGGTAAGGAAAACAACGCCACAATTTTTCTAGCCTTCTCTCTCTCTCTCTCTCTCTCTCTCTCTCTCTCTCTCTCTCTCTCTCTCTCTCTCTCTCTCTCTCTCTCATCGGAAAGTCACACGAATAAACTTATTCTCGACTAACATTCTTTTATTTTCAATCAAAAAGCAGTCAAGGGCAAACTACCCTTACAAAGCGGCATTCACCGATTTATCGATGGCTTACTAAAATTAATAATGGAGAAATTACAGGTGTTCTTATAGTAGATTTTATCAAAGCTTTTGATGTTATTGATCATGAACTTAAAAAGCTTTGTTTAATAATAGAACAGATTTTTGACCGCAGATCAATAACTTACCTGAAGAAATCTTCAGATCTCCTGTCATCACTGATTTCAAATAGAAAGCAAATGGTTTCAGCAAAAGGGTTTGTTTATCCTACATTCTGTGTTAGTCACGGTCTACCTCAAGGGTCAGAACTCGGACCGATGCTATTTTCGATAGGTATAAACGATTTTTCTCTACTTACTGATATCCTACATCAAATGTTCGCCGACTACACCACCATACACTCTAGTCATAAAAGTATATATAATTCCGCCCACTTTACAAGAAAGTATCAAAAAGTAAATTACACGATCTGAACTTAGTCACAACTCTTCATCCTCAGAAAAATAAATACTTGATAATAATCACAAGACAAAAGCTTCAACATCTTTTCAATAACTCAGTATAAACGATAAGGTGATTAGGGAAGTTGACCATCATAAAGTTCTTGGTATTATTTGAGACAATAATTTGTCATGGCCATTGAAAATCATAATGTCTGTAGAATTCTATTTTGAAAGATTCACTAGCTTTCGAAACTAAACATTTCTTAGGTCACTCTTATCGCACGCTGTGTTCATACTTCCTTTAAAAGTTTCATTTCAAAACTCTTCTACGTGACAGGATTCGGCCAGTGATAACATTAAAACCGCTATTCATTCTTCATAGTCGGACTGTTTAATTAGTTCTCCAGAAATCTTCAACCGTAACTCCCTCTTATTATAACGTATAATCATATTGCCTCTAAACTGGAAACTCGCCTTTAACTACCCTTGCTGGCTGGCATCTTTATTTACGTCCTGGTCTTCTCGATGTTTTCATCTGAAAAGTTGTCCGCGTTATATTTGGACTGCGATTTGTATTGTAGCGTAGAATCCCTTTCATTGTTCAGTTAGTTCATTTACTTTTGAAGTCGTGTCCTTTATATATATATATATATATATATATATATATAAGAAACTAATAAATTCCAAGGATAAGTACCGAGCACCATTCCAGCAACTTACAGAGCAGCTTGGTGTTGCAGTGACTGCAAGAAATATTCAGTTATAAACAAAGCTTGCCCTTATGTCTTAGATTGAAGAAATAGGGGAGATAAGCATACATATCTGCAGTGGCAGATAATTCTGCCTAACCAACAGTATGTGCTTGAGTGGGTGAATGGGGAAAAATAAAATAAATGCTTCTCAAAATGAACCTTAAGCAAGCTTATAGTCTCCAAGAGGGAGACAGTCTCCAATGGGGAGGAAACTCACTAACATATAACTCCTGGTCAGATACCGATATTTCGAAACCTGATTGTTTCTCCTCAGTGACCGCGGAAAGTGGTAATTTGACTCCTCTGCCTTTTCGGTTTTAAGAAGAATGCTATCCCAGAAAAAGCTGGTGTGCAATACCGTAGTATGTTTGTTGATATTTCATTTTGAGAAGCATTTATTTTATTTTTCCCCATTCACCCACTCAAGCACATACTGTTGGTTAGGCAGAATTATCTGCCACTGCAGATATGTATGCTTATCTCCCCCTATTTCTTCAATCTAAGACATAAGGGCAAGCTTTGTTTATAATTGAATATTTCTTGCAGTCACTGCAACACCAAGCTGCTCTGTAAGTTGCTGGAATGGTGCTCGGTACTTATCCTTGGAATTTATTAGTTTCTTGTAATTTAGTCCCTTGCGGATTCATTCCAAGAACTGGCCCTCAGCACTTGTGTCTTAAGAGGTTATCTTTTTATATTTTCTACTTTTCACAAGAAAATGTAGCTTGTTTTGCTCTTTCATGATTTTCTTTTGCTTCTTAGGTGGCGCCTTTGGTTGGTTTTTTGAAATCTCAACAAACATACTACGGTATTGCACACCAGACTTTTCTAGGATAGCATTCTTCTTAAAATCGAAAAGGCAGAGGAGTCAAATTACCACTTTCCGCGGTCACTGAGGAGAAACAATCAGGTTTTGAAATATCGGTATCTGACCAGGAGTTATATGTTAGTGAGTTTCCTCCCCATTGGAGACTGTCTCCCTCTTGGAGACTATAAGCTTGCTTAAGGTTCATTTTGAGAAGCATTTATTTTTTTTCCCCATTCACCCACTCAAGCACATACTGTTGGTTAGGCAGAATTATCTGCCACTGCAGATATGTATGCTTATCTCCCCCTATTTCTTCAATCTAAGACATAAGGGCAAGCTTTGTTTATAATTGAATATATATATATATATATATATATATATATATATATACTTTTTTCGTTGTTCCCTGTCTCACTCCAGACTTCCTTTCATACCAGTCAAACTGAGGTTAACTGTATTTGTTACAGTTCGCCCGTGTGTTTATTTGACGATATTGAAGTTCGAAAAGGCTGTGCCAGTCTTGAATAAATGGTAATTTGTTTTAATTCATTTCTCCATTTGTTGTTGCTGTGTAGATGTGTCACGTATGGGGTATATGGGCAATCTTTGAGGGATGTCTACTCGTTCGTCCTGTGTGCTCTGCGTCATTTCCGTCAGGCGATTCGGTTTCGTAAGCAGCATTCGTTTCGAGTTATGGCCTGTAATTGACTTCATCATGGGAGCAAGAGTTACCCTGTTTGTTGGTTTTTTTTTTTTTTTTTTTTTTTTGCCATTGAGGGCAAGGTGTTGAAAATCCTGTATTGCACTTATGCTTTCCTCTCATTGAAAAAGGATCCGTTCTCTGTCTGTCTGTCTCTGTCTTTCTTTCTTTCTTTCCGTAGAGTGTCCACAATCATCAAGTTGATTATTCTGACACTTGCGTGTGTATGACCGTTTTTTTTTATCCTGCCATTAAGGCAGCCATACTCCAACTTCGGGGAAGGTGCATGCTATGTGTAATGTGTCATCCATACCAACGGCCAAACTGGCCTTCTCTTCCGAAAGTTAGTGATGGGATTTTACGTGTGTGCAAGATGTGCGTGCGTTCACGCACGGAACCTCGGTTTATAGTCTCATTCGAAGGATTGTGTGGGGAAAGGAGTCCGAACCAACTCTCTCTCTCTCTCTCTCCTCTCTCTCTCTCTCTCTCTCTCTTTGTTGCTCTGTTGTTCTTCTGCTGTGTGCCTCTTTCCCCATCGGTCCCCTGACCCCCTGTCGCTGTGGCGGTGTGGGTGGTCCCGGTCCCCCAGCACAGAAGAAGGAGCCTAGCCATGCCATGCTTCTTCCCCCAGTTCCAGTCCTCCCTCGCTTCCTCTTACACACGCCATTCCTCCTGCCCTGCAGCCTCTAACCACATCATGCACGGCGTCATCAAGCGACAGGTTGTTACTGGGTGAGCGGAGGGTTGAGGGAAGGGAGGGAGGGGAGGGGCGGGGGGGGGGGAGAGAGAGGGAGGGGGCGGGGGGTGGGGGTTGTAGCTAAGGCCACAGCCGAAGACCAGGGTGGCGGACGGAGGGAGAGGGGGGGGGGTTTCTATACGTGCGTGATAGACGGGGACTAGCCGGGGGGGGGGGGGGGGGGCTGGGGAGGGGGAGGGGAGGGGGTGAATAGCGGGGTGGGAAGGCAGGGGTGAGAAGTGAGGGGGTGGGGGTATATTTACACGTAATCAGAGGGGTGGGAACTAGAAATGTCTTTTTCCGCCTCTGTGCAGGAATGTGGATGATCGGTCGGACAAAAGTGAAAAAAAAAAAACAAAAAAAAAAAAAAGAACAAAAACAAACAACAAACCAACGACAATGACAACGTCCAACAAACAAACAAACAAACAAAAACCGTTAGGTGAGTGAGGACACCCGCACAAGTGTTAAGTGTGTGTGTGTGTGTGTTGTGTGTGTGTGTGTGTGTGTGCGCGCGCGCCGCGTGGTGTGTGTGTGCGTGTGTGTGTCGATGTGTGTGCCGCGCGCGCGGTGTGTGGTATGTATGTTTTGTGTGTGTGTGCGCGCGCGCGTGCGGTGTGTGTGTGTGTGTGTGTGTGTGTGTGGAGAGAGAAGAGAGAGAGAGAGAGAGAGAGTCCTTGTACTTCGTGGTGTGTGTGTGTGTGTGTGTGTGTGTGTGTGTGTGTGTGTGTGTGTGTGTTGGTGTGTTTGAGAGAGAGAGACAGACAGACAGACAGAGACGGAGAGAGTCTTTGTAATCTGTGCGAGCGCGCGCGCGCGCGTGTGTGTCTGTGTGTGCATGTATGCTTGTGTGTGTGTGTGGGAGAGAGAGAGAGGAAGAGGGAAAGAGAGAGACTGGGGAGGGAGAGAGAAAGTGTGTGTGTGTGTGTGTGTGTGTGTGTGTGTGTGTGTGTGTGTGGTGTCGTGTGTGGTCGTGTGTGTGGGGAGTTAAGTGTGGAATGAGTGAAGAGAGAGAGAGAGAGAGACAGAAGACAGAAGACAGACAGACAGACAGACAGGAAGAGAAGAGAAGAGAGAGGAGAGAGAGAGCTCTCGCTTTATCTCCGTCTCTATGCCAAGTAGGTGTGCGGTCGTCTGCACACACACACACACACACACACACACACACACCACACACACACACACACACACACACACACACACAACACACACACACACACACACACACACACACACACACACACACACACACACACGCACACACACACACACACACACACTCTCTCTCTCTCTCTCTCTTCTCTCTCTCTCTCTCTTCTCTCTCTCTCTCTCTCACCACGCACGGACGCACGCACGCACACACATACAACAAGAGAGAGAGAGAGAGAGAGAGAGAGAGAGAGAGAGAGAGAGCGAACAGTACCTTTGCAAGAAAAAGAAAATGTAAGAAAGAAGGGAGGGGGGGGGGGATGGCGCTGACGTGGAATGGGCAGGAGGATGGTAGTGAGTGTGAGGGACCTGAACGTACCTTGCTAGACATTGTCAACGGTGTGTGTGTCTCACAGAACAAGGGGTGAGGGGGGGGGGGACCAGCGGAGAGGGAAGAAAGGAGGAGGGATGGCTAGCAGAGAAGAGAAGGAGGAGGAGAAGGAGGGGGGGGGGGAGAAGGTGCTGGGTGACAAATGTCGGGGGGTCGAGCGGCAGGTCTTTCATCTCGTCTGCTACGAGGCGAGGAGCTGGCTTTGAAGTTGATAACGTTTCGCTTTGTGTCTGGGTGGCCCCTGGTTAGGTCACGGGGGATGGTGGGTGGAAGGTGTGTGTGCGGGGGGGGGGAGGGGGGGGGAGGGGATGGGAGGGATGTGGGAGGGCCGTGGGGGGTAAGGGGGGAGGGCTGTGAAGGATGAAAGGAGAGAGTGTGTGTCCGTGTGTGTGTGTGTGTGTGTGTGTGTGTGTGTGTGTGTGTGTGTTGTGTATTTATGCGTCTCTCTCTCTCTCTCTCTCTCTGTCTCTCTGTCTCTGTCTCTGTCTGTCTGTCTGTCTGTCTGTCTGTCTTCTGTCTTCTCTCTCTCTCTCTCTCTCTCTCTCTCTCTCTCCTCTCTCTCTCTCTCTCTGTGGATTGTCTTAGGGTGAAATTATCTTGTCAACTTTCTTGAACTACAAAAGTTTAACCAGGCAAAAACTACAGGACAACTACAGACTACAGAACAGGAGAACTCCTGAACAAACAACCAAGCTGAAACAATTCATTGCTCGCACCGTGGCGGAATAAAGTGATGACGTCTGGCTGTATTTTCGTTTGTTTGTGTTTGTTTGTTTGTTTGTTTGTTTTTTTTAGTCATATGTCGCACAACTTGATGAAAGATGAGTTGCCAATGTCAGGTTCTTCTGTCCAGGCCGTGTGTTCATTGTCATGTGCTGTCCAGGCCATGTGTTCATTGTCATGTTCTTCTGTCCAGGCCGTGTGTTCATTGTCATGTGCTGTCCAGGCCGTGTGTTCATTGTCATGTGCTGTCCAGGCCGTGTGTTCATTGTCATGTTCTTCTGTCCAGGCCGTGTGTTCATTGTCATGTGCTGTCCAGGCCGTGTGTTCATTGTCATGTGCTGTCCAGGCCGTGTGTTCATTGTCATGTGCTGTCCAGGCCGTGTGTTCATTGTCATGTGCTGTCCAGGCCGTGTGTTCATTGTCATGTGCTGTCCAGGCCGTGTGTTCATTGTCATGTTCTTCTGTCCAGGCCATGTGTTCATTGTCATGTGCTGTCCAGGCCATGTGTTCATTGTCATGTGCTGTCCAGGCCGTGTGTTCATTGTCATGTTCTTCTGTCCAGGCCGTGTGTTCATTGTCATGTTCTGTCCAGGCCGTGTGTTCATTGTCATGTGCTTCCAGCGTGTTCTGTCATTCTGTAGGGCACATAATGCTGTTGTCGTCTTCTCTCTAGGGCATGGCTGGCATTGTTATGGGGTTTTTTTTTTTGTTTTTTTTTTTCTCTCTCCCAGGGCATCCGTGTCAATGTCATGTTCGCTACAGAGCCTAGGTGTCATTGTCATGTTCGCTACAGAGCCTAGGTGTCATTGTCCTGTCCCTTACAGAGTCTAGGCGTCATTGTGATGTCCGCTATAGAGCCTAGGTGTCATTGTCATGTTCTCTCCAAGGCCTTGCTATCATGGCATCGTTATTAGGGTTCAAAGGTTGTGGGGTCAATCCCTTTTTGAAACAGGTTACAAGGATGAGATTTTGGATCCCAGATTCTATATACGAACGCATGTTATTATCACTGTTGATGTTATTATTATCATTGCTATTATTATTATTAATTATTATCATTGCTATTATTATTATTATTATTATTATTATTATCATTGCTATTATTATTATTATTTGTTTTTGTTGTTACTATTATTATCATTATTATTATTATCATCATTATTATTACTGTTAGAGTATTTATATAGCGTCTGTCCTCGTTTAGAGACCAAGCTCTAAGCGCTTTACACTATACAACAGGCTTCCTACCCGGGTAGAGCGGATTGAGGAGCTGCCTGCTGGCGCTAACACTCATGATGTCACTACGTTAATGGTGGGACGGAAAACGGTCCCCTTGCAAAACATTTCGCCAGTGATGACGTTGAGAGTTTTATTTAGCCAGGGAACGAAGCAAAACAGAAGAAGGATGACTTTCCGATCATTTTGTCAGACAATGCTTGATCAACAAATGAAACCTTTTTCTGAAGGTGAGAGAACACACAACAAGCCACAGGACGGATATCGTGTTGCGAACAAATCCGATGGCTTTTCCGACCAATTGGAAGGAAGGTTACAAAAAGATTGGCACATCACTTACACGCAGTACATCTTGTATTTGAATAATTACGAATAGAAGACACAGAGAATCAAGACGACGTTGAAACAATCCAGTCTTTTCTTGTTTTAAATCAGCTTTTCGTGTAATCCATACCATCTCATAATGAATGGTGAATTTATGAGCAGGATATCAATAAAGAAATCTTGTTTAATTATGTTCAGCCGTGATGGATTTTTTTTACGCACCAACAATAAGCTCGTGTGCTGATTGGTAGAAAGACTTCGGGACTTTTTTTTTCTTTCCTCCAAGAATCGTGTTCACTGACCGCAAGAATGGAATCGGTTACACTGGGGGGCTTCTGGTACTGGGCTGGGTACACGCACCTCCTCCTCCTCCCTTACTACTCTTGTATGCATCCCCCCCCCCCTTTTCTTCCCGCACCCCCTTCCCCTCCCCTCCCCCCGTCTCTGTCTGTCCCTCTGTCTGTCTGTCTGTCTCTCCTCTGTCTCTGTCTCTGTCTCTGTCTGTCTGTCTGTCTGTCTGTCTGTCTTCTCCTCTCTCTCTCTCTCTCTCTCTCTCTCTCTCTTCTCTCTCTCTCTCTCTCTCTCTCTTCATTTCAGTTTCGATCAGTTCTGACTTCGTGGTAGAGAAGTCCATCCAATCTTTCTGGTGTTCTGTAAAATCCATATACTGCTGCTATGTTCTCTATACCCCCCCCCCCCCCCCCCGTGCCCTCCTGCCCCCCCTCCTCCCCCTCCCCCTTCGTAAGGGCAATGGCCTTTACATGCATAAACCATCTGAGTTCTCTCTCTCTCTCTCTCTTCTCATTCTCTCTGTCCCCCCTCCCTCTCTCTCTCTCTCTCCCTTCACCCTCTCCTCCATCTCCCCTCCCACCCACTCCGCATCTCTGTCTCCTCCACACCCTTACACCCCCCCCCCTCCCCTGCACCGGCCACTCAACAGACCAGACGCCTGGTCGAGTGTCCGGCCATTGGCGAGCGCCAGGAGGTTGATGAAGATTGATGTCAGTTCACTGTCTGTCTGTCTGGCGCTGATTGGCTTGTTTGTTGATTGGTCGGTCAGTATCTTTGTCTGTGTCTGTCTGTCTGTTGGTCTGTCTGTCTGTCTCTGTGTCTGTCAGTCTGGGGCTGATTGGCTTGTTTGTTTATTGGTCGGTCAGTATCTTTGTCTGTGTCTGTCTGTTGGGCTGTCGTCTGTCTCTGTGTCTGTCAGTCTGGGGCTGATTGGCTTGTTTGTTTATTGGTCGGTCAGTATCTTTGTCTGTGTCTGTCTGTTGGGCTGTCTGTCTGTCTCTGTGTCTGTCAGTCTGGGGCTGATTGGCTTGTTTGTTTATTGGTCGGTCAGTATCTTTGTCTGTGTCTGTCTGTTGGGCTGTCTGTCTGTCTCTGTGTCTGTCAGTCTGGGCTGATTGGCTTGTTTGTTTATTGGTCGGTCAGTATCTTTGTCTGTGTCTGTCTGTTGGGCTGTCTGTCTGTCCGTCTTTCTGTCTCTTTTTCTTTTTCGGTCTGTCTGTCTGTCTGTCCCTTTCTGTCTCTCTCTATCTCTCCGTCTGTCTGTCTGTCCCTTTCTGTCTCTCTCTATCTCTCCGTCTGTCTGTCCTGTCTGTCTCCTCTCCCTCCCCCCCCCTCCCTCTCCTCTCCTCTCTCCTCCTCTCCTCTCTCTCTCTCTCTCTCTCTCCTTTCTGCTACTACGACTGCTGTTGTCATCGCTGCTGCAACTACTACTGCTTACTCTATTGCTGCTGCTGCTGCTGTTCTCGCTGCTGATACAACAACAACAACAGCGACAACAAGAACAACAAGAACAACGACTACTACTACTACTACTGCTACTACTACTACTATTGCTGCTTCTGCTGCTACTGCTGCTGCTGCTACTACTACTACTACTACTACTACTACTACTTGAATCTGCTGTTTGCTCTTAGCCGCCGCTGGTGGTGGTGGTGGTACATCCGTGCGATATGAAAGAGAAGAAGAAGAAAAAAAAAACGGAAAAGAAAAAGAAAAGAAAGAAAAAAAAAAAAAACCAAGTCATCAAAGAACTTCTACCTCTCCAACTTGTCCTGTTCGTTGTTGGTGGACGACAAGCCTCAACGTGGTCCTGTTCGTTGTTGGTGGACGACAAGCCTCAACGTGGTCCTGTTCGTTGTTGGTGGACGACAAGCCTCAACGTGGTCCTGTTCGTTGTTGGTGGACGACAAGCCTCAACATGGTCCTGTTCGTTGTTGGTGGACGACAAGCCTCAACGTGGTCCTGTTCGTTGTTGGTGGACGACAAGCCTCAATGTGGTCTGTCTGTGTCTGTGTCGTTGCAGCTGCACCCGCTGGGGCTGTGTAACTCCAACGACTACGACGAGCTCTACGACTATGGCTGGGTGGGCGTGGTCAAGCTGGAGACCCCTGAACTGGAACCGGAACCCTGTCTGTCTGTCTTTGGCAAGGTCAGTATATACTGCAGTGAGAGAGAGAGAGAGAGAGAGAGAGAGAGAGAGAGGGAGAGAGAGAGAGGGGAGGGGGAGGGAGAGGAGAGAGAGAGGAGAGAGAGAGAGAGAGAGGAGAGAAAAGAAGAGAGAAAGAGAGAGAGAGAGAAGAAAGAATGAGAAAGAGAAAGAGAGAGAAAATGAGAGTGAGAGGACAGACGAGAATGAGAGAGAGAGAAGAGAGAGTCAAGACTCAGTATGATTTATTCATGGTTAGGCCTGCCATTGCCAGAGAGAGAGAGAGAGAGAGAGAGGAGAGAGAGAGAGAGAGAGAGAGAGAGAGAGAGAGAGAGAATGAGTGAGAGAAAGAAAGAAAGGGAGAGAGAGATTGAGTGAAAGAGAGAGAATGAAAGAGAGAGAGACAGAGGGAGAGAAACAGTGGGAGAGACAGGATGAGAGAGAAAGAGAGAAAACAGAGAATGAGAAAGAGAGAAAATGAGAGAGCGAGAGGAGAGAGAGAGAGAGACAGACAGAATGAGAGAGAGAATGAAGAGAGAGAGAGT
>CM065736.1:26628009-26630509 GCA_033310375.1 Conus canariensis
TGTGCTTGGTGAAGACGTATTAGGGGAGAAAAAAAAAAAAAAAAAAACATCGCTCAGGTTGTAGCATCAGTTTGATGCAATTTGCTTCGTCGGATATAAAATACGGATAGGACGTCATGGTGCGCTTCCCCACACCCGGTACCCCTTACCCCCCCCCCCCCACACACACACACTCATGCACGCACGCACACTCGCACACATACACACACACACACTTTCACACACACACACTCACACACACACGCACGCACACACCACGCACGCACGCACACTCACGACACGCACCACACACACACACACACAACCGCGCGCGCGTACGCCACGCACGCACGCACGCACACGCACGCACACACACACACACACCACACACACACACACACTTTGGAGGATGACAGTCCACAACCCCCACCACCCATCACGCACCCCATCGCTTCTACAAGAAGAATTTTTAGAAGTTGAGAACCCTCTTTCCCTCCCAACCCCTCCCCCACCCCCCACCCCCACCCCCACCTCCTTCCAGCCGCTTCAACAAGATCGTGAAATAGGAGAGCCGCTCACCCTCCCCCACCCCCCTGTCTTCTCCCCACCGCTTCCGAAAAAAAAACAACAACAAACTGGAAGGTGAGAGAAGTCCACATTCCCCCACCTCATCCGCGCACCTCTCTCTCTCTCTCTCTCTCTCTCTCTCTCTCTCTCTCTCTCTCTGTCTCTGTCTGTCTGTCTCTGTCTCTCTCTCTCTCTCTGTCTCTCTCGCTCTCTGTCTCTCTCTCTCTCTCTCGCTCTCTCTCTCTCTCTCTCTCTCTCTCTCGCTCGCTCGCTCGCTCCCCCCCTCTCTCTCTCTCTCTTCGCTCCCTCTCTCTCCCTCTCTCTCTCTCTCTCTCTCGCTCCCTCTCTCTCGCTCTCTCCTCTCTCTCTCTCTCTCTCTCTTTTCTCTCTCTCTCTCTCTTTCTCTCTCGCTCTCTGTCCCCCCCTTCCCCCCTCCCCTCGAAAGAGTGGAGAACCAGGTGGACAAGCCAATAAAACTAGCTAACAAAACAAGTGGGTTGAAAAGACAAGAGGAAAAACAACAAGAAAGAACATGGGTTAGAGAGAAGTGTTGGGAGGGGGGGTGTACGGCAATGAGTTTGGGGGGAAATAAAAATGTGGGGAAAAAAGAGAAGGAAGAAAGAATGAAAGAAAGAAAGATTGAAAGAAAAGAAGAAAAAGAAAGAAAGATAGAAAGGAAGAAAGACAGACAACAGAAAGATGGTAGCAAGGAAAGAAAGACAGACAGATAGACAGAAAGAAAAAGAAAGAAAGAAATTACGAAAGAAAGAAAGAAAGAACGATTGAAGAAAGAAAAGAATAAAAAGAAAGAAAGACCATACGGAAAAACAGACAGAAAGAGAAAGAAGGGAAGAAGGGGAAAGGCAGAAGGAAAGAACGATTGAAAGAGAGAAAGAAAAGAAAGAAAGAACTATTGAAGAAAGAAACAATGGATGAAAGAAAAAAAAAAAACGATTGAAAGAAAGAAAGAAAAAGATGGAAAGTAAGAAAGACAGAAGGAATAAAGAAAGACAGAAAAAGAAAGAAAGAAAGACAAAAAGGCAAACAAACAGAGAGAGAGAGAGAGAGCATGGTCAGACCTAAGTGGCAGCGCGGGGGGGGGGGGGGGGGGGGGGGGGCGCTGTGTTGAAGGAGGATACCTACAAAAAAAAAAAAAGCTTGATAATAGTCAAAGGGAAACAACATAAGATGACAAAGTGAGGGAAAGAGGAAAAAACATTGGCATAAGGCGAAGACAAGGCCGTACACACACAAAAAAGTAACCCCCACCCCCACCCCCCACCCCCACCCCCCAAAAAAAAAAACAACAACAAAAGACAGGGAAAAAAAACCAGTAACTAAATAGTTGAAATTGAAATGAAATGAGGCAGGGAACAGTAAACAATAAACAGTAAACAAGTGGGGTAACTTTTGCTCCCAGTAAGAAAACCTAACACAGAGTAACTTTTATTCAAGACTGGCACAGCCTTTTAAACTTGAATAAAGTCAGACAAATACATAGACGAACAATCTAATAGTGGGGGAAAAACAAGCGCAGGCCAACAACTGAACTGTCTTCATAGTAATGACTTGGCAAAGATTTGAACTTAAGAGGGGGGGGGGGGGGGAGGGGGGAGGTTGAAGATGGAGAAACTGGGAACATGAAATTAAGAAAATATATTATAGATATGAAAACTCTTCACTCGCTGCATGAGGAAACCATTGTAAACCCTTTCAAAGGCAGATATATTTGTATTGCCTGCTCCGAGGCCTTTCGTCCGCTGGATCGGAAATCATCAGGGAGACACGGCTGGTTGTGTCTGTGCTCCTGGCGTCAAATAGAGACACACCACAGTCCATAATACCGTGGTGTTCTCACCACCAAGGGTTCAAAAAAGAATCCAACAGCACCTCCGAAGCAGCCAGCGAAGGGTAGTAAATGAAACCAAACGAAAATGTGGGGAGGAAAAAAAGT
>CM065736.1:26633009-26640509 GCA_033310375.1 Conus canariensis
ACACACACACACACACACACAACCACACACACACACACACACACACACACACACACACACACACACATAAAATAGCAGCGGTCATGTCTTGGCAGTCTTCTTCTCCGGAGGTTCACGCCTCCTCCTCTTCACCCCCCCACCTTCCCCATCTTCAGGCCCAGCCCTTTCGCTTCCCCCTCCTTCCAGTCCTCCCCCATCCCCCATCCCCCCCCCCCCCCCCCCCCTCCGACACACACACACTTTGCTGCAGTGTAGTAAAAATATGTTGTTGACGGTCGCTGTCCAACTGTCCTGTCTCAGGCCATGCTTAAGGGTCCTCCGGGGTGACGTGGGCAGTTGTCCAACTGTCTTGTCTCAGGCCCTGCTTAATTAAGGGTCCAGGATGATGGGGGCAGTTGTCCAGCTGTCTTGTCTCAGGCCATGCTTAAGGGTCAGGGGTGACATGGGCAGTTGACAGGACAAAAGAGAGAACATTGGGCCGTTGTGTTTTGGTCTTCGTTTGGATCTCTCTCTGTCTCTCTCTCTCCCTCTCTCTCCCTCTCTCTCTCTGTCTGCATGTGTGTGCGTGCATGCGTGCGTGCGTTCGTGCGTGGGTGTTTTCTGTGTGTGTTTTTTGTGTGTGTGTGTGTGTGTGTGTGTGTGTGTGTGTGTGTGTGTGTGTGTGTGTGTGTGTGTGTGTGTCTGTCTGTCTGTCTGTCTGTCTGTCTGTCTCTCTCTCTCTCTCTCTCTCTCTCTCTTACGTATACACACACACTCTCTCTCTGTCTCTCTCTGTCTCTCTCTGTCTGTCTCTCTCTCTCTCTCTCTCTCTCTCTCTCTCTCTCTCTCTTATGCCTATTTTTCTGTCTGTCTATCTGGGTGTCTGTTTGTCTGTCTGTCTGTCTGTCTGTCTGTCTCTCTCTCTCTCTCTCTCTCTCTCTCTCTCTCTCTCTCTCTCTCTCTCCCTTATGTTCGTTTCGTTGTAATACTGAGTGATTTCAGTCTATAAAGGGAAGTCAGCTCGATCAAAGGAGGTCTTTAAACGTCGTCAGATTCACTGAAGTGGTTCGCAAGTCTTCTTTGGAATGAAAGAATCCATCATGGTTGCTGTTAACCTTAACCATGAAAGCACCGGCAGTGATTCCCCTGAGACCCTAAAACCCAAAGAAACCCGAATACAGTACCGAAAGAACCTACAATGGCATTTTCTAAGAATCAAATAAGCCACAGTAGCATCAGCCTTAATAAACAAAGGAGACGCTCTAGTACTACCCTCAGAATCACAAAACCGAAAGTAATATTACCCTAAGAATGAACGAATCCTTGATGTGATTACCTCTAAGAATGAAAGCCTCTAGAATAGTATTACCGCATACATGAAAAGTACCCATAGTGGTGTTACTCTGAAAATAAAAAACCCAGTTAGTTACCTCTGAGAGTTAAAGAACCCACGTCGGTATTACCCCAAGAATCAAAGAACCCTTTAATGTCATTACTTCTAAAAGTCCAAGAACCAGGAACAGCTTTTCCCTAAGAGTCGAAGAATCTACATTTTACTTGACACTGGCCCTATACCCAATTTCCACCCAGCTCTTCGCTTCATCTACAAGATTTCGGAGACCACTGTTTCATTCTTGGATATCCAACTGTCCACCTCAGCTGACTCACAACACCTGTCAACTTCTGTTTTCTACAAGCCCACAGATTCTCATTCTTACCTATTGTATTCATCTAGTCATCCATGCCCTGCAAAAGACAACACTCCCTTCTCCCAGTTCCTACGTCTCCGACGCCTGTGCAGTGATGACCAGGACTTTGAAGCAAAGGCACTGGACATGGCATCCTTTTTCGAGACAGGTGGATATCCACATACCATTGTTCAAGAGGCTCTTGGTCGAGCAAACTCTGTTTCCCGGGCAAAAGCCTTGATGTCCAAACCTGATGCAGACAACAAAGACAGTATTCCATTGACACTTATCTACCACCCCCATAATATTCCTGTCAAAAACATCCTCTTACGCCATTTCAAAATCTTACAACCTGATCCAAAGCTGAAATCGATCTTCCCCAAGCCTCCCCTCATCGCCTACAGGAGAGAGAAAAACCTTCGCGACCATCTGGCACGAACCACGTTCAGTAAAACACCAACTCTTCAGCCGGAAATTACCCGTGCAATCAACCTGGATGTAAAACCTGCACTTTCATTGCCAACATCCACAGCATCACTGGCCCAAAGGAATATTCGGTGTCCACTCCCATTTCACCTGCCAGTCCACCAACTTGGTGCACGTACTGAGATGCAGCCTCTGCTCAAAGTTGAACGTTGGGGAAACATATTGTACCCTCAACGAACGCTTTGTGGAGCACCTCAGAGCCATCCAGTTGTCTCATCCAACACCAGTGGGGACTCATTTCAACGCTGGTTGCCATAGCCAAACCCATGTCTCCGTAGCTGCTGTTTGGCAAAACCACTCCTCAGCTCCAGAAAGAAAATTCATGGAGTCCAGGATCATCTCTCGCCTTGGCACCACAATTCCTGATGGACTCAACTCCCACATCTGACTTTTTTAGTTTGAATCATTCCAGCTCTTTGCCCTCGCTTTCGTTTCCACCGACCTCTCCTCCACCCCTTTCTCTCTGCACCCCCTCCCCCAGTTTCCCCATTCCACTATATTTACATTCACACCCCATGTACATATATAGCATATTTGTAACATGATATGTAGAGCAGAAGATATACACCCCAAAAACCATCTCCACCATCCAGGTATGCACACTCGTAGACACATACACATGTGAGCAATCCATATGCACCTATATTTACTTACAGGCGTGTCCAACCCCCAACCCCAACCCTCCCCCCGCCCCCCCTCCCCCCCCTCCCTCATACACACCCTCTAGCGCCCTCTTCCAAGCATAAGACTCCTCCTCTACCACTGTCTCCCTTTCTTTTACACACTCTCAAGCGCCCCCTTCTAAGCATAAGACTCCTTTACCACTCTCTCTCTTTCTCCGTCTCTAGTTCTGTTTGTCTTTTCCCTCTATCAGCCTCTCTTTGTCCTTTTCCCTGTCACACACACACACACACACACACACACACACACACACACACACACGCACACGCACACGCACACACACACATGCACGCACATGCACACACACAAAAACACACACATACACACACACGCGTGCGCGCGCACATACACACACACATGCAGGCACATGCACACATACACAAACACACACATACACACACACGCGTGCGCGCGCGCGCGCACACACACACACCACACACACACACACACACACACACACACACACGTGAGCGTACGCGCAGGCACGCGCGCGCGCGCGCGCGCCACACACACACACACACACACACACACACACACACACACACATACACACACACCACACGCGCGCGCGCGCGCGCCCGCACGGACGCACGCACGGACGCACGCACGCACACCTTTAAACACGTAATTGTCCATTTTCGTACATGTTTTCACATGTCATTGCCTATACGTATTTATTTGTTTTTCTTTTTATGTCACAAGTCCTGAAGACGGTCTATGGCCGAAACGTTGTAGATTTTTGTTCTGTTTTTTTTTTTTTTTTTTTTTTCTATTTTAAAATCTTCTAAGCATCCTCAAAGACATTTTACATGTTACTTGATTTTGATTTAACATTTAGAGACGTCAGAGCACAATGTCACTGTTGCCGCGAAGGGAATTTTTGGATGATTTGAAACCTTCTTCAGCTAAAATGTTAGTGCACGAACCATACACATATCACATCTCAACTGACAGTACAGACGACATATTAACTGATTGGACCCATCACATATCAACTAACTGTACACACTATTCACGGTAAGATTTTTAAAAGAAAAAAGGATTAACTCTTTAAAACATCAATTTAGAATTTTTTTGCATCGTAGTGTATAAGTGGTTTATCCTTGTGTCTGCTATGAAGACTGAAGACAAATCTGATTTTGAAAAATAAAATGGTTTGTAGGAAGATTATTGACATTTCTGTATGCCGACAGGTTGCTAACACGTAAGAGCCATTATCAAACATTGAACGGTACGGGTAAGCTTGTGTTTAATACTTTTTTTTTCAAATATAACGCTTTTGTTTAAAAAACAAACAAACAAACAAAACACGTAACTTTAGAGATATCGCTCATCTATTGATTGTACAGCCTTGAGTCCTTTGAACTGGCAAAACGTATTACGTGTCCTTCTTCTTCCTTCCCGTCTTCCTCCTCGTCCTTCTCTTCCTGGACGTCTACCTCTTCCTTTTTTTTTCCCCTCTTCCTTCTTCCTTCTTCATCTCTTCCTTGTCCTCTTTCTTCAGGGAGGTAAGCTGATCTCATCAAAGGATACGGTCTCTTCGCACACTCCCACAAAATTCATTCTTTCCTTCGTTCATTGTCTTTGTGGGAGGGGGGGGGGGAGGTTATGCGTGGGATAAGGGGGCTGGAGGAAAAATAAGAGGGGAGTGGAGGGGGGGAGGATGATGGATGAGGTATCAACAGGGCTGTTCTGCTGTCAACAGGATGACAGCCGCTGTCTCACGGCACCATAATGTTGTAGCAAAGCTGTCCGCTCACCTCTTGTCTTTTGCCTTGATGATGTCTCAGCCACAGGGAGATGAAGGGACAGATGGACATGTCATGACTCATGCCTCTTTGTGTTGGGTCTTATCATGTCCATCGTTGTTGTTGTTCTTGTTGTTCTTGCTGTTGTTCTTCTTCTTCTTGTTCTTGTTCTTATTCATGTTTTTGTTAACCCATGAAAATGCTGGTTAAGGTCAGGGTCGGTAGGGAGGGGGATGAGGGGGGAGGGGGGTTGAGGGATTGTTCTGTGCATTTTACGTATGTCGTATGTTTTCTTCGACGTTTAAAGAACTTTTTTTTTTCCTTCGCTATTCCATCTTCGCCACCTCAGTGGCATTACACCCACGCCGCTCATCCCAACCCCTCCTTCACAGCCACAGCCCGTAGGCCACCGACCAGAGGCGACCCTGCGCTGCTGCTGACTCATTTCGGTAGAGTCTAGTGTGACCTCTTCTGATCCAGCATACAGCAGGACACCACCTACTGAGTACCCCACTGACAATAATGCGGAGCCGGCGTGAATGAGCTCTCACTCCGGAGGGCGCCATTACGTCCGTCAATTGACAGTCCCCTTGAATCTGCCGATACCGATGACTGGAGCACAATCAAACCCAGGCCATCAAACCAGGCCATAGTTGTGGAGAAGCCATCGAAACTGAAAGTCACCGTGAAAGCAGGGCAAGGAGGGACACAGAATAAGAGATTTTAAAAACAAAATGTTTATCGATGAGGATGAAGATGATGAAGATGATGCAAAGAATTTCCATTCAGGTCTGAGACTGCATGGCAGGGCTGTGCTCTATGCTTTTAAAAAGAAATAATATACCCTAGTGTCAACAGGCCCGAAAGATACAGACACCTGCAGTGTTGGTGAATAAATGTGAGCAACACTCTTATAAACGCATCCATTAAGGGGATATAGAACTCGATTGTGGGGTCACAGTTATCCTAGTTGAGGCCGTGCCAGACTCAACTCTGTGTAAGTTCCGGTTAGGAAAGAAAAAATGCACAAATAATGGCTCTTATAAGAATCGCGAACAAACGCTCTTTCAGCCGGGATTTCGCATCTCGAACCACTTGGCTTCAGTGGTGAGCTGAAGAAGATATATCATCGAACATTCCCGATGTGTGTTTTGTATTGTGCCTTAAATGAGAGTGCCTTTGCATGTGGTGTGTGTGTGTGTGTGTGTGTTGTGTGTGTGGTCGTCGTCGTGCGTCGTCGTCGACAGTTTAATGTCCTTCCACTATAGTGATTCAGACAGTTTATGTGTGGGTGAATGAAGTATGCAAGTGATGAAGTGTATTATTCCATTAACGATAGAATATGACATCCCCTCCTCTCCCCCCCCTCCCCCACCCCCAATCCCTCTTCCACCTTAACAATTTTAAGTGAGAAGTGATAAGAAGTGTGTGTGTGTGTGTGTGTGTGGGGGGGGGGGGGGGGTATTTGTATTTTGGCTGTTACTGGCTCTGTCGTGCCCATGGTGTGTGTATGCTCGTTTTCTGGCGATTTATAACAACAACAACAAAAACTTTACGACTCATGCCTACTTGTGTTGAACAATTATTTAGTAGTAGGGGGGGGGGGGGGGGGGGAACAAGTGCAATCTAACAATTCCTCTGTCATTACATTCATGATCTGGCAAAGATTAAAGAAAAAAGAAAGCGGGGAGGAGGGGGGGGGGGGGGGGGGGAAGAAAGAAAATGCGAGCGGAAAAATCAGGATGTATATTACAAATTTTAAATCATCCACTAGCAGCGTATGGAAACCATTGTAATCCACCTTTAACACAGACCATTCATTTCGTCAGCTCCTAGGCCTTTCGTGCGCTGGAACGGACTCATCAGAGAGGCACGGCTGATTGTGTCCGTGCTCCTTTGGCATGAAACGGAGAAATACCACAGTCTGTAATTCTGTGGTACTGTCTCCACCAAGGATTCAAAAATAGAGTCCAACAACATCCCAAAGCAGCCAGCGAAGGGTAGAAAAGTAAAAAAAAAAAATTGCGGTAAGGAAAATAGGTTGCTAAAAAAAAAACACCTAAAAACATTATGTACATAGTATAAAATGTAGGGGATAGTCTTTGAGCCTATGCTTGAGAAGGAGATCAAAAGGTATCCAACAGTCAGTGTGGTCAGCTCTGCTGTTCAATAACACAAGCATTGTCAGCGGCTAAGAATTGTGCAGAACAACCTTCACTTGGATCTTCTAAGAGATGCAATCTCCCACTGATCGACCAAACAGTATTATGTTGAACAATGGGAGAATGGTTTTTTTTTTTTTTTTTTTTTTTTTTTTGTGGTTGTTGTTGTTTTCTAAGGTGCGCTTGCCCTGCTTTTCTATGGTCATAGGTTGCATTGCTGTTATGGCTTTCAGGAACTATACAAGGATTCGCACGAACACGTTGCGTATCACGTGACAGGCTTGTGATTATGTGACATACTTGTAACTCCAATATTTTGTCACTTTTACACAATCTTGACATGAAATGGGTATACTTCGAACGCAATATTTTTTTTCACTTTTACACAATTTTGACATGAAAGGGAAACCATAGGGTTCTTTCGCTTACTGTATCAAATCAGACGCACTTTTTTCTTTTTTTTTTCTTTTTACTTTTTTTTTGTTGACTTTATAATTTACAGAAAGGTGTCTGAAGTAGCAGTTTACGTCAAAAGCCTCGTCACCTGTACATTAAACGTCATGCCCTGAATGTCGCCTTGGTATCGTGGCTAACAATGGGTAGACGTCTGTTTTGATCATATGAGCAGGACATTAAATGTGTGTGTCCTTCATTTAACGTCTATCCACTATTCGTGATATTAGACATACATTATAAATGTCAAGCCTTGTATGTATCCTCGTGACAAAGCCAACAGTAAGCTGAGGTCTATTTAGA
>CM065736.1:26658009-26663009 GCA_033310375.1 Conus canariensis
TGAGGTTACTGGATGGTGAGGGACAAGAGTGAGGGTGGTGAGGATCGGTGGTGAGTGATGTTTGTGAATGGTGAGGGTGGATGAGGATGGACAGTAAGTTATGAGTAATGGTGGTTGAGTGAGTGGTGAGTAAATATCGTGAGTGGTTAGTGAGGGTAATGGATGGTGAGGGACAAGAATGAGGGTGGTGAGCGACAGTGGTGAATGGTTATAGGTGGCTGAGTGTGTGGAAGAAGTATCGTGTGCATTGTGAGGGATGATGAGTGAGTGAGTGAGTGAGTGAGTGATGGGTAAGGGTGGTAAGTAAACATGGCGAGTGGTGACTGACAAGGTTGATGGCAATGAATGAAGGTGTGGAGTGGGGCTGGAGAGTGATGGGTGAGGGAGGTGAGTGGTGAGTTTTTTTTATGGTGAGGGATGAGTGATAACGATGTTAAGTAGTGAGCGAGGATGGCGAGTGATGAGTGGTGAGTGATAGTGCTGAGTGATGGTGATTGTCAGCGCGGGCATTGATGACTTGGAATGACGATGGTGAAAGACGACGGTGAGAGAGTAAGTAGAGAGAAAGAGAAGTGAAATATTCTAAAAATGGTAAAACAATAAGGAATAAAGTTATTAACAGTGTCTGTCTCTTTCTCTTCAACGCCTTTCCCCATACCCTGCCCCCTTTCGTTCCTTCGGTACCCTCACTCCTCTCCTCTCCTCCCCTCTCCCCTCCCCCACAAGCAGCTGGTCTGAGACTGGCCCCCGAGGACCTTGAAGACGTGGTGGATGACAACAACCACATCACCGACGTCGCCCTCGCCTTCCACCCCCTTCCCCACGCCCTGGAGTTGGACAGCGATCCCCACCACCACCACCTCCACCACCACCACCAACACCAACACTACCGCCCCCACCGGCGCAGCCCCACCCCTTCCTCCGCACGCTTCTCCTCCCTCCTCTTCCCCCACCCTGCTGCCCCCAGCGTGGCCCCTTCCCAGAGGAGTTCCCGCCAGGCCTCCTCCGCCTCTTGGGCGCAGGCCCCGTGTTCCTGGCTGCACCTGTTCAGCAGCAGGCGGAGGGTGGTCCGAACCACCTGCCCGTCGTGCGAGTGCACCGCCGGCTCCAGCCCTTCAGAGGCCGGCTCCTGCTTCAAAGAGGCCGCGCCCACCACCACCTTGACTTTCCCAGCCTGCGGGTCCTCCTGCAGCAGGGGGTGTGAGGGCGACCCTTTGGCACCCGCTGCTGCTCCCCACGAATACTCCGGCTTCGCTCCCCCTCTCCTACTTCCTCCTCCTCCTCCTCAGCGCAGGGGGTTCTGGGATTACACAGATGTCCGGAGCTACGCTGGGAGTACCCGTGACCTGCGGAACTACGTGACGTCACGCCGTGACGTGGTATCGGGCCGGAGGAACCCGACCGCCGCCGCCGTGTCTTGCCGAGAAGGGAAGGGTTCGGGATATCCCGGCGTGATTCGGCCCATCCCGCTGTCCCCCTGTGTGCCTTATCACTCGGGCGTTCCTTTCACGCCCGCCGTGGCGTCCGAGCAGCACGTGTGCGGGGACTCTTTCGGCTGTGGGGGACACAGGCACCAGGTGTACCCAGGCCACGCCGTGCGGCTGTACGCTTCCAGGATACCCTCCGGAGGTGTCCCCGTGTACGAGACCCAGCAGGATAAGTGGGGATCGTTGCGGACCTTCAGTGTCACAGCCATGAGAGGCTCCGGGTCTTCTTCCGACCCCTACCCCAGCGACAGTAGCGCCGATTGTGACTGCTGCTGTAGAGGCAGAGGGGCAGGAGACAGAGCCGGCCCCGCCGCTCCAGACTCCAACCTCATCGACAGCAACCGCAGCACCTACGGCTCCACGGACCCCAAGGACTCCAGTGACGTCAGCAGCTACGACTCGCGGGTCTACCAGGCGAAGGAGTCTGGCAGCAGAAGAGAGGAGCGGGAGAGGAGGAACGGGGGGTCAACCTCACCAGTGCCTCTTCTTCCTCCTCCTCCTCCTCCACGGTCCCTGGCTGTCGGTCAGCCTGTCTGTCCCACGGCGCTGCGGAAGTCCAGCCTTCCTCCCCAGGCAGGGGTGAGCCGAGAGTTGGAGGCAGGTGGCCCGCCACGGGACAAGGTGGTCGTGGTGCACGAGGGGGAGGAGGAAGAGGACGGCAGATCTGTGACGGCGACAGAGCATTCGGGTCAAGTCACTGGTCAGGTCAAGGGTCAGGTCACGGGTCAGGTGAAAGGTCAGGTCGGAGACGACGACAGTGTGTTGTGTGATACGTGCTCAGCTCAGGGATCAACTCAGGACATTCAGTGTGCGGCCTGCGCCTCCCGCTCCCAGTTCAGGGTGCTGCCTGACAGAGACTCCGGGGACAGAGCCCGGGACGCCAACTGTGAACTTCTTGTACTGGACATTCCCCACGAAGACGTGCACAAGACCTCAGTGGAGAAACGTGCTCGACGACGCAACAAGCAGGATCTGAAACCCAGTGCCCAAGGATTGCCCCACGAGGTGGAGGACGTGTCGGTGCTGGGTTCAGGGCAGCAGGAAGACTCCGGGCCGTTGTTGTTCACGGCCAAGCCTCCTAGACCCCGCCTGCCCCACCCTGGGGACCACGGGGTGGGTCACAGGAGGTCCCGGAGTGCCTCCTGCCGACGTCATCATTCCAACCCATCCGTGGTTCATCGTGGACATTCAGCTCCTCACCCGAGACCTCACCACCCTCATAATACTCACCAGGCCAGCTCCAGCTCCAAGGTTTTTGTACACACTCCCAAGTCGAGGGTCTCCTCCGCTCCTTCCAGTTCCAGCCGTCATGGACGCCCCCACCACGGGCCTCACACCTCCTCCTCCTCCTCCCAGCGTCCTCAGGGTCACTTTTCAGGGTCGTCCAGGAGGACGGCCAACAGCAGACGTTACCAGTGGGCGGTGGAACACCTGGCAGCCATTCCAAGCCGTCACCACCATCACCACCCTCAGCACCCTCGTCACTGCCACGACCACGCCCACTGTGACCTCTGTCCTCGGGAGCAGGCTCTCTGGCAAGCCACCCCTCAGCTTTTTGGTCGTGTAGGAGGAAGTGGAGGAGGAGGATGTAGAGGAGATGGTGCAGCTCCTCGTCTGATGTCGGACTCCAGCCGTGGGCCCAGCTGCCGGAAGTGTCACCGGAGGAGCCGGTTCGGCTCGAGCAGCGCTGTGCCCAAACACTCCATGGTTCTCTTCAGGGAGCCGGAAGGTAGGAGTCATCCCCCCTGCAACACATTATTCACCATCACCTGACTATCACAACTTTAGATGGAAAGATCTAGATAAACGTGTGTGGGTCCCTTACGCTAACAGCTGATCGTAAGCTGACAGCAGTGAACACTCCCTTGAAGATGTAGCCTACTCATTGTTTCTCACAGCCGCGCGCATGGCACGTGTAGTTTATCACACCAGCCAGCGTGCGCCCTCAGCAACATTCCCACACACTGGGAGACATTGTTTATTACTAGCATGCGGGCTCTCTCTCTCTCTCTCTCTCTCTCTCTCTCTCTCTCTCTCTCCTCTCTCTCTCTCTCTCTCTCTCTCTCAGTGACCAGGGATAGTGTGCACAGAGGTGCTGACCCGGTTCTCATTGAACGCGCGCAAAGCAGAGAACACCATGGTGTATGCATTCGTTCATCAGGTGGGGGGGGGGGGGGGGGAGGGGGAGGAGGGCATTACCGCGTTCTATAACAGAAATCGTGTGTTTTCTTGTAAAATGCCCTTTCTTAGCGGTGGATTCTGTACTCAGTGCATCAATGACAGTACCCATATTTGTCGTGAATTTGACAGCAGTGCTGAAAATGAACGCCAAATGCTGTATCTAGGACTCTTTGAGAATACGATTCTGCTGTTAGCGTAGGGGGGCCCACAAATGATACTTTATATATCTCTGAACCGAAACTTGCCATTAACAAAACATGTGAGGCATTCTCATACTGCCATTAACAAAACATGTGAGGCATTCTCAATACTATCAAAAGATCTCGTTAAAAAAAAAACTGGATGCAAAGCATATAAACGTACTCCCAGTACAGTAGTAAAAAGAAAAAATATATATATATATATATAAATAAATCAGTCACTATAGCACTTTCTCCCCTTTTGGACGTAGAAATGTTGTGTGTAAGAGAAAAGAGAAAAAATGCTGCTCTCCCCGGCGTGGAAATGAGCCTCGGTCTCCCGCGTGACAGGCGGGGATACTAACCACCATACTACTGAGGATCTTACAGAATGTGGTTACACTCAAGTTTATAAACCGTTATTGCTTAAACTGTACATCACAGAATTATCATTTATAGCCGTTAGTAACGGCTATTCTGGTAAAATAAAACATCGGGCATCATCCGTGACCCATAATGAACATATCTACAAATTTTCAGAAAGATCGGTCCAGCATTTTGTCTGGAGCGAGTGGAACACATTTTGACCACGGACGGACAGACAGACAGACAGACACACAGACACACAGACAGCATTTCTTCGTTCCCATTGTAAAGTACTCCCTGTTCTATAAGAACTGGGAGTACAAAAACCGACTGTGTCGGTGCTATTAGAAGTAGTGGAATAAATGCAATCAGTAAGGGCTCTAGATGGGGTTCTGTTTGGCATTGGCATTATCTTTGGAGTGAATTATGTGTTGTCAGGAATGATTATTTCACGAAAGAGAGACTCATTGCATGTCCGTGACATATTTTGTTGTTGAAAAATAGGATTCATTATATCCGATTTGTAGGCTCATACAAACACCATACTGCTATCTGAAAACAAGATTCTCTCTCTCTCTCTCTCTCTCTCTCTCTCTCTCTCTCTCTCTCTCTCTCTCTCTCTCTCTCTCTCTCTCTCTTGTGTGTGTGTGTTGTGTGTGTGTGTGTGTGGTGTGTGTTTCCCGCTTGTTTTTAACTTTTGTTTTGTTTTTGGTTTGTTTTATTTCTTTCTTTCTTTCTTTCTTTTCTTTTCTTTCTTTCTTTTTTCTTCATTTTTATAGTGACAAGT
>CM065736.1:26668009-26670509 GCA_033310375.1 Conus canariensis
GGGTCGGATTCCCAGGTCGTGTTTCATTCTCGCTTTGCCCTGACGCTGAGCTTTCTTTCCACCTCTCATCGTGCTCAGTTGATTTGATTTCTGTTCCGTTTCTATCTTTGTCGCCTCGGTTCTTACAGAGGTCACCAAACTGCCCTTTGTCAGGGTCAGCTGAGTTCGGTTCTGTTCACACACGTTCTGAAGGGACAGGGCTGAAAGACCCATGGCACTCTTCAGTATCTATTTCTGTGTCCGTACAGTTCTTCCGGATTTGTTGCTACGTGCATGGGGCAGCACACGTGGGGCAAGCTTTAGCACTTGATTGAAAGGATAGTTCCTTCATTTCGCTCTGTGTGTCCCGATTGAAAGGATAGTTCCTTCATTTCGCTCTGTGTGTCCCCTGCCTGTCTGTGTTCCAGGTGAATGGTACCACAAGCAGCGTTATTTTATGGTTACACGTCTGCAGTTGTTGTTGATTTTTGTTTTTGTTTTTTCTCACAGTGGGAGCAACAAAAGTGCCTTTCTTTGTCTGTTTACATCTTCCAGGGCTCCCAAGTGTCCACGAAGTCGCAGATTTTTTTCCCCAGCAAAATGCAGAAGTGAAAACTGCGTGGTAAAAAATAGGATATTTTAGCGAAAAAGAAATGGGAAAAAGGAAGTAAGTGGCACTGGGACCAGCACAGAGGTTCTCTCTCTCTCTCTCTCTCTCTCTCTCTCTCTCTCTCTCTCTCTCTCTCTCTCTCTCTCTCCGTTTGTGGGTATGCCTACAGACGACATGACACGGATATCACAAAATCTCGTGTGAACTTCTTCCCGAGAACGGGCAGTCGCCATTTTGTCTCCCCGGTGGAAGGGGGAAGTAATGCTGCACCCAACGTTGTGCAAGATGTTATTACAGAAGTGACGGAGGCTGACCGTTACTGTTCTAACAAAATAATGGTCGTCGTTTTGCGGGTGGAACCAAAACAGTTGAACCATATACAACTCTCTTTGTTCACATTTGCGTCTTATTGCACCGTTTTGAAAATTAAGTTTCAGGGTGAAGTGGGCGGGTGAGGATTATCAGCAGGAAATCCTAAGCATGTCTGGGATTTAACCTTTACCTCAGTAAGAGACCTGGTCTTTCCTTCTCAGTGATATTTTCACCTTGGCTGTTGTCCCTTAACTGAACCAGTGTTTACTGTCTCCTGGTCAGAATGTTGGCTGTTATCTGGCATTAAGCAGAGAGACGAGTGTGAGCCCCTTACGCTAACAGCCGGCCGCAAGCTTACAGCAAGGCACGCACACTCCTTCGAGGATGTAGCCTACTCATTCTTTCCCACCACCGGGCGCATGGCACGTGTTGTCCGTCACAGAGCCAGGTCCAGCCAGCGCGCGCTTTCGATAAAATTCCTACGCACGGCAATATGCTGTTTATTATACTTTACCGGCATGCGGAACGGATCTCTCTCTCTCTCTCTCTCTCTCTCTCTCTCTCCATAGTGACCAGAGATAGTGCGGACATAGGCGCTGACCCAGTTCTCATTGAACGCGCGTAAAGCAGACAATACTGTGGTATGTTTCATTAGAGGTGGTGGAGGGGTGCATTACTGCATTTCGTTACAACAATCGTAGTGTCCTTTTCAATATGCTTTCTTTGCGGTGGATTCCGTACTCAGAGCATTAATCACACAATACACACGTTTGTCATTAATCAACGAAAGTGCCGAATTTTTAACGCAGAATGCTCTATTTGGGACATCTGTAAGGATACGGTGCTACTTTTAGTGTAGTGAAGTGGGGAGGGGGGGAGGGGGGGGGGTACAGACGAGACTTGGCCTGTAGCCGGCAACACTCGGGTAGCCTTTTCTGTGTGTTCCGGGTGCCGTGTGAAATGTGGTTGTTCGGGGAGAAAACTGACGTGTAGGCCCTCAAAACGGGTGAGACGTATCGCCTTACCTTGTTGTACCCCAGTTGTGAGAGGGAGCAGGGTGTTGTCGTGGTCTATCTGATGGGTGGGGGGGGGAGGGGTAGGGGCTGGGGGGAAGGCGTATGTGGGGGTGGGGGGTGGGGGGGGGGGGCTAGTTTCCTTTCCTCCCTCCCATGCCGGTGACTGTGAGAGAAATGGCAGACCTATCATGTTTCTTTTTTACACTGATCTGCCGAACTTTGGATAGTGTGTAGACGTCTATGTGGGTTGGGGGTGGAAGGGTGCAGGGCGCGGGGAGGGGTGGTGGCAGGGAGGAGGAAGGGACTGGGGAAAGATGGGACGTTTTGATTGTGTGTGTGTGTGTGTGTGTGTGTATGTGTGTGGGAGGGGGGTACGGCGTGGTGTGTGTGTGTGTGTGTGTGTGTGTGTGTGTGTGTGTGTGTGTGTGTGTGTGTGTGTGTGTGCACATTCACGTGTGTTCAGTGCCTTGAATCTACCAAAGTCCTCTCCTGTCAAACGTGGATGGATTCAACTGTGGCGAAACAAAGTGTTCGTGTGGACCTGATTGTCAGCGATTCCACACGCTACTACTACTACTACGAC
>CM065736.1:26675509-26678009 GCA_033310375.1 Conus canariensis
TTTCTTTTCTTTTAAATTTTTTTTAATGCTGATCGATGAGTATGATGAAGATGATGCTACAGATTTCCATTCCAGTCTGAGACTGCATGACAGGGCTGTACTCTATGCTTTCTTTCATAATATATCCCGGCGTCAACCAGGCCTGAGAGATACAGACACCTGCAGTGTTGGTCAGGAAATTTGAGCAACACTCTCAGAGACGCATCCATTAAGTGGATGAAACTTGACTGTGTGGTCCCAGTCTTCCCAACTGAGCCCGTAGCAAACTCAACTCTGGGTAGGAGAAAAATCCCACATATCTCTGATGGGATTCGAACCCACGACCTCCCAACCGGGAGTCTGCGATGCTAACCACTTCGCCACGGCGGCTGGTTAGAAACGTAATCTAATTGAGTGGCTTACAGCGCCATCATTTCGAGATGTCCCCTGATTGGTCTACTCACTACAATGCAGTTAAAAACAATCTGATTGGTTTGCTTACTGCATCAGTGACAAACGGCTTTTTCACAGAATTCTTCCTGTTTCTTGTGACAAATATGCAATAGATGCCCTTTTTGTTTGTTTTATAGATTTTTTTAGACTTGGAGTATGTTCAGGGGAGAGGCCGGAGAGAGAAGGGAGATGAGAGTGGATCTTCCTCGCAAGCCCACCCCCTTCCCGCCACATACCGATTCAAAGAATCTGTGACATTTTTTTTCCTGCCAAAAGCACAATCAATAAAGAACAGGGGCACCATACAACCTGAGATAATATCTTTGCCCCAGCAAAAGACAAGCAAACAAACAAAAAAAAGTAAATGAATCACTGAAATACTGACGGGTGGGACGCAGTTTTAAGATGTACCTTTGATGCTTTGAGCTCTACAACAAAACGTGAAAGAAGCCGGGTTTGACGGGAATGCGTGTGCGACTTGTTCGGCGGTATTTCCGTCTGAAAAAAAAAAAAAAAGAAGAAAGAAGGAAAGAAAAAAAGGAAAAAAAAGAAAAGAAAAAAAGAACGGGATGAGAACTACTAATGCATTATCATTATCATTATTATTGTTACTATTATTATTATTATTGTTATTATTACTATTATTATTATTATCACTATTGTTATAATTATCATTATCATCAATATCATCACCATCATTATCATCATCATCATCATTATTAGGAGTACTTATATAGCACCCATCCTCGTTAAGAGACCAAATTGTAAACGCTTTACAATCCACGCTCTTTTTTTTTTACACAACGGGCTGTCTACCTAGGTAGAGCCGACTGAAGAGCTGCTTGCTGGCGCTACATTCACTCATGTCCCGTGGCATTCTGTTGAAGTATCAACCACTCCGTTTTCTGTCAATCTTTCCCGTGTGTCTTCATGCCAAAGGCCTTCTGTCCCCGAATATTGGTGATGAGATTTTACGTATGCGTGATGTTAAGAGTGCGTTCACGCACGAAAGCTTGGAACAGCCCCTCTTCATCCCTTCACTGTCCTTCCTTGGACTTGATGCACGTGCAGCAGACCAGCCGAAAAGAACACTGTTTTCACAGAAAAGCATAGGAAAGTTAGGCACGGGAGAAGAGGGGGGAGTGTGTGGGGGGAAGGGGGGGGGGGTGGACGGGGGGACGGGAAGGGGGGGGGACGTCTGAGAAGAGGGTATGGGGGAAGGGGTCTAGTTTTTTTTTTTTTTTTTGTGAGATGAAAATCTCTATAACAGAAAATTGTATGTGTGTGTTTGTGTGTGTGTGTGTGTGTGTGTGTGTGTGTGTGTGTGTGTGTGTGTGTGTACGCGTGTGCGTGCGTGAGTGTGGTGTGGTGTGGTGTGTGTGTGTGTGTGTGTGTGTGTGTGTGTGTGGTGTGTGTGTGTGTACGCGCGTGCGTGTGGTGTGTGTGTGTGTGTGTGTGTGTGTGTGTGTGTGTGTGTGTGTGTGTGTCTGCGTGTGAGAGTGTGTACACGCGTGTTCTAGGAGACGAACTCAGCTGGGGATTCCGGTCATTCTCCACATTCCGTTGTCACGGCTGACCGATCAGGCTTGGCGCTTCTGTCTCTCGACGTCCGTCAGCTGTCACCACGTTGTCCACCTCTTTCTGCTGTAGGGGTCTGACGTCAACGGCTGCAGCCGGTCCATTTTTGGGGAGAAGCCGTTCCCCGTCTTCAGGATCGAGCGCGTTGTTTATACTGCGTTCACCGTGGATTGAAAGATTCCTTAATGGTACGTATTCCTGACCTCCACCTCTCTGCCTGTACGGAGGAAGAGGACAAGGCGGCAGGATGTGAATAGTACTCAGTGTTCCTTGCCACGGACACTCTCTGCCTGACTGCCTGTTCCATTGCAGAGAACACGGGAACCAAGGCCCCAAGATGGAAGCAGCATCCTCATGGTTGTTTACCTTTTTCTTCTTTTCTTTTTCCTCTCTCTCTCTCTCTCTCTCTCTCTCTCTCTCTCTCTCTCTCTCTCTCTCTCACGTTTTCATCGTATGATTTTACTCCTACTGGATGGAGTACAGACCTAAT
>CM065736.1:26685509-26692512 GCA_033310375.1 Conus canariensis
CACACACACACAAACACACACGTAGCAGGTACGCACGCACGCGCATACGAACGCAAGCACGAACGCATGCGCACACACACACACACACACACACACACACACACACACACACACACACACACACACACCACACGTTTTCAACATAACAGAATTACACTGTTATACACACACACACCAGAATTTCACATGTGGACAGTGTCGACTAACAGTTGCTTCATCACGAAGTCTCAGTTGCTAACGTAACAGGGCGAAAGTTTTGGAACATGTGCATAAGCGGCACGTGATACATACGACTCGACCTTTTCCAATGTCAAATCAGGTCATCGTTGAGTTCTGCACGTGGATTTCTACTACTACGCAATCTGACTGTGACATGCCGCTGAACTATTCCACAGATCAAAGGGGGCGAGGGGCTTGGAGGGGATAAAAAGCTTCGTTGTAAACAAGAGTTATAGTTGGTCCGAAGCCCCGGTTACAGATTAAGCCCCACACGCTATGTATTCTCTATCACACTCAAAGCTCTACCTGGCCTTTGTCAGAAGATCAGCCAGTACCTTCTTCTTCTTCTGCGTACGCAGGCTGATACTCCTGCGGACATTCCCTGTATGGACAGGCAAGTATTAATCCCATCTACCCTACAAAGGGAGTGGAGTTTTGTGTGCATTACCGTTTTTTATCCCGCCATTAAGGCAGCCATACTCCATCTTCGGGGAAGGTGCATGCTATGTGTAACGTGTCATCCATACCAACGGCCAAACTGGCCTTCTCTTCCGAATGTTGGTGATGGGATTTTAGGTGTGTGTGTAAGATGTTATGCGTGCGTTCACACACGGAAACCTCGGTTTATAGTCTCATTCGAAGGGGGGGGGGGGGGGGGGGGGGGGGGGGGGGGGGGGGGGTTCACGGCCAAGGTGATTTTCTTCTCTTCAAATTGCCTTGTTACTACCTGACCTTTGCTGTAACCCCGAACTCTGACCTGTATATTTCATAGCGAATATTGAAGGCATTGATCACTTCCTGTTGGCTGGCTGTCAGCAACCTGTTCGCAGGTGACATAACTGCTTGTCTCACGTCCAGCAGATGTGAAAGGCAGGATATGTGGTCCGATTCCAAAGAAGTTGACAGAAGTTGAACGAATCAGGAACCCCGACAAACCATTAACATTCATACATAAAAAAAGAAAAGAAATCAAAAATAAAAAGACGAAACAAATATCCGCATGTACAATGCTTTTTTTTTTCTTTTCTTTTCTTTTTTTTTTTCGCATGTTAGTTTTTTTTTTTAAATTGAAAGTCTTCTTAAATGATTATTTTACTCAACAATGTGGTTGGACAGTCTTTGTTGACAGTACTCTCTAGCGCCTATCATGCGTTAGAGACCAAAATACGAGCACTTTTTGATAAAGCACGCTCACGTTTACACAACGGGCCGACTGTTGGCGCTAATCATTCGTATTCAGTCGAATATCTGTATTTCTGTCATTCATTTCATCGGTTCTCCACATAAAATGCATACTGGGTGTATAAGTGTCATCCATGTTCAGGAACAGACCATCTCTTCCCTGACTAGTGATTTTTTTTCTCTTTTTTATTTGTGCGCGGAAGATGTTATGCGTGCTTTCTCACACAGATGGTTTATAGTCACATTGGAAGAACTTTTCGAAAAATTGAGTCAGAATCGATATTTACCCCGAGAGGAAAAACGGCTTGGCGGAGATTCGAACCCGCAACCCCGATGTTACTAAAATCCCGAGTCTGGCGCTCTATTAATTGTGGGATGCCGTTGTCGTTGGTTGTTGCGCGTATTTACTTCACAACTCTTTGACCAGAAATGTAAACAGGGAACAAAGTGCAAGACTGGTTTTCGTCTTGTTATCAGACACACATATCTGGTTCCAGCCGGATAGACGCATATGATTTTACCTCAGCCAATATTGCCAGCTGTTTGACAGTTTCTTGGGGATTAGAATACCTGGATATGAGTAATTTGACGAACTGGATTGTTGTCAACAGAATATGCACATGCAGCATTCATGATCAACGATAAATCGTTTATGTACGAGAAAAAAACAGGATAAGGTCAAGGACTGAACCCTGTGGAACTCCACATTTGATAGAAAGAAAATCATATTGACAGAGACCAGCACGAAGTGTTTACTGTCGGTTTGATAGGAACGACCAAAAGAGCTGAACAGTAGCATCGCGTTTTGTAAAGACTGAATTTCCAAAAATACTCATAGGTGGTTGATTCTGTCAAAAGCCTGAACAAAGAATAGAAAAATAACGTTAGTAGTTCATAATAATGCACAATCAGAAGCTGATTTGTTGACTATGTTTGTAAGCGCTGTATGGCATGAGTGAATTATTCCTGACTGTTTTTTTGTTTGTTGTTGTTTGTTTGTTTGTTTGTTTGTTGAATCGTTTGATGCGAGTACAAAATCAGGAGTCTTGTATGTACATTTACGGTAGTTCTCATAAAACAGCTAAAACGGTTATTGACCTAAACTTTACACTGGGATAATTACAGCATTTCAAAAACCGTGTTGAGAGATGGTCTTTATCGACATGGAGATCAAAACGTGTTGCGAAATGCATTTTGTCGACACGGAGATTGAAAATAAGTTGAGAAATACATTTTCTCGACACGGTGCTTAAAAACAAGTTGAGAAATGAATCTAATCCACACAGAGATTTTAAAAAGAAAGTGACAGTGTCTTCAGTGACAGTCGCCAGAAGTTGGACAATGTTTCCATCTCCTCCAACATCCTCGTTCATTGCAGATGGGTGTAGTGCAGGGGGGGAGCGGCACGGGCCTCCTGTAGCCAACATCCTCGTTCATTGCAGACGGGTGTAAGTGCAGGGGGGGAGCGGCACGGTGGCCATCCTGTATGCCAACACCATCGTTCATTGCAGACGGGTGTAAGTGCAGGGGGGGGGGGGGGGGGGGGGAGCGGCACGGGCCTCTGTGTGCAAACCTCGTTCATTGCAGACGGGTGAGTGGGGGGGGGGGGGGGGGGGGGGGGGGAGCGGCACGGGCCTCCTGTGCCAACACCTCGTTCATTGCAGACGGGTGTAAGTGCAGGGGGGGGGGGGGCGGACGGGCCTCCTGTAGCCAACATCCTCGTTCATTGCAGACGGGTGTAAGTGCAGGGGGGGAGCGGCACGGGCCTCCTGTAGCCAACATCCTCGTTCATTGCAGACGGGTGTAAGTGCAGGGGGGGAGCGGCACGGGCCTCCTGTAGCCAACATCCTCGTTCATTGCAGACGGTGTAAGTGCAGGGGGGAGCGGCACGGGCCTCCTGTAGCTAACACTGCGTTTGCACCGTGCAGACGGGCTGTAATCAGGTTGTAGGAGGCACGTGCCTCCTAGCTTGGACGGCGTCTTATCACCTGCAAGCGCCTTTCAAGAGTTGAGAGGTTGTCTACTTGAGACCTTCTATTCAAATAAATGAAAGCTGTTAGATACAAAAGAAGGAGAGAGACAGACAGACAGGCAATAGACAGAGGAGGGAGAGGAGGAATAGAAGAGGAGAGAGGAGAGAGAGAGAGAGGAGAGAGGAGAGGAGAGAGAGAGAGAGTGAGGGAGAGAGAGAGAGAGAGAGAGATGAGGGAGAGAGAGGGCGATTGAGAGAGAGAGAGAGAGAGAGAGGGGGGGGGAGGGGCAGGGGGGTGGAGGCAAAGGTAGGGATGTGGTGGGGTGATATGTAGGAAGCAATATCACCGCCAGTCCGAAGATGGGCTTACTTAGACTTCGATGCTCCCGCGTCTTGCGACGCATGAGGCAGTCAAGGCGCTCCACTGTGCACGGTCCTCAGCCAGTTTGCTAGTGTCACTCCATCCTCTGTCAACGAGTCTGAGGTCTCTCTCCACTGTCTGTCGCCATCTCATCCTTGGTCGTCCTCTTTTTCTCTGGCCTGCTGGGGTCCATATAATGGCCTGGTTTGCAGGTCTTGAAGGGGTAATACTCAAGACATGACCCAGCCAGTTGAAGGCGCCGTCTGCAGACGATGGTTGACACGGGGAGCTGTTTGGAGCTCTCCCTGACGTATTCATGTGGTATAAAGTCTGACCATTTGATGCCCAAGATCTTACGTAGGCACTTAGTGTCAGAAGCGAGGGGAGACAAATGGCCAGGACTTGAATCACCACACCACACGACCACCACACAGCCACCAATGTCGGTGCCCCCAATGTACAAGGATTTCTGTCTGTCTTTCTTTCTTTCATTCTTTCTTTTTTCCGAATCTCCGTGTACTGCTTTAAACCCAACGCATGCTTGTGGGTTCGACTCCATCCACCCCGCAACCCCCACTTCCCTAACCCCCTTTTTTCTTATCTTCTTCTTTTTTTCTATTTAGACCAAAACGCGATATGCGACTACAGCTGGACCATGGTCAATTTTTGTCCAAGAAAATGGAGGGTTACATCTCTCTCTCTCCCTCTCCTCCTCTCTCTCTCTCTCACACACACACACACACACACACACACACACACACACACACACACACACACACAAAGAACGGTTACCTCTCACACACACACACACACACACACACACACCACACGAACGCACGCACGCACACCACACACACACACACCACACACACACACACACACACACACACCACACACACGGACGGAATTTTACATCCTCCTCTCCTCTCTCTCTCTCTCTCTCTCTCACACACACACACACACACTCTCTCTCTCTCTCTCCTCTCACACACACACACACACACACACACACACACACACACACACACACACACACACACACACCTGGAAACAGGACAGTGTCCACAAATAGCTCATTCGTGCGCGGTGCGGAGCATTTTTGGAGCGGGCCGGTACCTCTCGAAGCAGTGAGACGGAGAATTACTGGCCTTTGTGGCGGGCCAGTAGGTGTGCAGACCCAACAGAGCCTGTGATCTACCAAAAAAAGGAAAGGGGAGAGAAAGGTAAGAATAAAAGTGAAGGAAGGGTAGAGGGAGGGAACTGGGGGGGGGGGGAGGGGGGGGGGGGGGGGGGGGGGGGGGAGGGAAGGAGGGGCGGGGGTGGGGGTGGGGGGAGGTGGTAGAGGATTAGCATTTTGTTTCCCAGGCGGGCGATCTCCTAACCCCTTTTCTTCTTTTCTTCACCACAAGAACTGATTGGATTGTAAGGATATATATATATATATATATATATATTATATATATATATATATATAATATATATGTACATACATATACATATTATAAATTTATGCATATATAGATATTGGTATTTAGCGCATGTTCTCTCTCCTCTCTCTCTCCTCTCTTTTCTCTCTCTCAATTTATACAAGCCTTATGAGAGAAGAGGAGAGAGAGAAGAGAGAGAGAGAGAGAGAGTAAAGATGAGAGTACATTTAATAGCGACTGAGAGTTTTTAAACAAAAGAGAGAGAGAGAGAGAGAGAGAAGAGAGAGAGAGAGAGAGAGAGAGAGAGAGGAAAAAAGTCAAATGGAAAACAAATATCCAACAAATTGCAACAGAAGTGATCAAACGTCTCCAACTTTCCATTAATCACGAGTTTTGGAGGGAAAAAGAAGAGAGAAAGAGGAGAGAGAAAAGAGAGAGAGAAGAGAGAAGATTGATTGATGATTGATTGATTATTGAATTGATCTTTAATACACAAGGATGGAATTTAGGCCCAAAGCCTAGTCTTACAATCTGTCCTTTCATGCATACTTTTTTCAACACATATCGTTCATACTGAATTCAACACATACGTTCATAATTTGTTCATACTGATATTTCAACACATATCTTTCCCTACTGACAATTAACATAACACATGGTAATCTAATTCTACAAGATAAGCAAACATTTCTAAAAGCACTAATGAGATGGGGGATGGTAAACAGAAGGAACTTACAAACAAACAAACAAAACTACGAAAGAGAGGTCAAGGTGGGTGGGGAAAAGAGAATGGGTAGGTAGGGGGAGGAAAAGGGGTGGTAGACAGGTGGGAGTGGGATGAGCGATTTTTAAACGGAGTAGGTTTTATGTTTAACGATTTTTTCAAATATGGTTCACAAAAACTTTGCGAAGGGCGCAATCATTGAAAATTGAATAATTTAATTACGAGACAAAAATGTTTTTAGAAGAGAAGAGAGAGAGAGAGAGGGAGAAGAGAGAGAGAAAGAGAGAGAGAACAGCAAACTTTGGACAGTACGTTTTTTAAACAGCCGCGTCTGAGTCGTATGTGTTGCACAGGAGCACAAGACAGTAATCCTCTAGACGGTACGTATTTGGACAACGATCTCAGACAGTCTCGCCCAGACAGTCCCGTCTTTGGACAGTGAGCTTCTGCGTACGTCGTCAACAGTACGTCTTTACAACGATCTCTAACAACATCTTCTTCGTCTGTCTGTCTGTCTGTCTCTTCTGCCCCTTTTTCCGTCTGTCTGTTCTGTCTTCCCCCCCCTCCCTCCCCCCTCTCTCTCTCTCTCTCTCTCTCTCTCTAACCTTTCAACTGAAGAAAATCTCCGTGTATTAAAAACAACATTTTTTTTAATCTGATCAAGTTTTAAAGAACAAAAAATTTTTTAAAAAATTTTTCCCAGTGTTTTTTGAAGAGATTTTAAAAAGGGGTTTTTGGGAATGAAGTGTGTGTGTGGGGTTGTGTGTGTGTGGTGGAGGGGGGTTGGGGTTTTGTGTTTTTGGGGGTTGGGCGTGCGTGCGTGCCTCGGGGCGTTTTGTGGGTTTTTGGGTGTTTGTGGTGTGTGTTTTGGTGTTCGTGCGGTGTTTTTTAAAGACTTGTGAGTTGACTTCAAAACCGGTGACAGCCCCATAGGCCCTTTTTGATCGGCTGGGATATAATCAACATTACCTTCCTTACTGTTTCCCCCCCCCCCCCCCCCCCCCCCCCCCCCAAACTTTACATTTGAAAGTCACGGGGAACTAAGTGGCACATAAAACGAACCGGTCTACCCCCCTCCCCCCCCCCTTCCCCCAAAAGGTGTCACCCTCAAGCACAAC
>CM065736.1:26692612-26709472 GCA_033310375.1 Conus canariensis
CTGACAAACCCGAACAACACAATTTATTGTAGCTGTGTCTGACAAACCCGAACAACACAATTTACTGTAGCTGTGTCTGACAAACCCGAACAACACAATTTATTGTAGCTGTGTCTCCCCACCCCCACCCCACCTACCCTTTACTTCCTGCCTCTCCACCCTCCCTCCCTCCGCTATCATATGAAATATAGCTTCACTTTGCTGATTTTGAGGTGTGTGTGTGTGTGTGTGTGTGTGTGTGTGTGTGTGTGTGTGTGTGTGTGTGTGTGCTGGTAGTGTGGGTACTGACTTCAGTTAAACTTTGCCACAAAACAAAACAAAGAGACAGACGAACAAACAAACAAAACCAGAAAAAAGGCGCCAGTTGAATGGCATGTTCTCCTCCTGATCCCGTCCCCCCTCCCCTCCGTCATCCCCCCCCCCTCCCCCAAAGCCTCCACTCCTCTTCCCTCACCGTCGTTCCCCACCCTCTTCCCAGCCTTCACCAGGCTCGTCTTGCCCTGATCGTGAAGTTCCCCACCTTCCTCCCAGCCTTCACCAGGCTCGTCTTGCCCTGATCGTGAAGTTCCCCACCCTCCTCCCAGCCTTCACCAGGCTCGTCTTGCCCTGATCGTGAAGTTCCCCACCCTCTTCCCAGCCTTCACCAGGCTCGTCTTGCCCTGATCGTGAAGTTCCCCACCCTCTTCCCAGCCTTCACCAGGCTCGTCTTGCCCTGATCGTGAAGTTCCCCACCCTCCTCCCAGCCTTCACCAGGCTCGTCTTGCCCTGATCGTGAAGTTCCCCACCCTCCTCCCAGTCTTCACCAGGCTCGTCTTGCCCTGATCGTGAAGTTCCCCACCCTCCTCCCAGCCTTCACCAGGCTCGTCTTGCCCTGATCGTGAAGTTCCCCACCCTCCTCCCAGCCTTCACCCTCCTCCCAGCCTTCACCAGGCTTGTCTTGCCCTGATCGTGAAGTTCCCCACCCTCCTCCCAGCCTTCACCCTCCTCCCAGTCTTCACCAGGCTCGTCTTGCCCTGATCGTGAAGTTCCCAACCCGGACACAAAGACATCCAAAACCACGTGGTCTACCCGTCTGTCTCCTCCCTGCACGTGCGAACTGTGGTACAGCGAGCTTTGGATGAACAGGCTATAACAGCACTGATCCGTGACTGATACGTTTATTCCAGACCCACTTCCATGCTGCCATATAGCTTCATTTTTACCCTTTTTTGCCCCCCCCCCCCCCCCTCCACACACACACACCTCCCCCATTTACCAATAAATCAGGCTTCGACTATTCAGAGCATAAAGGCTATAGAGGGTGGACGAAAAAGTAAGCGGAGTGAAGGGTGTATGGCGAGTATAAGCAAAGAGAGAGACACACGCTTACACAACACACACACACACACGCTTACACGTGTGTGTGTGGTGTGTGTGTGTGTGTGTGTGTGTGTGTGTGCGTGCGTGCCGTGCGTGCGTGCGTGCGTGTCGTGTGGCGTGGAGGGCGTGGGAGGCGTGCGTGCGTGGTGGTGTGTGGTGGCGGCGAGTGAGTGAGGTGTGAGTGGGGAGGAAAGAGGACGGGAATGAGGAGGAGGAGGAAGGAGGAGGAGGGAAATGGAGAAGGCGGAGGAGGGAAAGAGGACGAGGAACTGAGGAGGGCAGGAGGAGGAAGGAGGACGGAAGGAGAAGGCGGAGGAGGGAAAGAGGACGAGGAACTGAGGAGGGCAGGAGGAGGAAGGAGGACGGAAGGAGAGGGCGGAGGAGGAAGCAATGAGGCGGAGAGGGAGGAGGTGGTGAAGGAGGAGGAGGAGGAGGAAGTCAAAACAAGACGCTCTAAACGAGCACGTCAAGTTTCTACGGCATGCAAGAGGAATAGAAAACTAGCCGTACTTTGTGTTTCTAACTATACACGGGATTTGAGGACCGAGTGGGAGCTGAGTATGAGAAAGGATTTCTTTTGGACTTCGAAGGTAAATGTCCAGCCTCCTGCAGACAAAACTGGCACCGCAAAGTGGAACGCGCCGAAAAATGGCACTCCTTTCATTTTCACTGAAGTTACGTTTGAATAAAACAATAAAAAACAAAAATGTCATAGTAACCGACAGATGAGCAAAAAGGGTTCCACACTGAATTTCCCACAAAAACGGTTCAACACTGAACCTTCCACAAAGCGAGTTCCACACTGAACTTCCCACTGAAAGGGTTCCACACTGAACCTTCCACAAAAAACAGTTTCACCCTGAATTTCCACACAAAAATGTTCCACACAGAACTTCCCACAAAAAAAAGAGTTCCACACTGAACTTTCCACAAAAAGGGTTCGACACTGAACTTCCCACAAAAAAGGTTCGACACTGAACTTTCCACAAAAAGGATTCGACACTGAACTTCCCACAAAAAGAGTTCCACACTGAATTTCCCACAAAAAGGGTTCCACACTGAACTTTCCACAAAAAGGGTTCCACACTGAACTTTCCACAAAAAGGGTTCGACACTGAACTTCCCACAAAAAGAGTTCCACACTGAACTTTCCACAAAAAGGGTTCCACACTGAACTTCCCACAAAAAGAGTTCCACACTGAACTTTCCACAAAAAGAGTTCCACACTGAACTTTCCACAAAAAGGTTCCACACTGAACTTCCCACAAAAAGGGTTCCACACTGAACTTCCCACAAAAAAGGTTCCACACTGAACTTCCACAAAAAGGGTTCGACACTGAACTTCCCACAAAAAGGGTTCGAACTGAACTTCCCACAAAAGGGTTCGACACTGAACTTCCACTAAAAGGGTTCCACACTGAACTTCCCACTAAAAGGGTTCCACACTGAACTTCCCACTAAAAGGGTTCCACACTGAACTTTCCACACTGAACTTCCCACTAAAAGGGTTCCACACTGAACTTTCCACAAAAAGAGTTCCACACTGAACTTTCCACAAAAGGGTTCCACACTGAACTTCCCACAAAAAGGGTTCCACACTGAACTTCCCACTAAAAGGGTTCCACACTGAACTTCCCACTAAAAGGGTTCCACACTGAACTTCCCACTAAAAGGGTTCCACACTGAACCTTCCCACAAAAAGGGTTCCACACTGAACTTCCCACATAAAGGGTTCCACACTGAACTTTCCACAAAAAGAGTTCCACACTGAACTTCCCAATAAAGGGTTCCACACTGAACTTCCCACTAAAAGGGTTCCACACTGAACTTCCCACAAAAAGAGTTCCACACTGAACTTCCCACATAAAGGGTTCCACATTGAACTTCCCACTAAAAGGGTTCCACACTGAACTTCCCACATAAAGGGTTCCACACTGAACTTCCCACATAAAGGGTTCCACACTGAACTTTCCACAAAAAGGGTTCCACACTGAACGTCCGACATAAAGGGTTCCACACTGAACTTTCCACAAAAAGGGTTCCACACTGAACTTTCCACATAAACGGTTCCACACTGAACTTTCCACAAGAAGGGTTCCACACTGAACTTCCCACATAAAGGGTTCCACACTGAACTTCCCACGTAAAGGGTTCCACACTGAACTTCCCACATAAAGGGTTCCACACTGAACTTCCCACGTAAAGGGTTCCACACTGAACTTCCCACATAAAGGTTTCCGCACTGAACTTCCCACTAAAAGGGTTCCACACTGAATTTCCCACTAAAAGGGTTCCACACTGAACTTCCCACAAAACGGGTTCCACACTGAACTTCCCACATAAAGGGTTCCACACTGAACTTTCCACAAAAGGGTTCGACACTGAACTTCCCACAAAAAGGGTTCCACACTGAACTTTCCACAAAAGGGTTCGACACTGAACTTCCCACAAAAGAGTTCCACACTGAACTTTCCACAAAAAGGGTTCCACACTGAACTTTCCACAAAAAGGGTTCCACACTGAACTTTCCATAAAAAGGGTTCGACACTGAATTTCCCACAAAAGAGTTCCACACTGAACTTTCCACAAAAAGGGTTCCACACTGAACTTCCCACAAAAGAGTTCCACACTGAACTTTCCACAAAAGAGTTCCACACTGAACTTTCCACAAAAAGAGTTCCACACTGAACTTTCCACAAAAAGGGTTCCACACTGAACTTCCCACAAAAAAGTTCCCACTGAACTTTCCACAAAAAGGGTTCCACACTGAACTTCCCACAAAAAAAGTTCCACACTGAACTTCCCACAAAAAGGGTTCGACACTGAACTTCCCACAAAAAGGGTTCGAACTGAACTTCCCACAAAAACGGTTTCGACACTGAACTTCCACTAAAAGGGTTCCACACTGAACTTCCCACTAAAAGGGTTCCACACTGAACTTCCACTAAAAGGGTTCCACACTGAACTTCCCACTAAAAGGGTTCCACACTGAACTTTCCACACTGAACTTCCACTAAAGGGTTCCACACTGAACTTTCCACAAAAAGAGTTCCACACTGAACTTTCCACAAAAGGGTTCCACACTGAACTTCCCACAAAAGGGTTCCACACTGAACTTTCCACAAAAGGGTTCCACACTGAACTTCCCACAAAAAGGGTTCCACCTGAACTTCCCACTAAAAGGTTCGACACTGAACCTCCCACTAAAAGGGTTCCACACTGAATTCCCACTAAAGGTTCCACACTGAACTTCCCACTAAAAGGGTTCCACACTGAACTTTCCACACTGAACTTCCACTAAAAGGGTTCCACACTGAACTTTCCACAAAAAGAGTTCCACACTGAACTTTCCACAAAAGGGTTCCACACTGAACTTCCACAAAAAGGGTTCCACACTGAACTTCCACAAAAGGGTTCCACACTGAACTTCCCAAAAAGGGTTCCACACTGAACTTCCACTAAAGGGTTCCACACTGAACCTCCCACTAAAAGGGTTCCACACTGAACTTCCCACATAAAGAGTTCCACTCTGAACCTTCCCACAAAAAGGGTTCCACACTGAACTTCCCACATAAAGGGTTCCACACTGAACTTTCCACAAAAAGAGTTCCACACTGAACTTCCCATATAAAGGGTTCCACACTGAACTTCCCACTAAAAGGGTTCCACACTGAACTTCCCACAAAAAGAGTTCCACACTGAACTTCCCACATAAAGGGTTCCACATTGAACTTCCCACTAAAAGGGTTCCACACTGAACTTCCCACATAAAGGGTTCCACACTGAACTTCCCACTAAAAGGGTTCCACACTGAACTTTCCACAAAAAGGGTTCCACACTGAACTTCCCACATAAAGGGTTTCACACTGAACTTTCCACAAAAAGGGTTCCACACTGAACTTTCCATATAAAGGGTTCCACACTGAACTTTCCACAAGAAGGGTTCCACACTGAACTTCCCACAAGAAGGGTTCCACATTGAACTTCCCACATAATGGGTTCCACACTGAACTTCCACATAAAGGGTTCGACACTGAACTTTCCACAAAAAGAGTTCCACACTGAACTTCCCATATAAAGGGTTCCACACTGAACTTCCCACATAAAGGGTTTCACACTGAACTTCCCACAAACGGGTTCCACACTGAACTTCCCACATAAAGGGTTCCACACTGAACTTCCCACTAAAAGGGTTCCACACTGAATTTCCCACTAAAAGGGTTCACACTGAACTTCCCACAAAACGGGTTCCACACTGAACTTCCCACATAAAGGGTTCGACACTGAACTTCCCACAAAAAGGGTTCCACTCTGAACCTTTCCACAAAAAGGGTTCCACTCTGAACCTTCCCACAAAAAGGGTTCCACACTGAACTTCCCACAAAAAGGGTTCCACACTGAACTTCCCACATAAAGAGTTCCACTCTGAACCTTCCCACAAAAAGGGTTCCACACTGAACTTCCCACAAAAAGGGTTCCACACTGAACTTCCCACATAAAGAGTTCCACTCTGAACCTTCCCACAAAAAGGGTTCCACACTGAACTTCCCACAAGAAGGGTTCCACTCTGAACTTCCCACAAAAAGAGTTCCACACTGAACTTCCCACTAAAAGGGTTCCACACTGAACTTCCCACTAAAAGGGTTCCACACTGAACTTCCCACTAAAAGGGTTCCACACTGAACTTTCCACAAAAAGGGTTTCACTCTGAACCTTCCCACAAAAAGGGTTTCACTCTGAACCTTCCCACAAAAAGAGTTCCACACTGAACTTCTCACAAAAAGGGTTCCACTCTGAACTTCCCACATAAAGGGTTCGACACTGAACTTCCCACAAAAAGGGTTCCACACTGAACTTTCCACAAAAAGGATTCCACACTGAACTTTCCACAAAAAGGGTTCCACACTGAACTTCCCACATAAAAGAGTTCCACACTGAACTTTCCACAAAAAGGGTTCCACACTGAACTTCCCACAAAAAAAGGGTTCCACACTGAACTTCCCACAAAAAAGGGTTCCATGCATTTTGTTGATGAATATCTTTTAAATGCTCAGGACCCACAGTTCTCGTCCAAGCGTGTTGCTGTGCTATGTTAAGCGTGGTTTCGTTTCGTTCAGTTGTCGCTCTTGAACTTTGGATTCAATTGTTCTTCATACTACACTTCAGCTTGCCTCATAGTCATTCATTCTCTCTCTCTCTCTCTCCTCTCTCTCTCTCTCTCTCTCTCTCTCAGTTACACTCTAAGCTGTTGTATTCGGAATGTAAATGTGTGCTATAAATATGACCGAAGAGTCGTTTATTATGTTCATCGCGATAATTTATTTTTTTCTTTCTTATCTTTACTCCTTTACATTGTGTCATGTGACTTATTTTGAATAAAGATGCTTTCTTTTGGGGAGAAAAAAAAAAAAAAAGATTTGGGCATCAGTATTTCATCCAAGCAACAATGAAATATTTCCACGTTCAAGGTTCTCACCGCAGCCCTTACTGCGGGGGTGTGATTCAGCCGCATATGGACTAGCCCGAACGCCGTGAAGCCTTCCTGACCGAACTGAAACCGAAACAAAGCATCTTTCTCCCTCCCTTTACTAAACTGACATCGGTCTCTACGCACTAACTGATGCAACTCATTTCCTCTTGAGGTGGTTCTAAATTTATCATACTTCCCTCCTTCCCTTTTGTAACCCCCACCCCCACCTCCCATCCCGGCCCTTCCCCTCTTTTCTGCTGTTCTGTCATCCCTCTCTCTCTCTCTCTCTCTCTCTCTCCAGCCTCGTTGCTATACGCCTGGGGGGAAACCCGCCACACTATTTATAGAGACAACACACACGCGCACACTCCCCCCCCCCCCCCCCAACCCCCGCCCCCAACCTCCATGTGCAACAATGACCTCAGTACGGCCTCCAAAGTGGAGTCTGACGTAAGGAACATGGACAAAACCCAGCCGGCGTGGGCTCGGCGGGTCAGTAAGAAAGCAGAACGCAGTCCCTACAGGAGGGTAGCTCACTCGTCACCGTGTTGTGTGTCTCCCACAGGTCCAAAGCTTGATCTGATCTTAGAAAAAAAAAAAAAAAAAAATTCTGTCGCCAGGTTGAAGCCGTAGACGGAACAGCAAAAGCGTATCCTTGATTTTTGTACATGTGGAAGCATCTCCACAGACCAAAGCAGTGTCGCAGCCTTGGCACCACATTAATGACACGTAGCTTCTTTCTTTCTCTTCAATGAACCTAATAATGCTGATCGACTTCATTCCCGGCATACAACCAATCTGACGTGTTAAAAAAGTCAAAAGGTTTTTTTTTTGGGGGGGGAAGGCTAATCAAACGCGTCACATTCTACGTTTTAAAAATCAAGCGTAAATCAAACGCGCTTCTACGTTTAAAAACAAACGCGCTTCTACGTTTAAAAATCAAGCGTAAATCAAACGCGCTTCTACGTTTAAAAGACAAGTGCGCTTCTACGTTTAAAAATCAAGCGTAAATCAAACGCGCTTCTATGTTTAAAAACCAAGCGCGCTTCTACGTTTGACAGGTGGGAAAAACAAAACAAAAACAAAACAATCCATATTTGATAGGTTACCCAAAGTGAAAAAAAAAAAAAAAAAAAAAAGATTCTGACGACTGGGCCAAATCACGCCAACACAGTTGAGTCATATTCCCTGTCTATATGTAAAACGGCAGAAGTAAATGGCAAGGCAAGGCAACCCGTGTTTGGGAAGGGAGACAAACCCAGCCGCAGCGGCGACATCTGACTTGGTGCTCATTGCGCGTGGTTGACTTGAGGGCCGTTGCGGTATACTTACTCCTTTTGCCATCTCTTCATCTCCAGTGGGAAGGACACTGACATCAGTGCTGTGTGCAGAGTGAGGGGACAGCGGGGGGAGAGACAGCCCGCGTCCACCAGGCTGTGTGACCAGGGAAGACTGAAGGTTGGTCTGTGTTTATGGTCTCAGCTTCCCCCCTCTCCCCCCCCCACCATGATTTGTGTGTTCTGTTTGTGTGTGTAACGTTGAGTGACAACAGGCTTGCTTACCATCACTGCTGTGGTCATCGTTTATTGAAGAATACCACTGTGCTGGCGAAAGATTCTCTCTCTCTCTCTCTCTCTGTAAGTGTGTGTGTGCGTGAGAGAGAGAGAGAGAGAGAGAGAGAGAGAGAGAGAGAGGTGTGGTGTGTGTGTGTGTGTGTGTGTGTGTGTGTGTGGACATGTGGCGTGTGCGTTGTCTGTTGCTTCTAGCGTGTGTGTGCGTGCGTGCGTGCGTGCGTGCGTGCTGCGTGCGTGTGTGCGTGCTGCGTGCGTGTGTGTGTGTGTGTGTGTGTGTGTGTGTGTGTGTGTGTGTGTGTGTGTGTGTGTGTTCTCCAACCCTGACGTGGTCATTCTGTACCACAATAGGCAGATCAAGAGGCAGTCACTTTTGTGATGGGCAGTTGCGTTGGTAGCATTTTTATACCACAGCGGTGAAGCGAAGCAATGGAAGGATTTTCATGTGGGTCAAAACACACGTTGCTGTTGACGTTCCTATCAAAATATGGTGCTTACTGTCAGCCGCAATAGCGAAGCTGGGTGAGCGTTCGACTGAAAAGTTTGCAAGATTACCCAGACTACAGGTATTTCTCAACAAGCTTAATTACAGATATAAAACTGGAGTATACTGCTCGAAAAAAAATGTATATAACGATTTTCTCTCCAAGTGGACCCCATATATATGCCGATGTTAGCAGACCCAGACTGAATTATGAACATTTATAACCTTGTCCATTATATTAGTATCCATTTGATTATAGCTCCCTTGAACTGTTACATCGCCCGAAACAGTCCCCATTGGATAGTGTACAGGACCGTTAAAAACCAAAATATGTAAACTTTCACAATACGCTCGGCTTGCCTCATCTTGCTTGTCCTTGCTCTCTCTCTCTCTCTCTCCTCTCTCATTGCATAATTTAATAATTTAGTTTAGCTTAGATTGGAAGAACAGGCTCTGCCTAAAATCTCAATCCTTGATCGCATAAATGTTTTCTCTCGTACTCTCTCTCTCTCTCTCTCTCTCTCTCTCTCTCTCTCTCTCCTCCAGAGATGTTGTGACCTTTTGTCTTCGAACTGTAAACGGGTATGATAATTTTCTTTGACATGTCTGTTTATTTTCTTTTCTATCATTTGTTCTTTCTTTATTTTCCATTACGCTGTACTGTATTGAACTTTCTTGGAAAAAAAAAATCTTTCTGAAGAAAAACACAAGGCTCATGGGCCGATTCTGGGTTCTGAAACTTGTCCTTTTCATTTCTTGTTCTCCAAAGGCGTCAAAGTCAGAGACAGTCTATGGCTTAGGGGTGTGAGAGTGGGACAAAGGGGTGAGTGAAAGGTGAGAGAGAAGGCAGGTGGGGTGCACGGGGGCAAGGCTAAGGGGGGGGGGGGGGGAGAGGGGCAAGGAGGAGCAAAAGGGGAACGTGGGGATGGGGGTGAGGAAGGGAGACAGAGCGGAAGGGGAGGAAGACGGCGTGTGGAATGGGGGTGGGGTGGGGGGTGGGGGGGTGGGGGAGGTGGCATGGAGAACGGAGAAAGGCACGACGGAGCAATAGCAGATAGACAGAAAGATAGATCACGAATACCACAGAACTACCGGTGGATTCACGTCACAAGGACGGTGGAGTGTTCTACTAACGAATCGGTCTGTGATGGCGAATGTCGACCCGAGCCACTGTGTGACCGAGACGGCTCCCCGACTGCCGTTAGCAACAAGTTCTAGTACGTACACTATCAAGGTCTTTCACTCCCCTCCCACCCCCCAACCCCCCTCCCTCCTCCTCCCCGTCCCTTTTACTTCATTTTTCTATGTAGATCTTTTACTTCATTTTTTTTTTCTATGTAAATCTTTTACTTCACTTTTTCTATGTAAATCTTTACGACTATCACATCGACTGGAGACTAACGTCCTCCAGTTCTCGACCCCCTCCCCTCAACTACTTTACTTCCTATTAGCATGTAAAATAAAGGAGCAGTCTCTGTCAGCGTGACTTGGCCATCTGGTCTATGCACGTACAGCCGGCTGAACATTCAGACATCACAAGCTCCGTGAACAGTTTACAAAAAAAAAAAAATTATAGACTGCACACTACAGATCAGCACTGTGGAGGTTTGCAAGAGAAAGTGGACGCTCCACAATAAATAAACGCACAAACAAACAAGCAACAACAACAAAAAAAATAAATAAATAAATAAATACAATAAAGACTCAAATAAATGAAAAATGTGAAAGCGGCTGAAGCTGACGGGCGAACAACCGAAAGTAGAACTGAAAGTACTGTTCTAAGAATTCACGAACAGATCCTTGAACAGCGAAACCGAAAGTTGGGAACGTGCAAGTTCTGATGCAGCAGGCCTACCATGCTAGAAACGTCTATGATCAGAATGCGCTGTGGTGGAGAGGTCAGATGCACAAAATGGCATGCTAGAAAGTCCCCAGTATGACTCGCACTTCGAATTTTTTTTTTTAAATTCGGATTTTTTTCTTTTTTTTTTAATTCTTAATTTTAGTTTTGTTTTCTTTCCTTGTGTAGTAAAAGTGAAGAAGGCGGTGTGGGGGGTGGGAGAGTGCGATTCTGATTTTTATGCAAAATTATGCCGTCGTCAAAGTTGCGCCAACGGGTATAAGACACTAATCAGCAAGTAATAACAGTGGTGTGTGTGTGTGTGTGTGTGTGTGCGTGTGCGTGTATCAGTGTGTGTTGGTGGTGTGTTGTGTATCAGTGTGTGTGTGTGGTGTGTGGTGTGTGTGTGTTGTATCAGGTTTGGTGTGTGTGTTTTGTGTGTTGTGTTGGTGTGTGTGTGTTGTGGGAGCGCGTGATGATCCGCATGTGTCCTGGCAGTGAGGAATGTATAAATCACAACCTTTCTTTTTCCTTCCCATTCTCCCACCAGTCACACCCGTTGCTTAGTTGTTGGGCGAGTGTGCGTGGGTGCGCGACTGGCACATGAGAGGGTTTTTTGGGTTTTTTCTTTTTTCTTTTTTTTTTTTTTTTCTTGAGCGATTAAAGAGATTCCAAAGGCGGGTTTTTTTCTTCTTCTGTCCCTCCCCCTTCTTTACTCAGTATTGTTTGCCAATGGATTCCTACAATACCCCCCCCCCCCCCCTCCCCCACCGCCCAAACAAATTTTCTGAACAAAGCAGCAGTTGCAGTGTAGCTAAGTGCTTAAATAAATGGCTGACGGATTATCTAAGCATTCTTCAGGATCGTGTCTTGATCGTTCCCACCCTCTCTCTCTTCTGTGGGATTTCATTACTGACATTGATTACTTTTCTGTGTGTGGTGTTGGTGTGTGTGTGTATGTGTGTGTGTGTGTGTGTGTGTGTGGCATGCGTGCGTGCGTGTGTGCGTGCGTGCATGTGCATGTGCGTGTGCGTGTGTGTGTGTCCGGCCCGGCCTGCCGCAGTCCTGGCGCCGGCAATCCACAGGGAGCAGCCAATGTCAAGCTGTCATGAAGCAACCCACCAGAGGAGACACTGCACCGCTGCCGACCTCGAGTTACTTGGGTGGTGTTCAGTGGCGCCTGTTCTGATCCAACAAACGCAGGACACCACCTACGACGCCCCCTACTGACGACAATAAATGCTTAGTCGCAGAGCTGGTGCAAGTGAGCTTGCCCCACAGAGACAACCCCCATGCACTCGTCCATACTGGTGACCCCGATGGAATCAAAACCAAGGCCTTAGACGTGGAGAGGACATTGAAACTGAGGTCACCATGAGAGCAGGGCATGAAGGGCCACAGATTTTGAGACCTTTTTTTATGCTGATCGATGAGAATGAGGATGATGAAGATGATGCGATTGATTTCCATTCCGGTCTGAGACTGCATGACAGGGCTGTACTCCACACTTTCATAACATGTCCCTTTGTTGTCAACCAGGCCCGAGAGATACGGACACGTGCAGTGTTGGTCATAAACTTTGAGCAACGCTCTCAGAGACGCATCCTTTTAGTGGATCAAACTTGACTGTGTGGTCCCAGTCTTCCCAACTGAGCCCATAGCTGCCTCTTCTCTGGGTAGGAGTTGGTTGGGGCAACAAATCCCACATCGCTTCGACAGGAATTGAACCCACAACCTCCTAGCCAGGAATCCGCAACACTAACCGCTTTGCCACGGCGGCTGGTTTGTCCATGAGCTTTAAATCGTGCACGATGTGGTCTCGAAACTTAGCAGATGTGGGGTAGCGTATATGAACTAGTCTGCTGTGACACCTCCTTGGTGAAACTGAATCTGTCATTATAGTACAGCTGAACAGCGAGGTCCTCTGTGGGTCCCTTAGGCTAACAGCAGACCGTAAGCTGACAGCAGTGCACACTCCCTTAGGATGTAGCAACTCACTGTTTCTCACAGCCGCCGCATGTCATGTCTCGTCCGTCACGAATCGGTTCCAGCGCCTTCAGCAACATTCCCACGCACGGGAAGACGCTGTTTATCGTACATTCGGGCTCGCTCTCTCTCAGTGACCAGGAATAGTGCGGACACGGGTACTGACCCGGTGTCGTATAATATCTGGGAACTGTGATATCTGGGAACGCGTTCCCGGATTTACCGTGATATCTGGGAGCGCGTTCCCAGATTTCCTGAACTTCCAATCGTGAAATCTGGGAACTGGTGTGAAATCTGTGTACTTTGTGAATATCATGCCAAGAAATTAATGAAAAAAAAAAGTGACAAGAAGGCCAAAGATCTCAACTGCACCTAAATAAATTGTTTCCTACCTTATCTCGAAAATCCATTCCTTTTTTTTCGTCTTCTTTCTGCCCTTCTGAGCTCTGAAAGACCACGTTCCCAGATATCACGGGCCTTCCCAGATATCACAGTACATTTTGGGAACGCGTTCCCCCAAAAATCTGTGATGTCTGGGAAGCCTTCCCAGAAAATCACGTTCCCAGATTTCACGCGACACCGGTTCTCACTGAACGCACGGAAAGCAGACAAGACTATGGCGTGCATTCATTCATCAGGCGGGAGAGGCCGCAGTGCTCTGTTTCATGACAGAAATCGTGTGTCCGTTTAAACAATTCTTCTTTTCTTTCATTAAACAACCCTTTCTTTGTGGCGGATTCTGTACTCGGTGCATTCATTACAATACGCTACTATTATGTGACTAATATCAATCATACAAGTGCTGGAAGTACTGGCGAAATGCTCTGTTTGCGACTGGTTTACGTAAGGACACGGTGCTGCTGTTGGCGTAGGTGGCCCACATCACGAGTCTCCTGTGCGCAGTCCCCTGACTGCGTGACCCTGACTGCGTGATCCTAACGATCGACCTGACGGTCTTCACCCGCCAGGGGGCCAGGTACTTAAACTGACACAGCTGACGGACGAGGTGGTCGGAGGAACTCTGAGGGTGGGTGGAGGAGAGGGTGAGGGAGGAGTGGGGTATCTGAGGGGTGAGTGTGTGTGTGTGTGTGGGGGTGGGTGGGGGGGTGTGGTGTGTGAATGATTGAAGTCTTGCTTCACCTGAAACTCGCCCCCCCCCCCCCCTAAAAAAAAAGAAAAGAAAGAAAATCTATCCCCACTGCAATAAGTCTCTCACCACATGCAGTACGCTGAAGGAGGGGAAGGGAAAGAGGAAAAAAGACTGGGGTGGGGGTGGGGGGATGAAGAGGAAGGGGGCGGGGGGAGGAGAGGGAGAAGATGAGCGGGAGGCGATGGGGAAAAAAGATCGGTTGGGAGGGCGGGACATGGGTGTGTGGGGGTGGCGGGAAAGAACAGCGAGTGTGGAGGAGACGGAGAGGGGGAAGAACAGGAGTTAGGAGGAGGTAGGACGGAGAGGGGGAAGAACAGCGAGTGTGGAGGAGACGGAGAGGGGGAAGAACAGCGAGTGTGGAGGAGACGGAGAGGGGGAAGAACAGCGAGTGTGGAGGAGACGGAGAGGGGGAAGAACAGCGAGTGTGGAGGAGACGGAGAGGGGAAAGAACAGCGAGTGTGGAGGAGACGGAGAGGGGAAAGACACGTCGGAGAGGGGAAAACATGGATGTGGGACGGAAGGGGGAGGGAGTGGGGGGAGGGAGGGGGGAAGAGTGTGGGGGCGGAGGGGGAAGTGCCGTGGAGGACAATAGAAGGGGGGTAAAGGGGGAAAAGGAGGGGGTAAGCTTGGGAAAGTGAAGGGAAACAGGGTACCTTTTTTCAATGACTGGCGACTTTTACAAACTAATTGGCAAGTTTAAAAGTGTGATGGCTAGTCGGTCGCACAGTGCTACGCGTGGACTGATCGTACAGCGCTGCGAGTATAGACGATTCTCGTGCGCGTGTGCTCATGGGGTACCCCACCACTTCTCACACAAACTAAAGCTCACTTGCTGACACCACCACCCCGCGCGCGTGCACACAAACGCGCATGCGCATAGGCTTTTACTCCAAAACTTCATGCACTCGGTTGCATGTTGAACAAGAACCGTGCAACACTCTGTGTGTGTGTGTGTGTGTGTGTGTGTGTGTGTGTGTGTGTGTGTGTGTGTGTGTGTGTGTGCGTATGTGTGTGTGTGTGCGCGCGCGCGCACGCGCACGTGCGTGCATGTGTGCGTGTGTGTGCGTGCGTGCACATGTGAGAGCACAGATATGCACACACACACACGCGCGCGCGCGCGCGCGCGCGTGAAACAGATAAAGCAAGTCAAGAGAACATACTGACGCTAATACACCAAATGCCTAAAGCTGCATCTTTTTTTTTTGCACCAAGTTGTTCTGCCCTTCCCGCTTCATCAATCTCCTCCTTGTTGCACACACACTGACACTTCGTGTCGTGTGGAAACATGCATATAAGACAAGAGAGAGAAAGGGAGACAAGGCGAGAGAGAGAGAGAGAGAGAGAGAGAGAGAGAGAGAGAGAGAGAGACGGACAGACACACAGACACAGGAGAGAGAGAGAGAGAGAGAGAGAGAGAGAGAGACAGACAGAGAGAGAGAGAGAAAGAGACAGAGAGGGACAGAAACAGAAGGAAGAGCAACAGAGAGAGAGAGAAATAATAATAATAATAACAAGAGAGAGAGAGAGAGAGAGAGAGAGAGAGAGAGAGGAGAAGAACACATACACATGCGCGCAGGCACACATTTCCACACCCACGCGTGCATGCACGCACATGCACAAACATGCGCGCACACACGCACGCACGGACACACACACACACACACGTGCACGCATGCACACACACACACGCACGCACGCACGCACGCACGCACGCACGCACGCACACACACACACACACACACACACACACACACACATCCTATGGAACCACCTCCCCAAACCCCCCAGACTGGTCACTCACATTTTCAGGACACAATCTTTGCCTCCGCTGACCACTCTCTGTCCATCAGGGCTCCAGTCCACGGCGTATACCTGTCACAGGTAGTTCACCTGTCATTCATCTGTCACACACCTGTCATACATCTGTCACAGGTAGTTCAGCTGTCATACACCTGTCATACATCTGTCACTGGTAGTTCAACTGTCATACATCTGTCACAGGTAGTTCACCTGTCATTCATCTGTCACACACCTGTCATACATCTGTCACAGGTAGTTCAGCTGTCATACACCTGTCATACATCTGTCACTGGTAGTTCAACTGTCATACATCTGTCACAGGTAGTTCACCTGTCATTCATCTGTCACACACCTGTCATACATCTGTCACAGGTAGTTCAGCTGTCATACACCTGTCATACATCTGTCACAGGTAGTTCACCTGTCATTCATCTGTCACACACCTGTCATACATCTGTCACAGGTAGTTCAACTGTCATATACCTGTCACAGGTAGTTCACCTGTCATTCATCTGTCACACACCTGTCATACATCTGTCACAGGTAGTTCAACTGTCATACACCTGTCACAGGTAGTTCACCTGTCATACACCTGTCATACATCTGTCACAGGTAGTTCAACTGTCATACACCTGTCACAGGTAGTTCAACTGTCATACAGCTGCCACAGGTAGTTCAACTGTCATACACCTGTCACAGGTAGTTCAACTGTCATACAGCTGTCACAGGTAGTTCAACTGTCATACAGCTGTCACAGGTAGTTCAACTGTCATACAGCTGCCACAGGTAGTTCAACTGTCATACAGCTGTCACAGGTAGTTCAACTGTCACACACCTGTCACTGGCAGTTTCATTGTCACACATCCACCAAACATACAAAAAAAAAAAAAAAAAGTCATCAAAACGACAAAGCAAAATACAACTGAAACAAAGAGCCCCCTCCCCTCCCCCTTCCCCCTCCGCACCTCCTCCCAAAGGGGCAACAAACTGAGACAAAAAAACAGCTTAACGTAAGGAACGCCATAAATTGGTATAATTCAACGCTTTCTCCGTGGGTGCAATTGCTCCCATACTTTTTTTACTCAATGTTTCACATGTCACTTATTATTCAAACAATCATTGCTGGAATTTTATGACTCTGTGTTATAAAAAAAAAAAAAATGTCCAAGCATGTGCTGCCCCAAAATGATACAATGCCAT
>CM065736.1:26709572-26751074 GCA_033310375.1 Conus canariensis
CCCGCACCAACTTTACCTTATTCCACCCCATCCCCTACACGCTGATCCATGCACACGCCCCCCGGATTAGCACATTAACTAGTTTTACTCAGCTTGGTTCCTGAACATCGACACAAAGTTGGCAGCTATGTGCTTTATTGCAGACGATATGGGTTAATGTCGCCAAGCGTCTTGCTCGTTTACATTTAACGGCTTTCTATTTTAAATCCACACGTGAACTCTGCGGTTCCATGCATCTAACGATAGAGATTAAGCGGCTGGCACCCTGGTATAGCCTTTAAGAGTGGGAGGTGGGGGTGGGAGGGGCGGCTGCCTTGACTTTCACAAGTTTTTTTCCCCTGCAAATTTTTTTTTTTTTTTTTTTAAAGTAAATTTATATTCCTACAATAAATTGAAGAGGGGGGCACTTTTAGAATGCATTTACATTCCAATAACTTGAAATAAAACTCTGGGAGGTGGGGATAAAAAAAAAAAAAAAAAACCGTACGTGCTCTCGCCCACAGAACGCACCACGCCTGCATGCACACGCCAACACAAATACAAAGAATAGTTCGCAACGAAACTGTAAAACGCGGCTGTCCTCCCCACTCGTGCAGTCTGCTTCCCCCAAACGATCTCTCAACACGCCGACACGCGCGCGTGCGTGTGCACACTCAATGCTCTCCACTCCCCTCACCCCCCCACCCCCCATCCCTTCCCCGTACATCTTTCCCCACATCCCTTCCCCGTACCTCTTCCGCATTCCGACGCACCAACATGCACACGCACCGCTTGCGCACATCCGCATCGGCTTTACCCACTTAACCCTTCCACTGAACACAATGACCTACGCACACGCTCGAATTACCACATTAACGAATTCTGACATTGGAAAGCTGGCAGGTGTGTGCGTAGTGCTTATATGCGCACGTAGGCCTATTCTCAAGACGAAACGGATCGCTCAAACTGTGGAAGCTTTTTATGCAAGGATTACAATTTGGAAAGTGTTTTCCCTCTAACCGATGGGCTTTCATTCAGATCTGTAGTGGACTCTACAACACTGTCTTCATTTCATTTAAAACGGGACCAACGGTCTGAGGTCCTCTAACAAATTAGGGAGGAGATGGGTCCAGCTCTCGGAGGCTGTCTTGGATGCTGCCAACAATTTATTTTTTGTTTTTAACCCAGTTTAGAAGTAGAAACTGCCAACACTTGTAGAACAGGGAGTACTTTACAATGGGAACGAAGAAATGGCTGGGTGTGTGTGTGTGTGTGTGCGTGCGTGCGTCCGTCCGTGGTCTAAATGTGTTCCACTCGCTCCAGACAAAACTACTGGGCCAATCTTTCTGAAAATTTGTAGGTATGTTCATTATGGGACACGGATGATGCCCGATGTTTGTTTACCGTTATAGCCGTTACTAACGGCTCATAATGGTTTTCTTCTTTATGGAAAATCTCGGAAAGTTCTTGGCTGATCTTTCTGAAAATTTGTAAATATGTTCATTATAGGTCACAGCTGATGGCCGATGTTAACCAGAATGGCCATTAACGGTTACACCAGCCCAAGACGGTTTGTCCTCTTTAAGGAATATCTGACACGTATTCAAGATAAACTGGGAGTCCGTTTATATGCTTTGCATTTTTTTTTAAAATCCAGTTTAGAAATAAAATTGCCAACATTCTTTTTTTTTTTTTAACCACTTTAGAAATAAAAATCGGTTGAAAAGGGGGGGGGGGGGGGGGGGGGGGGGAGAGTACTTGGGGGCGAGTGTATGTATGAAATATATATATTAAACTCTTTGTTTCAATGAAACGTATTAGGAGGGATTAGAAATACGTTCGACGGAAACTGAACTGCCACCTCCCGTTTCACTGTTATTCCAGAGAAAGTAAATCGGAAAATGCCACCTCCCGTTTCACTGTTATTCCAGAGAAAGTAAATCGGAAAATGCGGTGTTTTTTTGTTTTGTTTTTTTTATAAAGAAGTCTACGAGCAACAATGCATGGTTTTATTTGTTACAAATGGGGACAAATTGTAAAATAATTGAGTTACAGTACATATGCTGATCATGCGAATGACGACAAAACTCCAAAATTTTTCAGTAGTGACTTGTACTGAGCTCGCGAAAAAGTCGGTCCATGAAGTTGTGTCCGTTGCAAACGTTCATGGACAGGCCACACGCCACGATCGGACAAATCGCGATGATTGGAACAATCACCTCCAATCATTTCACTTGTTTTGGGAGATTTCCACTGATGACGTATACAGTCTTCCAGACATGACCTTTAGCTGATGTAACATCTAACGTTGCCCCCCCCCCCCCCCCCCCCCCCCCCCGTGACCCTGTCTTTGCACCAGGTGGTATCCCCCAAAATGGTGCCATTCCTTTTACTTTGACGTGTTTGCTTGGACCACCTGGCTTTTACCTCGACGGCGATAGGAAAGAAAACGAGGAGAATCAAACTTCAGACAGTAATTCTCGAAACGCAGTCTGTCCATATTCGACTCCTGTTACAAGGCCTTGACACTTTTTTTTTTTTTTTTTGCGTGCGTGTGCAGCATGTACAACACTTTTCGCCAACTCTTTAAAGAAATTACGCCCATATGAAAAAAAAAAAAAAACAACCGTCAATTTTCAACACGACTGAAAGGCACACTCGTGGGTTTTGGGTCCTTGGGAAGCGCCTACCATTATCTCTATGATGGCATGTAACAGCCCATTTGCAATTTTCGCTTGCGTTTAAATCCATACTGGCTGTTGAATCGCTTGCCAACTTTTTTACCGACGCTTAGACACGGTATGGTCATGATGAGCGCAGGTTAGGAGTATTCGGTGTGCTGTAACTAACTAAATTTTTTTAAGTACCCCCTAAAAAGTCACTTTTTCATCACGCTAAATCTGAAACGCTGAAGTTTCATGGATTCACCCATATATTATATATATATATATATATATATATATATATATATATATATATATATATATACACACACACACACACATATATATTGGAAGCAGTTGATTTAATGGAAGTACAGTGAAGCCAGAAGCCACCGCGCTGATGGCTAGTTGTCTCCCTGCCGGCAATTGGGACGCTGAAAATTTGCTGATTAAAGTCGGTATGGGATGGGCAGCTGCCAAATTTTGCTGGGAGTGCATTTTTATTGTGATAAGTTACCTTTATTTCAGGTTGATTTTTTGTTTGTTGATTTTTTTTTTCCGAACCCACCTCCTTCGAGACCATTTTGTGACGGGGTGGACATTTTTTCTTTCCGACATGGGACAATTTATGACCGTGTATTAGTATCAATAATGTATAAATTTAGTCGTACAGCTATGTTGATGTGAAAATATTTTGCTGAATGCACCTCAAGTCGGTGCATGTGTGTGTCTACGTTGAACAGCAATTGGCATTTTCAAAACGGGCAAGAGTGCAGAAGTTATCAACAAGGGGGGAAAAAAAAAAAAAAGGGGGGGGGGGGGGACAACAGGGTCGGATGGGAGGGAAGAGGGGGACTGAGAGGAGTGGGAGAGATGAGGTAATGCATACTCGATACCACAAGCACATGCACACATAAACACGTACAAACGCACATACCTCTGCCACTGCACCACCACCACTACAACACGCACGCGCACACACATACACGCATAGATAAATTGACAGTTTGAGACACGTCATTCTGAAACCATATAAACAACATGTTTAACAGAATGCCCCATCCCCCTTCCACCCATATATCCACACCATACTACCCTATCCCCACCACTCGCCGCTGATGGGCTGCTACAAAGAGTCCACAAAATAAGAAAGTGAGGGGAAGGAGAGAAATTGGTGCGTGTGGAGGTCAGGAGAGAACGGTGTGCAGGGAGGAGGTCAGGAGAGAACGGTGTGCAGGGTGGAGGTCAGGAGAGAACGGTGTGCAGGGAGGAGGTCAGGAGAGAACGGTGTGCAGGGTGGAGTCAGGAGAGAGAACGGTGGTGCAGGGAGAGAACGGTGTGCAGGAGGAGGTAGAGAAACGGTGTGCAGGAGTCGGGAGGTCAGGAGAGAACGGTGTGCAGGAGGAGGTCAGGAGAGAAACGGTGTGCAGGGTGGAGGTCAGGAGAGAACGGTGTGCAGGGAGGAGGTCAGGAGAGAACGGTGTGCAGGGAGGAGGTCAGGAGAGAACGGTGTGCAGGGGGAGTCAGGAGAGACGGTGTGCAGGGAGGAGGTCGAGAGAACGGTGTGCAGGGTGGAGGTCAGGAGAGAACGGTGTGCAGGGTGGAGGTCAGGAGAGAACGGTGTGCAGGGTGGAGGTCAGGAGAGAACGGTGTGCAGGGGTCGGAGGAGGTGTGCAGGGAGGTCAGAGAGAACGGTGTGCAGGGGGAGGTCAGGAGAGAACGGTGTGCAGGGAGGAGGTCAGGAGAGAACAGTGTGCAGGGTGGAGGTCAGGAGAGAACGGTGTGCAGGGAGGAGGTCAGGAGAGAACGTGTGCAGGGTGGAGGTCAGGAGAGAACGGTGTGCAGGGAGGAGGTCAGGAGAGAACGGTGTGCAGGGTGGAGGTCAGGAGAGAACGGTGTGCAGGGAGGAGGTCAGGATGAGAACGGTGTGCAGGGTGGAGGTCAGAGGCTTCGGGGAGGAGTAGAGAAACGGTGTGCAGGGAGGATGGGGTCAGGAAGCGGAGAACGGTGTGCAGGGTGGAGGTCAGGAGAGAACGGTGTGCAGGGAGGTCAGGAGAGAACGGTGTGCAGGGAGGAGGTCAGGAGAGAACGGTGTGCAGGGTGGAGGTCAGGAGAGAACGGTGTGCAGGGTGGAGGTCAGGAGAGAACGGTGTGCAGGGAGGTCAGGAGAGAACGGTGTGCAGGGAGGAGGGGAAGGCAAGGGGACAGGGAAGAGGGAACATACACACAAGCGTGCTTGCGCATGGCTCTCTCCACTAAGCATGGACTTGCTGTGTTTAATGTACATGCTGGATAAATATTGACTCCTCAAATAACCAAACTCTAAAGAAAAGACGAGCATATTATTGAATGAGACAAAACAACTAAAAAAAAAAAGTAAATAAGAGTAACAGTGAAAAGGGAAACAAAACTAAGGTCTCCATGTAGCCTCGTTATTTGAAGATTTGTACTAAAAACTGATGATGGGGAGGGCTTAATGCTAGTTTTCAATGAAATTTGAAAAATGTCAATTTATGCACACGCCTCGACTGGGATTTTATCACTGTATAATCCATATAAGCATTCTGAGACCTCGCGTAAGTTTAAGCCAGCATTTGATATTCAACTGATAATTGATCACACACACACACACACACACACACACACACACACACACACACACACACACACATACACACACTAATCATTTCACTTGCTTTGGGGGGTTTCCACCGATAACATCATACATGATCTTTAGATACATGACCTGCCTCTCGGTTGACGTCACATTGGCCTTCGCACTCGCTGGCTCTCGGTTGACGTCACATTTAAGGCCTTCGCACTCGCCCGTGACCCTATTTTTGCGCCATGTAGTATCCCCCAAATAGTCGGTCCTTTGATTGCATCCGGGGGTTGCAACGTCGCCGTGGTCGGAAGGCTTGCACGGTTCAGTGATCACGTGAGGTCTGCTGACGTGGGCATTATTACTTGAATGGAAGGTTAGTTTTTGAAAACGCTTCTAGGCCTGTATAATCAAGTTGCTGATTGGCCTAAGCACAGTGTGGTAGGAGTTAATGCCGGCCTAAGCACAGTGTGGTAGGAGTTAATGCCCCTGGTAGGGTCTCTCGTGTCAGGTTAAGGGTCACACACACGCACGCGCGCAAACACACACACACGCGCGCGCGCGCGCGCGTGTGCAAACAATCGAACTCGTTTTGTCCTGAAGTAGAATGTCGCTGTTGTGGGATATTATTTCAAGTGAATGTCGCATTACTGGAGTCGCTCTGCTGGACACAGTTCACACGCGCGCATACACACACACACACACACACACACACACACACACACACACACACATACGGGCGCGCGCGCGCACGCACGCACACAAACACACTAACAGTAGAAAGGTAACCGCTGGATAACACTCGCCAAGGAAGCGAGAGACTGCCGGTGAAGTGCTTGGAATCGCCGATCACGGGGCGGGTTTTCCTCTTCCTTGCCACTGGACTTTCCATGGTGGGCTGAGTACTTGTATTTCGGATGAGAAGATGACCAGGATCTCGAGTACGGATATATGTAAAGAAACCCATGGTAAAAAAGGGAATCGGTGTCTCGGGCAAAACAATCTGTATGGGAAAAAAGTCCACCTTGTTTTTTAATTAATAAAAATGTACGCAGGAGAAAAGCAGGGGTGGGGGATGGGTGGGAGTGGCTCTGTACTCTCAGTCTCTCCTTGTGGAGTGCAGCTAGAATCAGTTTCTATTACAGAGAAATCTTGTAACAACGGAAAAGTCATACAACGCACTGCGATATGATTGAACACGATACAAAGTACAACTGTCATGTGCACAGGATGTGAGGTGTCGTGTGCACATGTTGTTTTGTGTATCAACAGTCTTAAGATTGAACGTCAGAGGTATTGGGGTATTGAGCAGTCCGACATTGTACCTTGTCCGTGTGTTGTTGACGTTGGCGAATCTCTTGAGGCGAAGTCTCACTGTTGTTAAAAGAAGATGGTGGTCTGATGACACGTCAGCACCTAGCTCTCATCACTCGTAAATCCCGCCATGATCTGAACTTGCGGCTAATGCAGATGTGGTCAATCTGGTTCTCCGTGACGTGGTTCGGGGATCTCCATGTGGCCTTGTGGATGCGCTTGTGTGGGAAGATGCTTCCTCCTATCACCAGCTGGTTCAGGGCGCACAGGTCTGCAAAGCGCTCACCATTCTCATTCATCTGTCCCAGTTCGTGTGTCACCATGATGTCCTCATAGCCTGTGTTGTCCATTAGAGAACTAGTAAACAGGCATTCTGGCTCACCCACCTCCGCCAGCTCCAACCGGCTGAAGCCGGTTTCGCTGTTGCTCCGGCGGGTTACCCAGAATGCCTGTTTACTAGTTCTCTAATAGTAAACACTTTACAAACATACATAATGTGTAGGATTATCTGTTTTTAATACTAATTTACTAAACTTTTGAGACTTAAGTTTTTGCTTAATCCTTTGTTTTTCTTGATCGTTTTCAATAACATCATTTTCACGCATACATTCATCAAATGCGTCTCTGTCTTTCATGTGGAATAAAACTACAGTCTTTAATTGCTCTCTAAAGTCTTTTAAAACTGAGTTATATTTTTGACATAAAATCCACACACTTATCCTAGCATGTCTTCCACTGAAAGCTAGTTTTGACAAAGCGTTTCTTTTTTTGACTATATCCTTTTCTGCTGAACAATCATCTATAATAAATAATGTCTGAGTTCCTTCAAACTGTCTATAAAAGTGTTCTAAACACTCACTCAGTTTATTGCTAGGATCAACTAAATAGATTTCATCATCTGTCCATATAAACCTTCTGTCGTGATATGCTTTGTTCCACTTTAATGTTGGACAGAAAATTACTATATGATCAAAATTATAACGATAAACTGTTTGTAATAGGTCGAGGACAAATATTGTTTTTCCACAGCCAGTCTGTCCACAAATCAATGAACAATGAGGGGTTTTTGTCATAAAGTTTAACATCGGCATTGACACCATAGTTTTATAACAGAATTTAATTTACACCAGTTAGTGTTGTTATCATACTCTCTGTCAAAACTTGTTCAGTATAATAAAACCCTATAAGGCCCAAATGTGTAAGATTAATCCAGTTGAGTTCTGTAAGATCGTTTCTATTTAGACTAATATCAATTTTGTTGCTTGTTGTTATGACCTTAATATCCTCGCCATTGTAAAGAACGACGACAGTAACTTTAAGTTTGTCAACGTCTAAGTTTTGCCAGCTAATAAGAATTCCTTTCATAAGATTGTCACTGACGCCCAGAGCTCCATTTCTTGCCTCATCTTTTAAGACAGAAATTTTAAATATCATTGTGAACGTGTCTCCTAATTTTGTGCGTGGAATGAACTGTAATTTTGTAGAAGCTTTCTTTAAAACCGATTCTCTTCTGTGGAGGATGTACTGTTTGTCCCCAAACGGCTTTATTTCGATCTCTTTCCGACTGTTGTCCTCTGGCATAAGACTTACATGTAAAGGGCCAGAGTTTAATGCTTTTCTGAAACTTTTTTGACGGTCAAAAAATGTAAATGGGCCTAAGAATTCAAATTTTATGTCCCATTCTAAATATGGTTCTAAGTGCCATTTGTTGTCAGTTTTTCGAACTATTTTATATTCATACTGACCCGCATTATTTGCTTCTACATTGCGTAGTTGTTCTAGTTTAGGAAACCTTTTGTTGTCGTCAACCTCTTTGCGCTTATAATAACCATCTTTAGTGTACTCAAAACCATATAAAGTGCCTATCTCACCGTTTTGTTCAAAGTCCTCAACGTCTGCAAGGTCTTTTAATTCTAAAGTTACACACCTCTCAGGCGCTAATGTAACTCCCGATTCTTCTGGTCCACGTGACATTTTTTAAAACAACGTATTATTTTATTTCTAAAACAATGTGCAGGTTATCACATTTTACGACTTTCCCTGTTTTATCTGTGATCTTTATATTAAATGATCTGACCCTCCCACAAGCTAATCTTTTAAACTGTAAATTAGGGAATTGTATAATTTCATAATCGCAATATGCAGCTTTCCCTGATGGAAGAGCTCTTAAAACAGTTGAGGGCCTTCCATCATATAAGTTTTCATCAGTGCTCAGCTCGTCCAAATGAACATAGAGTAATGAATGTAATGCAAGATCGAGCGGATATTCTCCCTCATAAGTAGTTTTGTCTGATGTAACTCTAAAACTATGAATGCCTCGATTGTCAGTTGCAAAGCCTAACATTTTAGCTAGCTCTCCATCAAAATAGTAACCTACTTCTTCTTCAGGTTTGAATGCTAACATTATTTTCAAATTTGCATTGTTAAGTTTGAGAGTAATGTCGAAGTTACTCATTGCTTCTTTCAGCGAGCAAAACCCGTAATAACCATCAGGTATGGTTAACTGGCTAATTAAGTTTCCTCTATTATCAACTTTTTTAATCTTATTATTCTCCTTGGATTCAGTTATATTAAACCATACGACTTTGTAAAAAATTTCATGGAGTGCAACCCTTCGGGTTCCGCATTCATTATCAATAGCATACTCTAAAAACGAAGGACTGTCTTGAGTTGTTATTGTTACAAACATTTTTAAAACAATTTAAAAATGAGTGCATTCAAATATACTAATGCAAAATATTCTGTTGGACCGCACTACAATCTTAAAAATATAACAACTGACACCCTCGACATTTCTGTGACTCAGTCTGACGCCTTTCAAGTAAAGGTTAGTACTCCATTAAACAGATATCTTAACCCTCCTATTAAAAACGACTACATCCCGAAAGTGTGGTTCAGTCATCCGATGCAGTTTTATCAGAACCAGTTAAACTTTGCTGTGTTTTGTGCATCAACTGGGTGTGGAGTGTCGTATGCTGATCATTTAAATCATCCTGATCCTTTGGTGAGGTCAGTGTATAGATTTCATTTTTATTACACCTTCAGACGTATTTTATCTGAACTGCAAGCGCCATTACCAAATGACAAAACGTTTAATCCATTCAGCAACAGAATAGATTACAAGGCTTTTGAAAGGATCTGTAACGAATTTGATATTGACCCAAAGACAGACTTTAGACAAAAGTTGGATCTTAATCATGGTTTAGGCACCCTTTATTTTTGGGGCGTGCACAGAAAGTATAACTATGATTGGAATCCTCCTTACACATCTTTCTCTTCAGGCACAACTGTTCACCTCGGGTCCATAGAGCAAGAGCATAAAACAGCGTGGACAACATTTATTTTAGACACTTCTAAGGGTCTAACTAGAGCGGGAATAGAACGAATAAACGACTCTATTCGTACTTATGTTTGGTGTTTGCTAGGTTCGCAAGCACAGGCAAGATCTAACATAACTGATCCTTCTACTGGCTTTGATGCCCAAAAACAGTATTTAGCAAATTTAGAGGACGCCATTAATTCTGCAATTGATTTGCCTTCAAGTATTAAAAGGTACCAAAATGTTTTACAATTTGCAAGATCGAAAGTAGACTTTGCTGTCGGCACTGGTTTATACATGCTACCTTCTGACCTCAGGCTCCAGGTAGGAACAATAATAAACTACAACAATGAAATCCTTGTTGCAGGAAATGAACAGAAGGTTGGACAAAACGACATAAATTCTGAGCCAGTAATATTACAAACAATAAAAAAACAAGATGTCCCCCCAAGATTAAGTCATCCAATCCCCAAGGCCCAAAGCCCAAAGGCCATTGAAGACGCGGACTTTGTTCGTGATGACCATGAATATGAAAAGACAGCATTTGTTATTGGATTAACTGCCCTAGGATTACTTGGTCTTTATCTTAAAAATTAACCCAACTATTAAGACAACTAATGCCCATAAGTGCTCAGCCATAAAACCAACTACTTTACTTGCAGTAGACAAAAGCCAGCTAACGATCCCCCCTATTATACCAGGCAAAGAATCTATTGCCTTACTGGCTAATTTTTTTAGTAAGTTTGCAAGGTGATCGAGTTGTTTTTTTACCCATGATTTATCTGATGACGGAGTTGGCGGGCCTGGCGGCACTGCTCCCCACCACCGCCGCCTGTAATAGCCATCACCAGTGTACTTATTGCAAATCCTAAGGCAGTTATAACACTTGCTAATGTGACACCTTGCTCTCTAAACAGTGTTCTTATTCGTTCTGCTAACGTTGTGTCTTCATATAAAATTCTTTGGATAGTTTCTCTTATTCTGCTCACTTGAGTTCTTAATTGTTCTCGGTTAGTAGACAACACTTCTAGTCTTGCTGATCTCTCTTGTTCAAGATCTTTTAGTCTTTGTGTTATTCTTTCTTTAACACCAGGCCCTAAGTTGTGGTCATCAGCCTCAACTAGTTTTTCTTTTTCTCTTTTTATATGCTCATCTAGTTCACCCAGTTTTGCTAAATTGTTTGTTAATTCGCCTCTGATGCTTCTCAAAGCATGATTAAGGGCCGTTATTTCTCTCATAGGTAGCGGCGGATCGCGCATAGTTTTCAACGCTGTTTCTTCTGAAAAACTGGTTTCTGCTTCTATTGCTTGTATTATTTCGTCTGCTGTTTGATTTAAATCTTTAAGTTCTGTGTTTTGCATTCGGTTATCTGTTGGGAGTTCTTGTAGTGTGTTTTGAAGTTTAGCAACTGCCTCACTGTCTAATCTTCGCGGTTTAGCAATGCCAAGGCGATTTTGATCGCTAACACTGAGCCTTTGTCTAATTGTAGTCTTTGCTAAAAACTTTGATGGGTCTGGTTTAGATGTAAGCTGTACAGGTTGTCCTTGCTCGTTTTTAAAAAACAAATGGTCATCTTTTGTTTCAAAATCATTAGGGTCTATAAATTCGGGAGGTTCTTGGCCTAAACTTTGATAAAATGATTTGACCTTACTTTCTGTTAATTCACGCCGCAATGATTGTAATGGATGGGTCAAAGGAGTCATTTCACTCATGTCGTCTCCAGGATCAAAAACATCATAATCTTCTTCACCTTCAATGCCTGCCATGGTTTTAAATAATTAACTTTTTATTTTGTTTTATAAAAAAATGTCACAAGCATATGGCTCAATTCTTGACCCGCATAGAAGACTGAAAGAGCCCTTTGGCGTGAAGGGAAATAAACAGAATATTATTGTTCCAAATAATCCATCTACTATTGATTCAGATCAAATTCTTACTGTTAAATTTCCAGACCTAGGAGCAGATGAAGTGATTGTGCCGGGATCTGCACGGCTTACTTTTAAAATAGAACTTGATTCAGCAACAGACGTAAACAGGACAGTTGTACAGAATCTGGGACGGGCAATCGTTAAGAAAATTTCTATAAAACTTGAGGGGCAAGAAATATTTTCTTTACACAATGCAGACATATTTCTAATCTATTGTGATCTATGGCTAACCGCAAATGAAAGGGCTGACCTCGCGTTTCAAGGAATCGAAAGTGATGAAGCACTAAAACACAGAATAGGCGCCGGAGATGCTAAAGACGGTAACAAGCCCGAAGCTGTAAATTTTGCGTATGGAAATCGCTTTTCCATCCCCTTGGATTTTGAGTTATTAAGCGCGCATGCGCCATACTTTCAAGGAGCATTAAAAGACAGATTGTCATATGAACTAACTTTTAATGAATACAAACGTGTCATTAAATCTACAGACACTGATTCTAAGTACAGCATTTTCGACATCTCGTTAGAGTTTGACATTGTTAGCAACCCTAACTTAGCAAGGCTGATTGAGCAACAATATCAGTCACGATTAGCAATATTTTACGAAAGAGTGATTCATCATACTACATATCCTAAACGCAGGGCAGACACTATATGGAATTTTAGTTTTAGTGCCGCAGCAAGATCCCTTAAAGGTATTTTATTGCTGTGTGAAGATGAAGAACCATACCAAAGACAAAGTGAAAAGTTTATCAATCCTAAAATCACGAAAGTACAATGTTCAATTGAGGGTAGTCCTAACCAAGTCTACGGTAGCGGGCTTAAAACTTATCATCATTTTGATGAAATAAGAAAATATTTTGGAGGCGGGAGGTGTAGAAATCCAACAGTAGACCTTGTGTCTAAAGATCTACACCTTCACAATGTTAGACTTGATGATTATTTAACAACGAAATACGGTTTATGGATTGACCTAAGGTCGACAGAGGATAATCAGTTGCATGGGAGTGGGAGAACAGTTAAAGACGTAATAAACATTCAAATTGATAAAGAAAAAGAGAGTGATAAACCACTTAATGTATATTTGTTTTTAATATATGATGCGCAGCTGAATATTCAAGATAACAGATTAAAAGATATCCAATACTAAATTATTTTTATTTTAAAAAAGCATGTCTGTTCAGGTTTATCCAAAAGTGCCCAAAGAAGAGAACTCTGTTGCTGTAGACATAAAAACTTTCAGATTAACAAACATAACACAAATGCAAACCCAACTAGAGCAGGACCTTTCAAAATACAGTAAAACCAAACGAAGGTATTCTGCTGTCTTTAATGCTGTTACATATGTTAATACTGGAGCATCGATCACTAGTGCTTTAACAGCAGGAACAAGTGTAGGTCTCTTAGCAACAGGCGTAGGTGCACCGGCAGCTTTACCTCTAGGCGGTTTGTCTTTAACTCTTGGCCTGTGTTCATTGGCTGTAAGTGCTGTCAGCAAAAAAATAAAAGCTAAACTCCAAAAGCACACAGCTATGGTTCAACTAATAACAGCTAAACTTAGTTCCTTCAAACTGACAATAAATAAAGCACTTGCCGACTCGAACATCACGGATGAAGAATTTAGTCGCCTACAGGCTGATTTTGAGGACTACAAAAGACAAAAGTTTGATCTTCAAAGAAAGGCAAGGGCAACTTTTTCTCAACAACCAGACACCGACCAGATAAAAAAGGAATGCTTAAAAAAAGTAAACGAAACATTAAACTCTGTTCTAAACAGCTCACATTAACAACTCCAAAGGGCGTTTATACTTTAGTTTACGAGTCCAAGCACAAAAAGACCGTTGATATTGATTCTGATTAAGACGACTTTGGAGTCAATGTATTTTTTTTAATTTAAATAAATATGTTGAGTTAGAAAAGAAACTCAGCATGGATAAGATATATGAAGGTTCAGATGAATTGTTTGAAGCAATGTTCGAGGAAGAGCGTTTGTCAAAAGCTTTAAATGAGGTCGTTTTAGAAGTTATTGATCCAACAAACGTGGAGGCAAGCGTTGTACATGCTATTTCTCAAGTTCCAAGTAAACTAACAATAAACCCTCCAGTTAAAGTAAGGGTAGTTGTTTTAATCGACTATATAACAATAAACGAAGAAAATCTAGAAGTCTGGGTCTCAACTAAACAGCAGACTATTCTTTCTTATAATGACTTAACGCCTGATTGGGCAGAACAACTTCTTACTCAGTTTAATGAAGCCTCTGAAGCAGCTAAAATGAGAGGCTCTGGTTGGTCAGAGGGTGAAGTCCTAGACATCAGATTAAGACAGGCTAAGTATGAGCCAATTGTAGGCAAGTCTTACATTCCACTGCCTCCAACATTAGTTGCAAAGAGAGCAGTTCTGAACATAAAAAATTCAGACGACAAATGTTTCATGTGGTGCGTTCTTGCTAGGCTGCATCACGTTGCCAAAAATGCAGAGAGAGTATCTAACTATTTACAGTGGGCTAAGGATCTTAACTTTAACGGCCTTGAATTTCCTATGGCTGTAGACAAAATTGATCAGTTTGAAGAACAGAATCCCCCAATAACTGTTAATGTCTACACATGGTCTGAAGAAACCAACCTTCTGCCCATTAGAGTGTCAAAGAACAGTCCAACAATAGGCGAACCAACCAGGAGTCATGTAGACTTACTCCTGATGCAAAGCCTTAATGGGTTGCACTACACTCTAATACGCACAATGAGTAGATTACTAGTGCATACTACAAAACAACATAGCAAACAAGAATTTTGTAGAAAATGTTTAACAAGAATTCCGTCCGTTCAAGCTGCGAGCGAACATGTAAAACATTGTATTAGCCCAGTTGACTGTGATACAGAACTAATTACGCCCGGAGAAGGCAGTAAAGTTAGTTTTAAGAACTGGAAACGGTTGCAAACTAGTCCATATGTTGTTTACGCAGACTTCGAATCACTCATTGTTCCTTATGAAGGACCAACCCCACAGAAACTTCCTAAAACAGTCTTAATGAGTAATCATCAGATTTGCTCATTTGCCTTCATCATTGTTAGGTCGGATGGCGCCCATTCAAAGCCAGAATTATACAGAGGACCAAATGCTGCAAAATACTTCTTAAAACGCATGCAGCAAGTGCGTAATGCCTGTTCTAATAATCTGAATTTATCTGAAATCATAATGACGCCTGAAGACCAACAACAGTATGACTCAGCCACTCACTGTTGGATTTGTGGTTTAGGCCTCTCCGCAGAGAATCCAACAGTAAGAGACCATGATCACATTAGTGGAAAGTTTAGAGGAGCAGCACATAACAAATGCAATCTTCAACTAAAGTTTGAACCAAAGACATGGAAGCTGCCTATATTCTTTCACAACTTGCGAGGTTACGACTCTCACCTTATAATGCAAGCAGTAACCAGCGACTTCAGGGTGTCATGCATTGCACAGTCATCAGAAAAGTACATGTGTTTCACTTTAAATAACATGTCTTTCTACGACTCTATGCAACACATGATGGGGAGTTTAGAGTCACTGGCTATGTCCTTAAAGTCCTGCCCAATAACAGAAGAATATTTTAACCCAACTCTTGTTAGAAAGGGCGTTTACCCTTATGAGTACATGAACAGTTGGGAAAGGTTTGATAACCCAGCCCTTCCACCTAAAGGCGCGTTCTTTAGTAGTCTTAGAGGAAAGGACATCAGTGATTCTGATTATTCTTATGCTCAAGATGCGTGGCAGAAGTTAGAGTGTAAAACGATGGGAGACTATCATGATTCCTATTTAATGGCGGATACCTGTTTGTTGGCGGACGTCTTTGAAAATTACAGAAAGACCTGCATGAAACATTACAGCCTGGATCCCGCGCATTATATTTCTGCGCCTGGGATGAGCTGGGACGCTTTCTTAAAATTTACTGGAGTACAAATTGACCTGTTGTCTGACCTGCCAATGCTTCAGATGATTGAAAACGGATTGCGTGGGGGAATCAGTATGGCGTCGCACCATTACTGTAAAGCAAACAACAAATACTTGGACGACTATGATCCAAGTAAAAGGTCTAACTATCTTATGTATTTAGATGCAAACAATCTGTATGGATGGGCTATGAGTCAATCACTTCCATTACGTAACTTTAAAATGTACACAGGACTCAAAGACATTCAAAACTTTTTAAAATGGCTTCAGAGTCTAGAAGCTGATCAACAACAAGGCTTTATTCTAGAAGTTGATTTAGAATATCCTCATGAACTCCATGATTACCATAATGACTATCCATTAGCGGCAGAAACCCTAAAAGCGTCAATGACAGAACCGCCTAAACTTGTGCCTAATCTTCGAGACAAAAAAAATTATGTCTGTCATTACAGACTTCTTCAATTTTATTTAAGACATGGTTTAAAGTTGACAGCTGTTCATCGTATAATTGCTTTTGATCAAGAACAGTTCATGAAACCATACATCATGAAGAACACTGATCTCAGAACTAAAACCACAGATGCTTCAGAAAAAGACTTTTTCAAGTTGATGAACAACAGCTGTTTTGGAAAGACTATGGAAAATCCGCACAAGCGTAAAGATGTTAGATTGGTCACCAGAGAGAACGATGCAATTAAGCTAACTTCTAAACCTAATTATCAGGACTTCAGAAGATTTCATGATCAGCTTTTTGGCATAATGATGAAAAAAAAGAAAGTCAAATTGGACAAACCTGTTTTTATTGGGTTTACTGTTTTAGAGCTGTCGAAGCTTTTGATGTTAGAATTTCTTTACGACTACTTTAAACCCTTGTATCCAGAGTCCAGAGTTCTGTACACAGATACAGATTCTTTTGTAATCGACATCCCTACTGAAGATTTTTACAAAGACATGGAATTAGAAGTAGCAAAAGAGCATGCCGGATGGTACGACACATCTGATTACCCTAAAGATTCGCCTTTGCATTCAACTGTTAACAAGAAGGTTTTAGGTAAGATGAAGGATGAATTATCTGGTGTTGTGATCAAGGAGTTTGTTGGTTTGAGGTCGAAAATGTATAGTCTTTCAAGCCAAACAAAAGTTGTTAAAAAAGCAAAGGGAATATCTCGCAGTGTTGTGCAGTCAAGCATAACCCATGACAATTACAAAGAAGCATTGTTTGGCAATAAGACTTTTCATCATGACAATTACAAGCTGCGATCTAATCTGCATGAGATTAACACAACAGTTGTAACAAAACGGTCTCTTGACCGCACTAACACAAAAAGAGTATTTGTTAATCCAGAGTTTTCATATGCAATTGGCCATTGGAGAATAGTATAATCATATGGGCTTATATTTTTCAGCAATCGCACGTTCAATTATATCATCATCTAATTTAGCAAAATTAATATTATTTATTAATGCTAGATGTGCTTTAATTTTTTTTGCCAGTTCACGATATTCATATTCCCATACCCATAAATCAAAATCAAAGCTTTGGGGTTTAAAGCGATTGTCTGGCGATTGTTCTAGCCAGGGATTGTCAATCTTCTCAAATACTTCTTTAATGATATACTGATGCTCAAATAAATCTTGCATTAATTTTAAAGACTTTCCCTTTGCCTTTTCTGCCATTTCCCTTTGAGCTTCCATTTTAAACTCAAATATATTTGCCTAAATTAAAACAGTTCTTTAAGCTTAACTATATCATCAACCAATTCAACCAAATTATTATCCATTACTGCTAAATGCGCTCGAATTTTTTTTATCTTTTTAATATATTCTTGCTCCCAATCAAAATTTGAGGTTTTGTCTGGCATGACATGATCAATCGTCTTAAATGCTAGTCTAATAGCAAGATTACAATCAAATATTTCTCGTATTATTTCTAAGGACTCTTCCTTCACCATTCTTGCTTCCAGTGCCATTTTACGTAAGGATTCTTCCTTTTCCATTCTTGCCGCCATTTTAATTGAAATTAAAAAATAATTAAGCGACTGGAACTGTGTCTGGAGGGATTATCTGCAGTTCTTCTTTCACAAAAGATCTTTGAGGGGCAGGTCGTTTTGTTGTGTCAGTTTCTCGTAAATAATACACGGGCGGATTCATTTTCACAATTTTTTTAATCTCATATGGATCAACACTCCAAACTGGATCTGTTGCCCTGATGCGAGTGTCCCCTTCCGCTTCTCCCGGCGAATAAAGGTATCTCACTTTCAAACCAAATGGTAATAGTTTGCTTGATGAAGACTCTCCTTCAACAACATTTATTGTTTGTTTTCTGATTGCTTGTACTGGTTTTAGACCTTTAAATTCTTCATTATTCATTGCACGTAGAACTGAGGGCAGCCTTCTAACCCATTCTGTGTTGCGAGAATTGTCAATCAGCTCTCTGTGATACTGGTAGGAGAAAAGCCTTTCAGATAACTGTTTGTTAAAGTTTTCAACCAAACCCTGTGATCTGTGAACACCCGGAATGCCTCTTTTAATGGTAACTCTATGTTTTAACAATAATTGATTCACTTGTCCTTTAAATTCTTTCCCATCATCGACTTGAATCATGCGAGGATAAGTTAACGGGCCTCGTTGGTATATCAGCTGTATAGCGACAGCAACAGCAGAAGCACTCTTTTGTGTTAATGGTTCAGCATCTTTGTATCTTGAAGCTATATCAATGACTGTAAGTGCGTACTTAAATCTTTTTCGTCTAATCGTATCATGGGGTAAATATAAAAGATCCATTTGATGGGTGTCGTTTGGAGTTATATTCACAAAGTGTGGTCTTTGTATTTGTTTAGGCGCAGGTAAATAAATTTGCCAAATCGCTTGTTTAGATAACCATTCTTTTGCTGTTTGTTCACTGACTCCAGCTGCTTGGCTTAGCTTTTTAATTGCTGTTATTCCCTTCCAATATCCTTTTGGCGAATAATAGATCTTGTTCATTTTTTATTCAGCCAATATTATGCGCAACAAAATACACAACGGTCATGCCAAAAGCAATAAACAATATTTCTTGCATCTTTTGTTTTTCTGATGGTTGATAGTAATCGCTAAATTTTGGTGGGGGCAATGTCTCGATTGGCTTGCCTGTTACAAGATAATATTCTTTTATTGCTTGATCAACATCTTTAAATGTGTAAGCTGCATGCCCCTGTTTTTTCAGTTCATCGTTAATAAAATCTAACTGCTCAATTCTCTGCTTTTCATACGCAGCTTGTGCTGCGGCTAGTTGCTCCATAGCTTTGTTATGTCTTTTTCTCTCGCCGTCATCCCGTAGTTTACTAAACGCGTAATTACTTCCGCTAAAAGCAAGCGCATTCACCACAGCGCCGCCTATCATCATCACGAGTGAAGCCATTTTTATAAATGTATTTTTTAATTTTACATATTAATACTGTCTGGAATTATTCCTTGCTTAACTAGAAAATCTTTCGTAGCAAATGAAGCTGTAATAACAGCAATCAGCTTTGCTGAGTCTTCAAAGCCTAGTTTGCCAAGATCTGCTGGTTTTATTTTTAACAGGCTTTTACCAAGCATTGTGTATCCTACACTTAGGCCTCCAATAACAGCAGAATGGTATACGAGGTTAGTAATAGTTTTTTTCGGTGCTCATTTTTAAAAAATAAAATAATATTTATTTATTAATAAAACATGAACTGCGATGATCTACTAAACGTTCCTGAACTTATGATTACAAATGATCAAGTTGATGACCAAGCTATTATGCCTAAAAAGGAAAGGCTGTATTCTTTGGCGGCGTGTGGAAAAACAAAACAGTACCTTGGAAATGAATTCAGCATAGAACAGATACAACAGATGTCGCCACAAGACATTGTAAAGTATCACAATAGGTATGAAGCGCAACTGGGGTCAAGAATGGTAAAAAGCGTTGGGCAAACGGCTCTTAGTTTGTACACTAAACTAGTTAGTAGATTTGCTCCCATTGATTCTGAACAAGATTTTATGTATGATTTAACGCAGGATCCAGTTTTAACAAAGTCATTAGAGTCTCTAGGATGTGATCTGTATTACAGATTTGGAACATTGTTATCGCCATTAATCATGGGATTAATTACTTTTAATCATATAGATTTTGTTTCCCTTCAAAATGACCGAGCCAGAAAATCAGCAGAAAACATTGATGGAGAAAGTGACCAGTAAAAAGCCTCCTCATCCTGGGCGCGTTGCAGCAGGAAAAAAATTAGCAGAGTGGAACAAACAAAAAAAATTAATGTTGCAATCACAGAATATAACTCATAATGAAAACATAACACCGCCAACGCCAACAGTGTTGCCACAGCCAGCTGTAAATACACAAGTTGATTCAAGACCTACGACGCCAAGGTCGTCATGGATTATTTGGATTAAAAGAGTTAGCATTTTTGGCGTCATTGCTGTTGGTGGGGGTGGTTATTACGTTTATAAAACATATACACAACGCCAGCAAAAACCGAAGCAGTCCAAAAAATCTCAGCCACTAAATACAGAAGCCGAACAAAAAAGCATGCCAGAACTGCCAACAACAAAATCTCATTTTGATCCATTTGATATGCAGTAATATTTCAAGAACTTAATAAATAATTATAAGTGACTTGAATAAGAACTTGATAACGACTTGATGACAACTTGATAAAAACTTAAATAAGAACTTAATAAGAACTTGATGACGACTTAATAAGAACTTAATGACGACTTGATGACGACTTGTTAAGAACTTGAATAAGTACTTGAATAAGTACTTGAATAAGAACTTGTTAAGAACTTGATGATGACTTGTTAAAAACTTGATGTTGACTTGTTAAGAACTTGAATAAAAACTTGTTAAGAACTTAAATAAGAACTTGAATAAGAACGTGATGCCGACTTGAATAAGAACCTAGAACGACTTAATGACGATTTTTTTTCACAATTAATTGTTCCGGGGAGACAACTCCTCTTCTGCCTTTAGGTAGTATCTAGGTCAGACATGTCTAGCCACGGCTTACTCAACTGCATAATTGCCGAGTCGAAGCGTCGCACTGTTTCCGGGTTCGTGTCGAGTTACACATAACGGATGTAAGGGCGTCGGGCCGCTGTATAAATTTAGACGGCTAAATTCCCCCCCCTAAAAAAAAATACACCTCCCAGTACCCCCCTACAAGAGGTAGTAAAAAAATGCACCCCCTCAATAGAAGCTTTAAAAAAAAATTCTATTTAGGGGCAGTACCCATTAAAGCAGAACGTTGTGTCAATAGCGGAGATTTCTATAGGCAGTGACAGAGTCTGAAAGGGGAAGGACCCGCCTTTCATAAAACATATCAAAACATGTTTCTTACCTTCCCCCAATCACAAGACTAGATAGAATCAGCTGATTAGTAACAGTGACGTCATATCCGCCCAGCACTCGTTTGTTGTAGTAACCTGTCACCACCGCTCTTGTCATTTCAGATTGGAGGGTTGTGCAGTGCAGACGTGTGTGAGTTTGTTGGTTGATTTTGTTTTAACTCATGTCTCAAGATAGCATTTCTTCAGAATTAGAGAGAGAACTTCTTGAATCACAAGTTGCTCATCAAAATCTATTAGATTTCTCTCAACAGTCAACAAGTTTAATTCTTCCTCAAGATATGGATCAACAAAGCAGATGGAGTGTAGAACAACTTGGTATCATTGAGGAGCATATATTTCATCATAATAATTATGTTGATGTATTGAATAGAATGAAAAGAGAAGGGCCATCAGAAAGTAGGAAACTACCTAGATTTCCCTCCCAACCAAAAAGAAAACTGACATCTCTGTATGGGGAGCAGGTGAAAAAACGAAAGGTTATGTCACCAGAAGAACTCCATCAATACTTGCAGTCAAAAGAGGTTGATGTGAGTAAGACAGTTAGGAAAGAAGTTTTCTTTTTTCCTCAGAGAAAATAGGGTCATCAGCTGCTGCTATTGAAAAGCTGAAGGAAGGATACAGGCAGATTCAAAGACAGGAGGCCACCAGTATGTGTTTTAACCTTCAGTATGGTTCTCTTCTGGATACATCTTTCAAATTCTTTCAGGAAGAAAAGGAACAAGGAATTCACAAAGACAAGTGGGAAGAGTGGTTGCGGGCAAACATTGGCATCTCACCAGCTTATTCACGCAAACTGAGAGAGATTGCTCGTTTGCTGAAACCATACTGTAGCGGGTTTTCTACAGTTGGTCTGTCTTTCATTGAAATCTACTCTCTGAGAAAAGATTTGAAGACAATGTTTGAAAGTAATGAGGAGATCAGAAAATATTGGACTTCTCCCATGCAAGAACCACTACAAATCCAAACACAATCCTCTCAGGTAGAAAACACTCAGTTGTGAGAAGTCAGTCACGGTTGAGCAGAGCGCTCCAGCCTGGAGCGCCAGGTCTTTGTATTGCCTGCTGTTGATGTTTCTTCCAACCCGTCAAACAACTTCTAAAGGCTGCCTATTCAGGCGGCCGCCGGGTGTACTTTATACAATTGTCTTGTTTGTTGAATCAAGCTTTTAATAAGTGCACTTGGTGGCTGCTTAGAATAATCTTCAACAACGTGCCACGATTCTACGCTTGTGTGAACACACATCCCACCCCTTTCAGACACTCCCTATTCAGATAGCTTTCAATAGCCAGTCATTCCTCACAATAGAATGAAATCCCAACTTGGTTGACAAATAGCCCTCCTAAGAATAAAGGCATGGTTAACCAAGTCCCCATTGTTTTGTTTGTTTACTTCTTAACGGTCCAGTGACAGAGAACTATAAAACAGATAATCCTACACATTATGTATGTTTGATGTTTGATGAATGTATGCGTGAAAATGATGTTATTGAAGACGATCAAGAAAAACGAAGGATTAAGCAAAAACTTAAGTCTCAAAAGTTTTCTAAATTAGTGTTAAAAACAGATAATCCTACACATTATGTATGTTTGTAAAGTGTTTACTATTAGAGAACTAGTAAACAGGCATTCTGGGTAACCCGCCGGAGCAACAGCGAAACCGGCTTTAGCCGGTTGGAGCTGGCGGAGGTGGGTGAGCCAGAATGCCTGTTTACTAGTTCTCTCCATTCCAATCTTGGCGTTGAAATCTCCCATCAGTATGGTTATATCCTTTGCTCCTCTTCTATCACTCTGTAGTTGCTGGTAGTGTCCCGAGTACAGCAGCTGTTCTCCAGATGAAAGTCTCAGCTGTCCTGACTGTAGCCACCTCGTCTCACTCAGTCCTAGCACTCCGATCTTGTAGTTTTTCATCTCTCTTGCAACTTGGATGGTTTTTCCTGTTTCGTACATCGTCCTGATGTTCCATGTGGCTACTCTCGTTGTTGTCCTGGGTGTTAGAAGGGGATCAGCCTTGCAGCTTCCTTTCGGCTTTTACTGCACCGCGTCATAAGTCTCCGGGATGGAGACCCTTCCTTGCCCAGGTGAATGTTTTGGTTCATTGTCGTCGATGCTTCTGTAACTGGTCTTTTTTACAGGTAGGGCTGTTAGCCCTACGCAAACCCCTTATTGTCCGGGGGAGGTGGTCCTGCCTTAGTCGCCTCTTACGACATGTATGGCAGGGCAGTGGGTCTGTTCTATGCCCAACCCACAGGGCTTCGGGCCTGGTTTACGTCAGGATATATTATGAACGTAAGCGTACAGTAACAGCCCTACTATGCAGTTTCAGACAAGATTTTCAACGCCATCATCCTCATCCTTATCTGTCAGGTTCAAATGTGTCTCGGATTCTGTGGCCCTGCCGCTCCGATGGCCTCAGTCAGTTTTGACTTCTCTTCACGCCTATGCCTGTAGTAGGCATCCTTCAGTCTCGGAAGACTATGGAGTTGCGCTCTAGGTGTCTATTCTGGTACAGCGACGGGTGTGGCTGGCCAGTCCGACCCGGGAATGACAGTCCCTGTGGCAGAGGGCACAAATGAAGTCTGACACTGGTCTGTCTGCCTGGGCTGCAGCCTTTCTTCTCATTCTCTTTTCCCCGTGCTGCTGAGCGAGTGTCTCTTCGAACTTGGAGAGACCTTTCTGCACAGTCTGTCTCCAGGCTGACCGTTCGAGGGCTGTTGCTTCCCAGTTGTTCTGGTCGATGTTCAAGGCCTTTAGGTCCCTCTTGCACACGTCTTTGAATCGCAGCTGTGGTCTGCCTGTGGGACGTTTTCCCTGCACAAATTCTCCATAGAGGAGGTCTTTAGGGATCCGTCCGTCATCCATGCGCACGACATGACGGAGCCAGCGGATACGTCTCTGTTTCAGCAGCATGTACATGCTGGTGCATCCGGCTCTTTCCAGGACAGTGTTGTTTGGGACCTTGTCCTGCCAGGTGATGTTCAGAATGCGTCGGAAGCTACGCATATGAAAAGTGTTGAGCTTTCGCTCTTGTCGGACACGCAAAGTCCAAGACTCGCTCACGATGCAGGCTCTGTAGATCTGGATCTTTGTGTGCTCGGTCAGCTTGCTATTGTTCCATGCTTTCTTTGTCAGTCTGGTCATGGTGGTGGCTGCCTTGCCAATGCGCCTGTTAAGCTCTGCGTCAAGTGAGAGGGTGTCTGAGATAGTTGAGCCCAGATAAACAAAAGTCATGGACGACATGCAGTTCATGGTCATTGATGCTGATGACTGGGGGAGAGTCAATATCCTGTCCCATGACCTGTATTTTCTTCAAGCTAATGGTAAGCCCAAAGTCTTGGCAGGCATCGCTGAAGCGAGTCATGAGCTGCTGTAGGTCCTCGGCTGAGTGGGCAGTTACTGCTGCGTCGTCTGCAAAGAGGAAGTCATGCAGGCACCTCAGCTTGACTTTAGTCTTGGCTCTTAGTCTGGAGAGGTTGAAGAGCTTTCTGTCCGTCCTGGTTCGGAGGTAGATACCTTCAGCTGCAGGACCAAATGCGTGTTTCAGCATCACAGCAAAGAAGATTCCAAACAGGGTGGGAGCCAGGACGCAACCCTGATTCACTCCGCTCCGTATGTTGAAGGCAGCTGATGTTGAGCCGTCAAAGACGACGGTGCCTTTCATGTCTTCGTGGTAGGATCTGATGATGCTGAGAAGTTTGGGTGGACATCCAATCTTGGGGAGGATCTTGAAGAGGCCATCCCTGCTGACCAGATCGAAAGCCTTTGTGAGATCTATGAAGGCAACGAAGAGTGGCTGCCTTTGCTCCCTACATTTCTCCTGAAGTTGTTTAAGGGAGAAGATCATATCTATAGTGGATCTGTTGGCATGGAAACCGCACTGCGATTCAGGATGAACTTGCTCTGCAAGTACTTGGAGCCTCTTCAGTACTACTCGTGCAAAGACTACGATACTAAGGAGGGATATGCCACGATAATTATTGCAATCGCTTCTGTCACCTTTGTTTTTGTACAGTGTGACGGCGTTAGCATCCCTCATGTCTTGTGGTACTTCGTCTTCACTCCAACAGAGGCAGAGGATTTCATGCAACTCGGTAATGAGTGTCGCTTTACAGCACTTCAGTACTTCGGCGGGAATACCGTCTTTCCCTGGTGCCTTGCCTGAGGCAAGAGAGTCCAGGGCTTCGTTGAGTTCGTCTATGGTTGGTTCTCTGTCAAGCTCTTCCACCTCTGGTAGGCGCTCTATGGCATTGAGGGCGTCTTCTGTGACTACTTTTTCCCTGGCATATAGCTCAGTGTAGTGTTCTACCCAGAGCTCCATCTGTTGTTCTCTGTCCTGAATCACCTCCCCTGTAGCTGATTTCAAAGGGGCAGTTTTCTTTTGCGTTGGGCCCAATGCCTGCTTGATGCCGTCATACATCGCCTTAATGTTGCCTGTGTCAGCTGCGATCTGAATCTGGGAGCAGAGCTGAAGCCAATAATCGTTGGCGCATTGCCTGGCACACCGCTGGACTTTGCTGCGAGCAGCACGGAAAACCTGGAGGTTCTGCTCGCTGGGACTGGTTTTGTATGCTGCCAGGGCGTTTCTCTTGGCCTCGATGACTGGTGTCATTTCTTCTAAATGGGCTTCGAACCAATCAGCTGACTTGCTGGTCTTTTTGCCGAAGGTGGACATGGCGGCGTTGTAGACAGCATCTCTGAAGTGTTCCCATCGGTCTTGGGCATTTGCAGTGGGTGGGCCAGGGAGAGAATCCACCAACACGCGCGCGAACTCCTCCACTTTTCTTTGATCACCTGTTTTGCTGGTGTCGATGCGAGGCTGGCCCTCCTTTCTCGTACTGTGCAGTCTCTTCGCGCGGAGCTTCACTTTGCTGCACACCAAAGAGTGCTCAGTGTCACAATCGGCGCTCTGGTAGCTGCGAGTGATCTTGATGCAGGAAAGGTTGACACGTCTGGTGAGGATCAGATCGAGCTATGCCTGTAATGTGTTCGCATCGAGGTCATCGGTATCGTCAGGTTAGAGGCGACAGTAGCTGGACGGATAAGGCTGCACACCAAAAATTAATGCGCCAAGGCCTTCCTTAACGAGTCGAGTATTTATAGTCAGGTACAATTAGATTGCTTTAAGAATTTCAGTTGTGTCTGAAAGTTGATTTACCTTCTTTTCTTTCATATACTTATCAAGGTACATGCTAGGTGGTTCCAAACACAAAATGAAAGGAATGGGACTATTTTTGGACACCCCCACCCCCACCTGGCGCAAAGATGGGGTCACGGGTGAGTGCGAAGGCCTGACATGTGACGTCAGATAAGAGGTAGCACGTGTGTTTATATTTCCAGATCATAAATGACTTAATCGAAAGAAATCCTTAAAAAACAAGTAAAATGATGGGGATGGGGTGTGGTGTGTGTGTGTGTGTGTGTGTGCGCGCGCGCATGCGTGCGCGCACGCGTGTGTGTGCGTGTATGTGTGTGTGGGTGGTGTTATTCATTTGACATGTTATCAGTTTGATATCAATTTCTGGCTCATATTTATGCTACACCTCAAAACGCTTACAAGATTGTATCGTGGTGTAGTGCAAAAATCCTAATTGTGGCGTGTGGCCTGAAGCGGCGCTCTCGTGAAGGGAACGCTCAACTGCGCTTGCTCAACGACTAAACAGTCGTTTTGAAAGGAAAACGTAAATGAGGCAGAGAAGAGTAAACAGCAAATAACCCACAAGTAGGATAACTCTTGCTCCCGTGATAAAAAGTTACATGCCCATAACTCCGAACGAATGCTGCATGCGACACCGAATCGTCGACTGTCAGGAATGCCGACACAGAGCACACAAAACAAACAAAGAGGCATCCTCCCCTGGGATGTCTTCTTGTTTGTTCTATGTACTCCGGGGGTAATGCCTCTGAAAAGGCACGGTAGAACATGCACACACACACACACACACGACCGTCAACCAGGGGAGGCAATTTACGTTTCTGATTTTACATGGTTTGCACTCGCAGGAGCTAGCTCCCTTTTCGAACACTCGTTGACTCCGCTCCGACAGGGGAGGCAATTTACCTTGGTGCTACAGGTAGGTAACCCCGCCTGTGACATCAGGTGTCGGTGGAGGCTGCAGCTAAACTGACCAGCCAGTTGGGAGAAAGTTCGTCATGTTCAGAACTATTCAGATTGTAGGGTTTTTTTTTTTGTTTTTTTTTCCCTAAAGTCTAACGACAGCAGGCGGAAATATAAACCAACTTAGTCTCAAGTGCCGATGTACTGCTGAACCACTGAATAAACATAACCATTACAGAATTTTCAACGAGCCTTAACAACTGTCATTTTCTCTGGAAGGAAGCATTATCTCTCTTGGAAGGACAACAAACAAACATACACAAAAAACAACAACAACAACAAAACAAACGGACATAAATCTACAGTGGGAAAAAAAAAAATCAGGCAAACATGTCCCCAGTCGCTGCAAAAAAAGATTCAATGGGGGTTGGGAGGGGGAAACAGGAGAGACAGAACTAGGACGACGATGTTGAAATATTAATACAAAACCCTTCAGCTTTGTTCCCCCGACCCTCCCTCCGGTTTTATCTCCGCTGTTTGTTTGTTTGTTTGCTTGTCCTTGATCTGCCTGAAGGAGACCAAAACAGGTCTAGTCTTGTTACTTCACTGTCAATGACATTTAGTCGACGGCTGGATATTTGTACATCCATTTTCCTCTTCCTAGGTTGTTCAGAAGTAATGGCAGACGATGCAGTCTTCAAAGCATCATGTTCATGGACGTGAACTTGGGATCACCTACAGGTGAAGCTTTCAACTCTGCCACTGATCAAATGTGTTCTTTGTGGTTGTTGATCGAAGTATAGCACATTGGTGAGTTAACTACACACGCGTTGTTTGTGGTTGTTGGTCGACGTACAGCACATTGGTGTGTAAGTACACACGTGTTGTTTGTGGTCGTTCATTTAAGTACAGCACATTTGGTGTGTAACTACACTCGTTTTGTGGTTGTTAACAATAGAACATACACGTGTGCAACTACACTCGTGTTTGTGGTTGTCAGTCAAAGTGGAGCAAACTGGTGTATAGCTACACGTGTTGTTTGTGGTTGTCAAACTAGAACACACATCTGTGTAGCTACACTCGTGGTTGTGGCTGTCGGTCAAAGTAGATCACACCGGTGTGCACCTACACGACGCGCTGTTTGTGGTTGTAAGGTAGAACACACATGTGCGACTACTCTTTTTTGTTTGTAGCATCAAAGTAGAGTACACACTGGTGTGTAAACACACATGTTGTTTGTGGTTGTTCATGAAAGCAGAGCACACTGGTGTGCAGCTACACGTGTTGTTTGTGGTTGTCAGTTTGAGTGGAGCACAGTGCAGGTGTGTAGCTACATGTGTTCTTTGTGGGTGTCAGTTAGAGTGGAGCACAGTGACGTGTAGCTGCAGACATGTTGGCCTTGGCTGTCGATCAAAACAAGGCGACACCGAAGTGACGTGCGTTTTAGACACTGCATGCTAGAGAACAGCAACATTAAGGGCAACACCGGGACATGAGACATAGCCCCCCCCCCCCCCCCCCCAACACACACACACACACACACATATACACACGAGCACAAACGCACACACACTATATACCTGGTATACAAGCATGCACACACACACATACACATACACACAGGCATGCGCACACGCACACACACTTCTGCCAGCAACACACGAGCACAGACAAACACACACAGCACACGCACTATATACCTGGTATACAAGCATGCACACACACACACATCACACAGGCATGCACGCACGCGCACGCACACACACTTTTGCCAGCAACACAACCTGGACATTGCCACCAGCTTTATTTTGCAGAAGAAACCCAGAATTCTGAAGCTGTACAATACACAACTCTTTTCCAGACATCATCAGAGTCACGTGCTCTCCAACCTCCATGCATCCCTTCCGCCCCCCCCCCCCCCCCCCCCCCTCTCCCCCCCTCCCCCCCCCCCCCCCCCCCTCTCCCGCACCACATCCTCCTCCTTCCCCCAAAGACAACGCGCCTGTCCCCAGATCCTCCTCCTTCATTCAGACACCTCTAGTACTGGTGTTCCCCCCCGAGTTCCTTCACATCATCAGTGCAGACACAGTGTCTGCAGATTCCTCCCGTAGACCTTGTCCCTCAGGAGGTCTTGCATCTCCAGCATAAGTCGTGTCTCCTGGTCCTCATGCACCGGGCACTGCTAGCAGAGCTTGTGCCCGTGAGGTCTTACAATTGCAGTGCAGAGTGTCTCTAGGTCCTGACTTCATCTGGGCGCCCCTGGGCAGAGCTTGTTCCTGAGGGGTCTTGCATCTCCAGTATAAAGTGTGTCTCCTGGTCCTAACACACTGGGTACTGCTGGCTCGAGCTTGTCCCTGAGACAGCCTTACATCTCCAGTGTAGAGTGTGTCTCAAGGCTCTGATTTCCTTTGGAGCACCCCTGGCACAGCTCGTTCCTGAGGAGGTCTCACAACTCCAGTACAAAGTGTCTCCTGGACCCGATACTCTGGGTATTGCTGGCTCGAGCTTGTTGCTCAGGAGGTCTTACATCTCCGGTACAAAGTCTGTCTCCTGGCCCTAATACACTGGGTACTGCTGACACAGCTTGTCCCTGAACAGTCTTACATCTCCAGTGCAGATTGTGTCTCCCGATCCTGACTTCCTCTGGAAGCCCTTGCAGCAAAGCCTGTCCCCGAGGTTCCTGACATGGTTAGTTCAGGTCTCTCCCCCCCCCCCCCCCCACACACACACACTGACTTTAATCATTCCTGAACACCAAGCACCTGTCCAGGCCATCACCAGGACTTCACACGCCTTGCTGAGCAGACGGAAACTAGACTGCTGCGGCCCGACAGGAAGCCAGGCCAACAACATCAGCAAGCTGAATCCACAGTCATATGGGCAGCAGTTTGGTGTGTGTGTGTGTGTGCGCGCGCGTGTGCGTGTGTATGTCTGTGGATGTTTAGATTTGTTACTAGTCAAGTCTGCAGACGGTGTATTTGTCGGTCTGATAGGTGCGTAGTAAACAAGCATTACTCTGCAGCCTCGTTCTGTGCGTTGATCTGCATTTGGCCTTATTAGAGCTAACGAGTTCCAAACCGCCAGCCCCTCCCTATACCACCACAAGACACATCCCCTCCCCCCCCCCCCCGCCCTCCTCTCCCTCCCCCTTGCATCCCCACCCCTACCAACACTGCCAAAGCAAACTGTTTATATTCACCTTCAGATGACATTTCTGGAGTGCTCGTATTCACACCACCACCACCATCATTCCAACTGCGACACTGAGCTGTTCCTAGCCAGGTGGAGGGCAATTCAACTGTTTCACTCCCTCCGCCCCCCAACCCCCACCCTCACCGCCCTCCAAACAAACCCTTGAGTCAGGACCAGTTCTTTTTCTTCAAAATTCGAGTACAGCACCACCTACTGGGTGACAACGAACAGAAAGGGAGAGCCGCTTTTTCCGAGAACCCCGGATGAAGAGGGTGGTCTACTACGTCATGGGATGGACAGCGCAGCCGCCCACCAAGGCTGAAACCAGTTCTTTTTCTTCAAAATTCGAGTACAGCACCACCTACTGGGTGACAACGAACAGGGGAGAGAACCCTGGAGCGTCTCACTGTCGGCCTCCACTGTGAATCTTATTTTCTAAACAATCTCTCTCTCTCTCTCTCTCTCTCTCTCTCTCTCTCTCTCTCTCTCTCTCTCTCGTCCCCTTCAGCGCGGGGACAATGTATCAAAAGAGACACCGGCTTTGTGTGTAAAAAAAAAATGTAATGATTCGTCTCGTCTGCAGAATGTTTCAGCCTTATTTGTCTTGCGCTTTGCCTGATTTGACTTTCAATAGTGTGGTTGTCTGAATGACTTTGACTTTGGTGTTGTCAGTACAGGTCATTCCTGTTTACATAAGGACTCAATGAAAAAGAACACACACGCGCGTATATGTGTGTATGTGTACGTGTAAGTGTTTACCTCTGTGTGTGTGTGTGTGTGTGTGTGTGTGTGTGTGTGTGTGTGTGTGTGCGCGCGCGTGTGCGTGCGTGCGTGCATGCGTGAGTCTATTCAGGGTGTCTGGTGCTGGATGAGGCCATGTCCATGACGACCACTGCCCAGTGTCCTGCAGACTGACCAGGGAACATGGAGCTCTCTGTCTACGCCCTCCACCTGAAACACAGGACACACACCATGATGTCACGTCACTGCCTCTGATCACTCCATCTTACCACAGAGAGAGAGAGAGAGAGAGAGAGAGAGATGGGAGGAGAGATGGGAGGAGGAGAGAGAGAGAAGAGAGACAGACAGACAGACAGACAGACAGACAGAAAGAGAGCAGACAGAAAGACAGAAGACAGACGAGAGAGGAGAGAGAGAGAGACCGGCAGTAAGACAGACAGGCGTAAGAGAGAGAGAGAGAGAGTGGGAGAGAGAGACAGACAGACAAACAGACGGACGAGAGAGAGAGAGACAGACAGCAGACAGACAGACACACAGACTGAAAGAGTGCAGACAGAGAGAGACACAGACAGAGAGAGAGAGAGGATGCAAGAAGTAGGGAGGAGGAGCTGGAAGGGGAAGGGACTGAGAGAAGACGGGAGGGTAGAGGGTGGGGGGGAGGGGAGGGAGAGAGAGAGGAGTGGTGTGTGTGTGTGGGGGGGGGGGGGGCGGTGCGAGAAGGGAAGAAGGGGAGGGGAAGGGTGGAGGGGGAAAGGGACTATACAGAACACACAAAGAGAAAGTGGCGGGCCAGCCCGGTGCAGTTCCCCGCTGCACTGCTGACCCCAGTCCTCCGCCCGCCTGATGACGTGGCCCTCCGTTTCCAGGAAAAAGAGGGCAAACCGAAACAGAAAGGGAGAGCCGCTTTTTCCGAGAACCCCGGATGAAGAGGGTGGTCTACTACGTCATGGGATGGACAGCGCAGCCGCCCACCAAGGCTGAAACCGCTGGGGTCCCCCCCCCCCCCCCCCCCCCCCCCCCCCATGACAGCACATAGATCATGCAACACTCGGCGAACCCTCCAGAACTCAACCTTTGGTGACCGATATCAGGCCCAGACTCGAACCGCACAACACTTGGCGGCCTCAACAACTGTACAGATACCAGTCACAGTCTCAAACCATGCACTCACTGCTCGGTGGACCCTCTGTGCCTGAATAAGTGTATGGAAACCAGTCACTATCCCGAACCATACAACTCCTGCTGGACTTCCATAACTCAACAGCTGTACTAAAAACACTTACAATCCCGAACCATACAACTCCGCCAGGACTTCTATAACTCAACAGCTGTACTAAAAACACTCACAATCCCGAACCATACAACTCCGCCAGGACTTCTATAACTCAACAGCTGTACTGAAAACACTCACAATCCCGAAACCATACAACTCCTGCAGGACTTCTGTAACTCAACAGCTGTACTAAAAACACTCACAATCCCGAAACCATACAACCCCTGCAGGACTTCCATAACTCAACAACTATACATAAAGCACTCACAATCCCAAACTATACAACACTCGGTGGACTTCAATAACGCAACAGCTGTATTGCAAACACTCAAATCCCACACCACACATCACTTGGTGGACTTCTGTAACTCAACAACTGTATTCAAAGCACTCACAGTCCCAAACCATACAACACTTGGTGGATAACTGTACATAAAGCACTCACAATCCTAAACCATACACCTCTTGGTGGACTTCCATAATTCAATCGCTGTACTGAAAGCACTCACAGTTGAAAACCACACAACACTTGGCGGACTTCTATAACTTAACAACTGTGCTCAAAACACTCACAGTTCCAAAACATACAGCACTTGGTGGACTTCCATAACTCAACAACTGTACTGAAAGCACTCACAGTTCAAAACCATACAACACTTGGCGGACTTCCATATCTGAACAACTACACCGGGACCAATCCGGAAGCCGAACCCAAACCATACGTTTAGCGGATTTCCTTATCTGAAAACCAGTAAAGAAACCGAAGACACACACAACACGTTGCGGACTTCTACCAGCAAGGCTGAACACTCGTCACAAACCAACACCATGGAAACACCCAGCGACACTCCCGTCCCCCCCCCCCCCCCCCCCCCCCCCCCCCCCCCCCCCCCCCTTCCTACCCTTCCCTACGTCATCAACTAACTACATTGAAACTAGGAAGACACCAACATTCTCCAATCCAATGCTTGGTGGACTTCCTCACTTCAACGACACTACTCCAGAGACAGGGTGTCATCCTGTTATCATATAACAGAGAAGGCTTCCCCTCACTTCTTATGGGGTCACAGTCTAGCCCACACACCGCACGGGGCTGACACCTTGTCATAAACAAATCATGTGGAAAGAAACATTAGACAAAAACTCATTCTTTCTGTCTGTCTGTCCGTCTGTCTGTCTCTCTCTGCGCACTAACGAAACATCAGTTTGGCGTTTCCGATGTAGGTTGTCCTCAGCTGTGTCCCAGCTATTGCCTAAGGAGCGAAAACAGACTGAACTCATCTGCTGATTTCCTTCCGTACAAGCATGGGAGACGACACTCTGCCCTTCATGCCCTGCCCTCATGGTGACCTCAGTGTCCATGTCCTCTCCACATCAATGGCCTTGGTTTGATTCCGACGGGGTCACCGGTATCGGCAAATTCACGCGGGTTGTCGTTGGAAGAACGAGGTGTCGCCCTCCGGAGGGGGAAGCTCACTCGCTCACGCCGCCTCCGCGACAAAGCAATTATCGTCGTCAGTGGGGGGCTAAGTAGGTGGCGTCCCGCGCATGTTGGATCGGAACACGCATCGATGGACACCATCGATGTGACTCGACAGCAGTGCAGTGTCTCCTCCGGTGGTTTGCCTCTTGACGGCTTGACATTGACTGCTCCCTAAGGATTGCCGGTGCCAGGGCTGTGGCGGGTCGGACCGGGCCTGTGGACGGCGGGGAGAGGGGAAGGGGGGGGGGGGGGGGGGGGGGGGGGGGGCTCGGAATGAGCGGCGTATGTGCAATGTTACTGAGGGTGGCAGAGAAGATGGGACAACAACAACAACAAAACAACAAAGAGAGAGAGAAAAAGGGGGAAAAAAAAGAAAAAAAAAGAGAAGAAAGAATGACGAGATTCTTGTTCCACTTTGTTGCTCCGCATGAACCGATGTTGAAGTGTCATTCTTTTTTCATCTGAAATTTCCACGAAAGATCCACGACATTTCAGATTTTATTCGCTGGTGTCAACACGGCACATGTCTTCTCCCTTGCTCCCCCCCCCCCCCCCCCCCCCTAACACACACCTCTTTATGCAGATTCGATTTAGCAAAGCATGTCTACCATGCGCTGAAAAAAGGTTACGCCCTGTGACGTCCAGAGGAACACTAACTAAACACAACAGCTCATTCCGTCCAGCATGGCTGCTACGCTGATGTGATGTTGGCTTTTTTCATTGCACAGTTTTATTCATTTATGATGTATGCATGCACCTGCCTTGTCTTCTCAGGGGCACACACCTTCTTCCCCTGTCATGCCGTGTCCTCTTTGAATAAGGGCCTGGGGCCTTGATGTGAATACACGATCGTCAATCTCTCTCTCTCTCTCTCTCTCTCTCTCTCTCTCTCTCTCTCTCTCTCTCTCTGTGCATCAAATAACAATACACCAAAATCAACGCGAACTGTCCCGTGTGATCAGCTGAGCTGTAATAAAACATAAACAGAAGCGAGTGTGGGCGTGACTGCGTGCGTCCGTGTGTGTGTGTGTGTGTGTGTGTGTGTGATTGCGTGCGTGCGTGTGTGTGTGTGTGGTGTGTGTGCGTGCGCGTGTATGCTATGCGTGCGTCTGTGTGTGTGTATGTGTGTGTGTTTGTGTGTGGTGTGTGTGTGTGTGTGTGTCATGCGCGCGCGCCCATGCACCCTTGTCAATCGCCCTCTGGTGACGTCAACAACAGCACTGTTATCTGGTTTGAAAAACGTCACACGTCCGACAAACCCGAACAATACAATTTGTTGTAGCTGTGTCTGACAAACCCGAACAATACAATTTATTGTAGCTGTGTCTGACAAACCCGAACAATGCAATTTATTGTAGCTGTGTCTGACAAACCCGAACAATGCAATTTATTGTAGCTGTGTCTGACAAACCCGAACAATGCAATTTATTGTAGCTGTGTCTGACAAACCCGAACAATGCAATTTACTGTAGCTGTGTCTGACAAACCCGAACAATGCAATTTATTGTAGCTGTGTCTGACAAACCCGAACAATGCAATTTATTGTAGCTGTGTCTGACAAACCCGAACAATACAATTTATTGTAGCTGTGTCTGACAAACCCGAACAATACAATTTATTGTAGCTGTGTCTGACAAATCCGAACAATACAATTTACTGTAGCTGTGTCTGACAAACCCGAACAATCAATTTATTGTAGCTGTGTCTGACAAACCCGAACAATACAATTTATTGTAGCTGTGTCTGACAAACCGAACAATACAATTTACTGTAGCTGTGTCTGACAAACCCGAACAATACAATTTTATTTACTGTAGCTGTCTGACAACCCGAACAACACAATTTATCTGTAGCTGTTCTGACAAACCCGAACAAACAATATTACTTGTGACTTGCTGTCTCAACCCGAACAACACAATTTACTTCTGCCTGTCGTCTCCCCGCTAATCATATGAAATATAGCTTCACTGTGCTGAATTGAAAATGTGTTGTGTGTGTGTGTGTTTGTTGTTTGTTTGTGTGTGTGTGTGTGGTGGTGTGTGTGTGTGTGTTGTTGGCTGGTAGTGTGGTACTGACTTCAGTTAAACTTTGCCACAAAACAAAACAAAGAGACAGACGAACAAACAAACAAAACCAGAAAAAAGGCGCCAGTTGAATGGCATGTTCTCCTCCTGATCCCGTCCCCCCTCCCCTCCGTCATCCCCCCCCCCCTCCCCCAAAGCCTCCACTCCTCTTCCCTCACCGTCGTTCCCCACCCTCTTCCCAGCCTTCACCAGGCTCGTCTTGCCCTGATCGTGAAGTTCCCCACCTTCCTCCCAGCCTTCACCAGGCTCGTCTTGCCCTGATCGTGAAGTTCCCCACCCTCCTCCCAGCCTTCACCAGGCTCGTCTTGCCCTGATCGTGAAGTTCCCCACCCTCTTCCCAGCCTTCACCAGGCTCGTCTTGCCCTGATCGTGAAGTTCCCCACCCTCTTCCCAGCCTTCACCAGGCTCGTCTTGCCCTGATCGTGAAGTTCCCCACCCTCCTCCCAGCCTTCACCAGGCTCGTCTTGCCCTGATCGTGAAGTTCCCCACCCTCCTCCCAGTCTTCACCAGGCTCGTCTTGCCCTGATCGTGAAGTTCCCCACCCTCCTCCCAGCCTTCACCAGGCTCGTCTTGCCCTGATCGTGAAGTTCCCCACCCTCCTCCCAGCCTTCACCCTCCTCCCAGCCTTCACCAGGCTTGTCTTGCCCTGATCGTGAAGTTCCCCACCCTCCTCCCAGCCTTCACCCTCCTCCCAGTCTTCACCAGGCTCGTCTTGCCCTGATCGTGAAGTTCCCAACCCGGACACAAAGACATCCAAAACCACGTGGTCTACCCGTCTGTCTCCTCCCTGCACGTGCGAACTGTGGTACAGCGAGCTTTGGATGAACAGGCTATAACAGCACTGATCCTGTGACTGATACGTTTATTCCAGACCCACTTCCATGCTGCCATATAGCTTCATTTTTACCCTTTTTTGCCCCCCCCTCCCCCCCCTCCCCACACACACACACCTCCCCCATTTACCAATAAATCAGGCTTCGACTATTCAGAGCATAAAGGCGATAGAGGGTGGACGAAAAAGTAAGCGGAGTGAAGGGTGTATGGCGAGTATAAGCAAAGAGAGAGACACACGCTTACACAATACACACACACACACACGCTTACACGTGTGTGTGTGTGTGTGTGTGTGTGTGTGTGTGTGTGTGTGTGTGTGTGTGTGTGTGTGTGTGTGTGCGTGCGTGCGTGCGTGCGTGCGTGCGTGCGTGCGTGCGTGTGTGTGTGTGTGCGCGCGCGTGTGTGTGTGTGAGTGGTGGAGGAAGAGGACGGAAGGAGAAGGACGGAAGGAGAAGGCGGAGGAGGGAAAGAGGACGAGGAACTGAGGAGGGCAGGAGGAGGAAGGAGGACGGAAGGAGAAGGCGGAGGAGGGAAAGAGGACGAGGAACTGAGGAGGGCAGGAGGAGGAAGGAGGACGGAAGGAGAAGGCGGAGGAGGGAAAGAGGACGAGGAACTGAGGAGGGCAGGAGGAGGAAGGAGGACGGAAGGAGAGGGCGGAGGAGGGAAAGAGCACGAGGAACTGAGGAGGGCAGGAGGAGGAAGGAGGACGGAAGGAGAGGGCGGAGGAGGAAGCAATGAGGCGGAGAGGGAGGAGGTGGTGAAGGAGGAGGAGGAGGAGGAAGTCAAAACAAGACGCTCTAAACGAGCACGTCAAGTTTCTACGGCATGCAAGAGGAATAGAAAACTAGCCGTACTTTGTGTTTCTAACTATACACGGGATTTGAGGACCGAGTGGGAGCTGAGTATGAGAAAGGATTTCTTTTGGACTTCGAAGGTAAATGTCCAGCCTCCTGCAGACAAAACTGGCACCGCAAAGTGGAACGCGCCGAAAAATGGCACTCCTTTCATTTTCACTGAAGTTACGTTTGAATAAAACAATAAAAAACAAAAATGTCATAGTAACCGACAGATGAGCAAAAAGGGTTCCACACTGAATTTCCCACAAAAACGGTTCAACACTGAACCTTCCACAAAGCGAGTTCCACACTGAACTTCCCACTGAAAGGGTTCCACACTGAACCTTCCACAAAAAACAGTTTCACCCTGAATTCCCACACAAAAATGTTCCACACAGAACTTCCCACAAAAAAAGAGTTCCACACTGAACTTTCCACAAAAAGGGTTCGACACTGAACTTCCCACAAAAAGGGTTCGACACTGAACTTTCCACAAAAAGGGTTCGACACTGAACTTCCCACAAAAAGAGTTCCACACTGAACTTTCCACAAAAAGGGTTCCACACTGAACTTTCCACAAAAAGGGTTCCACACTGAACTTTCCACAAAAAGGGTTCGACACTGAACTTCCCACAAAAAGAGTTCCACACTGAACTTTCCACAAAAAGGGTTCCACACTGAACTTCCCACAAAAAGAGTTCCACACTGAACTTTCCACAAAAAGAGTTCCACACTGAACTTTCCACAAAAAGGGTTCCACACTGAACTTCCCACAAAAAAGTTCCACACTGAACTTCCCACAAAAAGGGTTCGACACTGAACTTCCCACAAAAAGGGTTCGACACTGAACTTCCCACAAAAAGGGTTCGACACTGAACTTCCCACTAAAAGGCTTCCACACTGAACTTCCCACTAAAAGGGTTCCACACTGAACTTCCCACTAAAAGGGTTCCACACTGAACTTCCCACTAAAAGGGTTCCACACTGAACTTTCCACACTGAACTTCCCACTAAAAGGGTTCCACACTGAACTTTCCACAAAAAGAGTTCCACACTGAACTTTCCACAAAAGGGTTCCACACTGAACTTCCCACAAAAAGGGTTCCACACTGAACTTCCCACTAAAAGGGTTCCACACTGAACCTCCCACTAAAAGGGTTCCACACTGAACTTCCCACATAAAGAGTTCCACTCTGAACCTTCCCACAAAAAGGGTTCCACACTGAACTTCCACATAAAGGGTTCCACACTGAACTTTCCACAAAAAGAGTTCCACACTGAACTTCCCAATAAAGGGTTCCACACTGAACTTCCCACTAAAAGGGTTCCACACTGAACTTCCCACAAAAAGAATTCCACACTGAACTTCCCACATAAAGGGTTCCACATTGAACTTCCCACTAAAAGGGTTCCACACTGAACTTCCCACATAAAGGGTTCCACACTGAACTTCCCACATAAAGGGTTCCACACTGAACTTCCCACAAAACGAGTTCCACACTGAACTTCCCACATAAAGGGTTCCACACTGAACTTCCCACAAAAAGGGTTCCACTCTGAACCTTTCCACAAAAAGGGTTCCACTCTGAACCTTCCCACAAAAAGGGTTCCACACTGAACTTCCCACAAAAAAGGGTTCCACACTGAACTTCCCACATAAAGAGTTCCACTCTGAACCTTCCCACAAAAAGGGTTCCACACTGAACTTCCCACAAAAAGGGTTCCACACTGAACTTCCCACATAAAGAGTTCCACTCTGAACCTTCCCACAAAAAGGGTTCCACACTGAACTTCCCACAAGAAGGGTTCCACTCTGAACTTCCCACCAACAGAGTTCCACACTGAACTTCCCACTAAAAGGGTTCCACACTGAACTTCCCACTAAAAGGGTTCCACACTGAACTTCCCACTAAAAGGGTTCCACACTGAACTTTCCACAAAAAGGGTTTCACTCTGAACCTTCCCACAAAAAGGGTTTCACTCTGAACCTTCCCACAAAAAGAGTTCCACACTGAACTTCTCACAAAAAGGGTTCCACTCTGAACTTCCCACATAAAGGGTTCGACACTGAACTTCCCACAAAAAGGGTTCGACACTGAACTTTCCACAAAAAGGATTCCACACTGAACTTTCCACAAAAAGGGTTCCACACTGAACTTCCCACATAAAAGAGTTCCACACTGAACTTCCCACAAAAAGGGTTCCACACTGAACTTCCCACATAAAGGGTTCCACACTGAACTTCCCACATAAAAGAGTTCCACACTGAACTTTCCACAAAAAGGGTTCCACACTGAACTTCCCACAAAAAAAGGGTTCCATGCATTTTGTTGATGAATATCTTTCAAATGCTCAGGACCCACAGTTCTCGTCCAAGCGTGTTGCTGTGCTATGTTAAGCGTGGTTTCGTTTCGTTCAGTTGTCGCTCTTGAACTTTGGATTCAATTGTTCTTCATACTACACTTCAGCTTGCCTCATAGTCATTCATTCTCTCTCTCTCTCTCTCTCTCTCTCTCTCTCTCTCTCTCTCTCTCTCTCTCTCTCTCTCTCTCAGTTACACTCTAACCTGTTGTATTCGGAATGTAAATGTGTGCTATAAATATGACCGAAGAGTCGTTTATTATGTTCATCGCGATAATTTATTTTTTCTTTCTTATCTTTACTCCTTTACATTGTGTCATGTGACTTATTTTGAATAAAGATGCTTTCTTTTGGGGAGAAAAAAAAAAAAAAAGATTTGGGCATCAGTATTTCATCCAAGCAACAATGAAATATTTCCACGTTCAAGGTTCTCACCGCAGCCCTTACTGCGGGGGTGTGATTCAGCCGCATATGGACTAGCCCGAACGCCGTGAAGCCTTCCTGACCGAACTGAAACCGAAACAAAGCATCTTTCTCCCTCCCTTTACTAAACTGACATCGGTCTCTACGCACTAACTGATGCAACTCATTTCCTCTTGAGGTGGTTCTAAATTTATCATACTTCCCTCCTTCCCTTTTGTAACCCCCACCCCCACCTCGCCATCCCGGCCCTTCCCCTCTTTTCTGCTGTTCTGTCATCCCTCTCTCTCTCTCTCTCTCTCTCTCTCCAGCCTCGTTGCTATACGCCTGGGGGGAAACCCGCCACACTATTTATAGAGACAACACACACGCGCACACTCCCCCCCCCCCCCCCCAAACCCCCGCCCCCAACCTCCATGTGCAACAATGACCTCAGTACGGCCTCCAAAGTGGAGTCTGACGTAAGGAACATGGACAAAACCCAGCCGGCGTGCGCTCGGCGGGTCAGTAAGAAAGCAGAACGCAGTCCCAACAGGAGGGTAGCTCACTCGTCACCGTGTTGTGTGTCTCCCACAGGTCCAAAGCTTGATCTGATCTTAGAAAAAAAAAAAAAAAAAAAAATTCTGTCGCCAGGTTGAAGCCGTAGACGGAACAGCAAAAGCGTATCCTTGATTTTTGTACATGTGGAAGCATCTCCACAGACCAAAGCAGTGTCGCAGCCTTGGCACCACATTAATGACACGTAGCTTCTTTCTTTCTCTTCAATGAACCTAATAATGCTGATCGACTTCATTCCCGGCATACAACCAATCTGACGTGTTAAAAAAGTCAAAAGGTTTTTTTTTGGGGGGAAAGGCTAATCAAACGCGCTTCTACGTTTAAAAACCAAGCGCGCTTCTACGTTTTAAAAATCAAGCGTAAATCAAACGCGCTTCTACGTTTAAAAATCAAACGCGCTTCTACGTTTAAAAATCAAGTGTAAATCAAACGCGCTTCTACGTTTAAAAGACAAGTGCGCGTCTACGTTTAAAAATCAAGCGTAAATCAAACGCGCTTCTATGTTTAAAAACCAAGCGCGCTTCTACGTTTGACAGGTGGGAAAAACAAAACAAAAACAAAACAATC
>CM065736.1:26753674-26756174 GCA_033310375.1 Conus canariensis
GGAAGGGAGAGAGAAGAAGCCACGGAAGGGAGTGGAAGGCTAAGGAGGGGAACAGCGGCAGAGGGAGGGCTGTGGGGAATGGGGATGGGGGATGGGAGAAAAGGCGGGGAGGACGAGAGAGAGGCAACTGGGGGAAGAGAGAGAGAGACACAGAGAGAGAGAGAGACAGACAGACAGACAGACAGACAACAGACACACACACACACACACACACACACACACACACACAACACACACACACACACACACACACACACACACACACACACACATGCACCCTCTTTAGTGATCCAGCCCTTCTTTCGACCAATACCTGCCCTCCAAGGGAACTTGTCTTGAAGAAATATTGCATGTACAGAAACAGATAAAGCTGTAAATCCAACCCAGGAGGGAGCACAGTCTCTCGCAATAATGACACTCACTGTTTAATAAAAAAAAAAAAAAAAAAAACAAACAAACAAACAAAAAAAAAAACCACTCTCTCTACCATGTCAGTCGTAAACCATCTTCAAACGAACGAACCGACAGACAGACAGACAGACAGACAGACAAACCAACCAAGTCTACGCATGCTACAGCTGAGAGTGAAAGCCAGGAGGGAAAGGAAGGGTGCAGTCACTACTGCCTACCTAGTATAGTCACACACCTGAACACCGCGACCATTCTCCCCTGGCAGAGCACATGGCAACACGCTCTTCTGATAACAGCCGCCCCCGCGCCCCCACCCCCACCCCCCGCGCGCCCCCACACCCCCTCTAACCCACATACACTGAACTCACTCCGAGGTTTTACTTTTAAAACAAACAGATGGAAGGTAGGAATTTGCTCGCTTCTTATAAAAAAAAAAAAAAAATGGAAACACACACACACACACACACACACACACACATCACACCATTCACTACAACGCATGTATCAACGCGCACGCGCGCGCGCGCGCGCACACACACACGCTCTGTGTGTGTGTGTGTGTGTGTGTGTGTGTGTGTGTGTGTGTGTGTGTGTGTGTGTGTGTGTAATCGAATAATAGTGAGTTCTGTGTGTGTGTGTGTGTGGTGTGTGTGTGTGTGTGTGTGGTGTGTGTGTGTGTGTGTGTGTGATCGAATATAGTGTGCCGGGGGCGGAGGTCCCCACCACCTCCCATTTCTCTGGTCCCCACAACAGACATAGAAAGCAATCCCTTTATTTTAACATCCGTGGGTCCCCACTTCGTTGGTGAGCACTATCTGACTTTTGGAAAGACTGTAAAATATCCCCCCCCCCCTCTCTCTCTCTCTCTATGCCTCCCAGCCTGTCTGTCATTGTACTCCCCCCATGTGTATGTATGTATGTATGTATGTCTCTCTCTCTCTCTCTCTCTCTCTATATATATTATATATATATGTGTGTGTGTGTGTGTGTGTGTGTGTGTGCGTGTGTACACACACCACACACACACACACACACACACACACACACACACACAACACACAAAGAGACGTATATGACATATGTAGGTATGTATGTACGGATACTGGGGTCAGTATGGGGGTAGGTGGGTCAGTCACGGTGGACAGCAACAGAAGAAGAGAGGAGGTCAGGCCGTAGGGGAGAACTAGCTGGATGTGATGTCAGCCTGGTCAGCGCCCCGATAACACCGGGCCAATACCAGATCACAGGCTGGCCGGGGAGCTGGGGGAAATGGGGGACCTGGTGCAGGGCTGGTTGAACGGGTCGGGGGGGGAAGAATGGGGAGGGGGGTGGGGAGACTGGAGAAGAGGTAACATGGGGGGGTCCATTCAAACCCGGGCTTGAACACACACCGATAAGCTTCCCCACCGTTCTGATCCGAGTGATGTGAAGGCAGGTCACACGCGGAGGTACAACACGCTGGACCTCAGCTTCCTAAATTGCACTGTGCTTCGTCAGATTGCCTGCTGGACTCATTATCTTCGCAAAGAGTCCGTCGCTGCAACAGAGGCTTTGCCCATACAACAGATCCCGGAAGTAACGCTGTAGAACCACAGCAAAATTAACTGAACAAACAAAACAAAAAACAACAACAACAAAAGCTGTTGTGGTTATAGTTGGAATTTTCGGCTTTATTTGCCTTCATCAGCAAATGGCCTCCTCCCTGAGTGCCAGCAGGTAAGGTAGTATGTATATATATATATATATATATATATATATATATATATAGGCAGCTAGCGAAGGGTTTCTCATATTTATAATATATTCCCCACTTTCTTCATCTTCAATTTTTTTTTTCTTTCTAAAAGTTTAAATCTTTGTCAAGTCATTACTATAATGACTGAAGAATTGTTAGCCTGCACTTGTTTTCCCCCACTACTTAATTGTTCAGCATTATGCACACACACACACACACACACACACACACACACACACACAACACATATATATATATATATATATATATATATATATATATTATATATATACATGGTCAAGGGTGTGACTGACCGTTCTCCCAGCAGAACCAGACCTCTGTGGACCCGAGAGG
>CM065736.1:26761174-26783674 GCA_033310375.1 Conus canariensis
CTCTGTACATGAGCGTCTTGTGGTCGAAGAAAATGACCGAAAAGACACACACACACACACACACACACACACACACACACACACACCAAGATCAGCTCTACAACCGGTAAAAAGAGCGATGTTCATTAACAGCCTAGGGTCAGAAAAGTCCATCTGCTCCCCACCACTCTGCGCTCAGCGCGAGTGAGGGGAGTGAGGTGGAGGTTAAGGTGGGGGTGGGGGGTGGTGGGGGGCGGGGGCTGGGTCGGGGAGAGTTACCTGTGACTGACTGTGTGGGGTTGTGACTGCACGCCAACGGTACAACAAGGTCACCCTGGTGACCCCACGAGTCGGTCACCACTCATCACACGGTTTTTTTAAGTGGCGGGGCACAAAGGGAGATAACAGTCTGTGGTTTAACGATCTGTGTGTGTGTGTGTGTGTGTGTGTGTGTGTGTGTGTGTGTGTGTGTGTGTGTGTGTGTGTAATGTCCTTGGGGAAATGACAAAAAAAGGTGTTTTGCTCTCCTTCTCTGTAATCAACATAGGGAAGAACAAGAAGTCTCACACCCAACAACAATTACAACACCACCAAAAAAACAACAACAACCACAACAACAACAACGATAAGTACAATTTGCTGAACGAACTGTATTCCTCAACACATTGTTATCAACTGGCTTGCTTGTTGTTCACAACATGATGGCCGAACTGCACACCCTGACACATTCATAGTAGCTGGTTTGTTGTTCACCACATGATGGCCGAACTGCACACCCTGACACATTCGTAGTAGCTGGTTTGTTGTTCACCACACGATGGCCGAACTGCACACCCTGACACATTCGTAGTAGCTGGTTTGTTGTTCACCACACGATGGCCGAACTGCACACCCTGACACATTCGTAGTAGCTGGTTTGTTGTTCACCACACGATGGCCGAACTGCACACCCTGACACATTCGTAGTAGCTGGTTTGTTGTTCACCACACGATGGCCGAACTGCACACCCTGACACATTCGTAGTAGCTGGTTTGTTGTTCACCACACGATGGCCGAACTGCACACCCTGACACATTCGTCGTAGCTGGTTTGTTGTTCACCACACGATGGCCGAACTGCACACCCTGACACATTCGTCGTAGCTGGTTTGTTGTTCACCACACGATGGCCGAACTGCACACCCTGACACATTCGTCGTAGCTGGTTTGTTGTTCACTGCACGCTGCACGAGCCGCATTCCTAAACGCAAATCTATTCGCTGATTTGTTTGTTTATTCAGAAACACCAGCCCCCACCCTTGACCACCATGTGCTCCAGGAAATGTATTCCTCCAACCAATCAATCAATTAATTAGTTGGTTGATTGATTGATTAATTAATTAATCAATTATTGATTGATTGACAGATTAATTGATTGATTGATAGATAGATTGATTAATTAATTAATCAATTATTTTTTCCCATTTCACACAGAAGCACTCGATCAAATCCTCAGCACCATGGGCTGTAGAAGCTGCTCGCCCCGGCACAACTTTCCCTGCCGGGTCATCTTCTTCCTCGTCCTCTTCGCCCTGGACGTGGCCGACCTGGTCAGCGACTGGCTGCTGTACGCTGACGTCAGGGTCGCCAAGCAGGGCCTGGTGTACGGACCCCCCGAGGACTCGGTCACCCACGCCCTGTTGGCCTTCTCCATTGTGGGCACCTTCACCTTCATCTTCGAGGGGCTGAACCTGTGGAGGGAGATCTTCCGGGACAACCCCTGGCTGGACGTGGACCTGGTCTCCGCCCTGGTCATCTGGTTCGAGGACCTGCCCCAGATCGCCATTAACGTCTACATCGCCTGGTGCCGCGAGGACCCCATCAGCGTCTTCCAGTTGTCCAAGGCTTCTGTCGTGCTGGCAGGTGAGTGTGACTCTCGGCGTCTTCCACGTGTTAAAGGCTTCTGTCGCGCTGGCAGGTGAATGTCTCTCTTCCACGTATGTTAAAGGCTTCTGTCTCACTCCTAGGTGAATGTCTCTCTTCCACGTATGTTAAAGGTTTCTATCTCACTCCTAGGTGAATGTCTCTCTTCCACGTATGTTAAAGGCTTCTATCTCACTCCTAGGTGAATGTCTCTCTTCCACGTATGTTAAAGGTTTATATCTCACTCCTAGGTGAATGTCTCTCTTCCACGTATGTTAAAGGCTTCTATCTCACTCCTAGGTGAATGTCTCTCTTCCACGTATGTTAAAGGCTTCTATCTCACTCCTAGGTGAATGTCTCTCTTCCACGTATGTTAAAGGCTTCTATCTCACTCCTAGGTGAATGTCTCTCTTGAATGTCTCTCTTCCACATGTTAAAGGTTTCTATCGTGCTCCAAGGTGAATGCCTCTCTTCCACATTTTAAAGGCTTCTACCGTACTCCTAGGTGAATATCTCTCAGTGTCCCCCAGAAGCCAAAGGCTTCTGTGGTGCTGTTAGGTGTCCCTCTGCATTTCCAGATTTCCAAAACTTTTGTAGCGCTTATGCGTATATCTCTCTGAATGTTCCAAATGTCCAAGGTTTCTGTAGCGCTTAAAGGTATGTCTCGCTGCATCTTTCAAATGTCTAAGACTTCTGTAGCGCTTACAGGCCTGTCTCTCTGCATCTTTCACAAATGTACAAGACTGCTACAGCAGCTAAAGGTGTGTCTCTCTGCATCTCCCAAACGTTCAAGCTTCTGTAACGCTTAAGGGTGTGTCTCTAAAAATCTTACAAATGTCCAAGGCTTCTGTCGAGCTATAGGTGAGAGTCTTTCAGCGTCTTCGAGATGTCCACGGCTTTTGTCACGCTCATTCTCAACCAACCAATCTTTGCGGAAGACACTTTTCTCCTCGTATAGGGCGATGTCTTCCTTCTCTGTAGAAGACATTATCCCGCTCATTGTGGAAGACGCCGATCTCTGTGTGAGACATTTTCTCCACCTGTGGAAAGGCACTGTACTCCTTTGTGGGCGACAATTTTCTCCTCAGTGGAAGACGGTTTACCTGCTTACGTGAAAGACATTTTTCACCGGTGGCAGTTGGTTTTTCTACTCTGAGGAAGACGTTCTCCTGATCACATGGAAGATGTTCCTTTTCTCCTAGCTCCATGGGACTTTTTTTTCTCATCTGTGGGAGATTTTTCTCCTCCACTGTCAAAGACTTTTTTTCTTTTTTCGTTCGTGTCGAAGATTTTTTTTTTTTTTCATTTTGTAGGAGAAAATCTCTATTCTTGTGAGGCAAATCTTCACCTATCTGAAGCTTTCGTCCTCAACATAGTATTGGACTCAGTTGCTTTGTTTATAGGAAAGGTTTTTCTCATGCAAATATGATCTCCTTCCCGTTAAAAATAGACATATTCCTCTCCAGTGGGAAATCCTCTACTTCCCTTGTAAAACTAAAAGAAGTTTGCTGTTGTCTCACAGGTGACGCCGCTATCTCATGAAGACCTTCTCGTATAACAGATGATGTCTTCTGTTCCTCTAATCATCACCACTACCCCCCCCCACCCCCATATCCCACACACACACACACACACACACACACACACACACACACACACACACACACACAACCCCGTCAACAGAAACGATTCTCTCTGTGGAGGATATCCTGCAATGTAAATGTCTCCATTCTAGACGTTTTTGTTCCCAACTGAAGATGTCTTCCCAACCCCAAACCCCTCCTCCCCCCTCTTTCCCTCCCCTCCCCCTCTCTTCCCAGGGCACATGGCCCAAGTTTAGTCTTGTGGCAAACGAACGCGATTTGGGTGAGGTTTCAGCTTCTGTTCACCTTCAAAGACCTCGTTTGATCTTCTTTTTCTTTGGCTTTGACCACTGAGCCAAGAATGTAACTACAGCCTCAAGCTTAGAAGGTTGAGAAACTGTCATTTCTTTTCTTTAAACAAGCACATCGCACTTTGAACGATTCTGAGGACGACCTTTATTCTTGGTTGTTTCGTTATCTGTCTTCGTCTTCTTCTGCCGTTGATTTTTTCTTTTTCTATTTTTCGTGTGTGTGTGTGTGTGTGTGTGTGTGTGTGTGTGTGTGTGTGTGTGTGTGTGTGTGTGTGTTCGTGCGTGCGTGCGTGCGTGCGTGTGTGTGTCTTTTGTGTGTGTGTGTGTGTGTGTGTGTGTGTGTGTGTGTGTGTGTGTGTGTGTTGTTGTTGTTGTTGTTGTTGTTGTTGTTTCTTTCTTTGTTTACGTCAGGTTTTCAATCCTGTCGCCATGATGACATAACCCACAGTCCTCTCAAGGAGTCATCAGGAGTTATTTTCATGTGTTTTCACAAAGATATGCCCACTTTCTTTTTTTTTCACTTTCCAATACAGGTTTGCTGATTCGAATCATCATCAGCTTGGTCAAGTACTGCAACAAAAGGGCGCTGGAGGAGGTTCACGAGCGTACCCCGGAGTCCAGGCGCCACGTGGCCTACCGTGTCTTCATCATGGTGGGGCTCTTGATCAACTCCGCCTGCGCCGTAGCCGTCTTCATCTTCACTCAGACGCAGCGGGACATGGACGGCAACATCAAATTCCAGGTGCCCGAAACCATTTTCGAGGACCAGTACAACGACCAGAGATACTTCCAGGTGCGTGGATCGACAAAAGGTCTTCATCTGCTACCAAATGTGTCGCTGTAGCTCTTGATGGTCTGTGACAGTGATGGGCACATCATGTACAACGATTTAATTCTTGCTCACTGCTATCTGTTGGTTGGTTTCTTTCTTTTGTTTTTGCTGTGACTCACAACAACTCCGAAGCAGTTTTCCAGACACAGAGGGACATCTCTTCGATGATCTTCACAAATCGTTACAAACTGGGTTTCAAATCGCAAGGAGTGTTAACAGACTGGCAAGTCTTATACAGGCAAAGAGAAATCGGAAAGAGGCTAGAGCGTTAACTGAGCAGCAAATCGTATACAGGTAAAGATAAATCGGATGGAGTAATAACTGAGCAAATCTTATAAGGGGAAAGATAAATCAGAAGGAATGTTAACAGAGTGGCAAATCATATACAGGGAAAGTCAAATCGGAAGGAGTAATAACTGAGCAGCAAATCTTATACAGGCAAAGAGAAATCTGGAGTAATAACTAAGCACCAAATCTTATACAGGCACAGATGAATCGGAAGGAGTAATAACTGAGCATAAAATCTTATACAGGCAAAGTGAAATCAGAAGGAGTAATAACTGAGCAGCAAATCTTATTCAGCACAGATAAATCGGAAGGAGTAATAACCGAACAGCAAATCTTATACAGGCACAGATAAATCGGAAGGAGTAATAACTGAGCAGCAAATCTTATTCAGCACAGATAAATCGGAAGGAGTAATAACTGAGCAGCAAATCTTATACAGGCACAGATAAATCGGAAGGAGTAATAACTGAGCAGCAAATCTTATACAGGCACAGATAAATCGGAAGGAGTAATAATTGAGCAGCAAATCTTATTCAGCACAGATAAATCGGAAGGAGTAATAACTGAGCAGCAAATCTTATACAGGCAAAGTGAAATCAGAAGGGGTGTTAACAGAGTGGCAAACCTGGTATTAGCAAAGCGAAATCCATGTCAGTGTCTCAGCAGAGCACTGCACCATATACCATAGTCCAAAAAAACACATTCTAAGTTTCACTGTGTATCACTGCATTGTCTTTGTTCAACTGGGCCAGATTAACTGATGGACAGAATAACATGGAATGATAGATGGCCGAGAGCTGGATTAAAACGAACAAACAAACCAACCAACCTACATCAGAAACTTGCAAGACCCAATACTGTCACCAGAACCTGTGCTACCAGCTCCCTTTCCCTTCACTACAGATTTCTCCATTACAGTTGTAACCTGCACTTAGTGCCCCCGTTTCATTTCCGACGCTGATGGCCCATTCCGTTTCAGTTTCAGATGGTATACAAATGACCTGTTACATTTCAGACTGTAATGGCCCATTTCATTTCAGACAGTACGTGATGTCCTGTCTCACATGGAACAGACCTATTCATTTCAGTTTCAGACTGTACATAACAACCCGTCTCATCTCAACTGTAACAGCCCATTTCAATTCAGTTTCAAACTGTACATAATAACCTGTCTCACACGTAACGGACATATTCGTCTCAGTTTCAGACTGTACATGATAACATGCCTCGTTTCAGAACGTCAGCGTGTTCATCCACTTCCCTGACTTTGACCACACCCCTCCAGACAGTGCCCCAAACTTCCGGGCCAACTGGCTTCGCTTCATGACCATCAACGACATTCGCGACCGCAGTGACCTGGACATCAGCTACAACTTTGTGTACGAAAAGACAAGCACCGATCTGAAAATGGCCTTGTTCGTCAAGGTATGTGGTGAATTAATGTGGCCTCGACCAATCCCTGCAAATCTGCTGAATCTTCAGTTCATTTTCTTTTTCGTTTTTGAGAATAATTCTTTGCGAGTCTGCCAAAAAAACAGGACAAACAAGTTACAAGACAAAACACAACGTGTTTCGACCGATCAGGTCTTCTTGAAGTAAGATAAACAACGTTCAGGACAATAAAAATGAACAACCAAGCAATTGCTTATCTTCTCATATTCAGTGCAAGATGGGCATTTAAGTTTAAAAGCCTGTCAGAAGTTGAAACTTCCTTTCCTGTCAGCAGTGAAGTGTAATGTCTTGTCAGCAGTGAAGCGTAATGTCCTGTCAGCAGTGAAGCGTAATGTCCTGTCAGCAGTGAAGCGTAATGTCCTGTCAGCAGTGAAGTGTAATGTCCTGTCAGCAGTGAAGCTTAATGTCCTGTCAGCAGTGATGCGTAATGTCCTGTCAGCAGTGAAGCGTAATGTCCTGTCAGCAGTGAAGCGTAATGTCCTGTCAGCAGTGAAGTGTAATGTCCTGTCAGCAGTGAAGCGTAATGTCCTGTCAGCAGTGATGCGTAATGTCCTGTCAGCAGTGAAGCGTAATGTCCTGTCAGCAGTGAAGCATAATGTCCTGTCAGCAGTGAAGCGTAATGTCCTGTCAGCTTTGGCACTTAATGCCTCAATGGCCTTTCAGCAATGAATCTAAATGCCCATGTTTCCTGTCAGCAGTTGAATCTAAATGCCCATATTTCCTGTCAGCAGTTGAATCTAAATGCCCATGTTTCCTGTCAGCAGTTGAATCTAAATGCCCATGTTTCCTGTCAGCAGTTGAATCTAAATGCCCATGTTTCCTGTCAGCAGTTGAATCTAAATGCCCATATTTCCTGTGAGCAGTTGAATCTAAATGCCCATGTTTCCTGTTAGCAGTTGAATCTTAATGCCCATGTTTCCTGTTAGCAGTTGAATCTTAATGCCCATGTTTCCTGTTAGCAGTTGAATCTTAATGCCCATGTTTCCTGTCAGCAGTTGAATCTAAATGCCCATGTTTCCTGTTAGCAGTTGAATCTTAATGCCCATATTTCCTGTCAGCAGTTGAATCTAAATGCCCATATTTCCTGTTAGCAGTTGAATCTAAATGCCCATATTTCCTGTTAGCAGTTGAATCTTAATGCCCATATTTCCTGTCAGCAGTTGAATCTAAATGCCCATGTTTCCTGTCAGCAGTTGAATCTAAATGCCCATATTTCCTGTCAGCAGTTGAATCTAAATGCCCATATTTCCTGTCAGCAGTTGAATCTAAATGCCCATATTTCCTGTCAGCAGTTGAATCTAAATGCCCATATTTCCTGTCAGCAGTTGAATCTAAATGCCCATATTTCCTGTCAGCAGTGAATCTAAATGCCCATATTTCCTGTCAGCAGTTGAATCTAAATGCCCATATTTCCTGTCAGCAGTTGAATCTAAATGCCCATATTTCCTGTCAGCAGTGAATCTAAATGCTCATATTTCCTGTCAGCAGTTGAATCTAAATGCCCATATTTCCTGTCAGCAGTTGAATCTAAATGCCCATATTTCCTGTCAGCAGTTGAATCTAAATGCCCATATTTCCTGTCAGCAATGAATCTAAATGCCCATATTTCCTGTCAGCAATGAATCTAAATGCCCATATTTCCTGTCAGCAATGAATCTAAATGCCAATATTTCCTGTCAGCAGTTGAATCTAAATGCCCATATTTCCTGTCAGCAATGAATCTAAATGCCCATGTTTCCTGTCAGCAGTTGAAGCTTAATGACCCTGATGTCCTGTCAACAGGTGTGGCTCAATGTCCTTAGTATCCTTGTGATGTTTAATATTCTGTCAGTGGTGAAGCAATATATCCTACCAGTGGCGAAAAAAAATTATGTCCTGTGAGTAGTGATGCTGAATGTCCTGTAAACAGCTGAAGACTAATGTCCATGACAGCCTGTGAACAGCTACATTTTCATTTGCAACCGCTTCTGAAGCATTGTTTAACTTTATCCTATTTCTCCTTGCCACACTGCCGACAGTCACCTCCACATCACACATCTATTAAATGCCTGACCCCTGTTCCACAGCATGACAGGACTGGAAACGGTCAGAGCGGGGCATGGAGCCTGTCGGAGTGCTACCAGATGGCGCTGGCCAGTCGTCAGATCAGCAACGTCAGCAGCGCCACCTGTCAGACCTCCCTCTTCACGGGGCAGGCCAAGAGCATCTTCTTCACGTTTTCCTTCATCCCCCCGGACCGCATCTTCAGGGAGCTCATCTTTGGAGACATCTGCTTCAATGCCAGGGTAGGTGTCATTCTTTTTCTTTAATGTCTGGATATGTGTCTTATGTTTTAACGTCTGCGTTATATGTCTCATACGTTTTAATGTCAGTGTATTTGTCAAATGTTTCAATGTCAGGGTATGGGTCGTCTGTGTCAATGCAGGGTATGTGTCTTATATCTAAATGTCAATGTCAAGGTATGTATCATATGTTTCCATGGTATGTGTCATGTGTTTAAAGGTCATAGTCTGTGTCATGTGTTTCAATGTCAGTGTACATGTTATATGCTTCAATGTCAGGGTATATGTCATTTGTTTCAATGTCAGTGAAGGTGTCATGTTTCAATGTCAGGGTACCTGTCATTTGTTTCAATGTCAAGGTATGTGTCATTTACTTCATGTCATTTATGTGTCATATGTCTCAATGTCAGGGTAAATGTCAGTTACTTTAATGTCAGGGTATGCGTCAATAACTTTTAAATATCAAGTCATGTGTGAGTTACTTTCATATTAAGATGTATGCTGTTTATTTTGTCAGAATTGCCTGAACGCAAATGCCCAAACATTGACTATACTTAATAATAAATTTGGATGTCTTCCTTACAGTCAGTCAATTGTCCACCTAATTCAGAAAGGTGTTGCCTAGCGGTACCACAAATGATTTGCACAAAAATACTTTGTAGAAACAGTTATTTTTCACTGGAAAATAATCAAATTTCAAAGTACTGTCCACTTTACTATTTCATCATTTCGATCACCATTGAAATCATTTTCTTTGTTAAGTGGATACTCCTCATCAAATTAATAATCCAGTTTGATATTCATCGTAAAGACTCCTCTGTAAATACCAACACTTTGCACCAAAAGGTCCAGATCCAGACAGCAGTCCCATGTACACTGTCTTGTCTTTTCTTCCCCTGCAGATCTACGAAAACCAGGCATGCAAGAGCTACGACAACTTTGCCGAAAGCATCAGCGACGACACCACCATCCCCACCATCCACTACTACCGCACCAAAGCCACCCTGGCGCCCAGCGACATGCGCCACATGCTGATAGAGGGGGGTGCCCCTCGCTTCTACCGCAACGACAGGGTGGACCTGCAGGACGTCACCGAGGTGTGGAAGACCGCGTGGGGGAGGTGCGAGAGCTCTGGCAGCAAGGCGCCTCACTTCAGTGACAGCATCCCCATCGCGTGCTCCAACAACACGCTATCTTCCGTTACTGGCTAACCGTTAGAAACAGAGGCTGACTGACTCTCAGAAACACTGGCCATCTGTCAGAAACAACCCATCCGCGCTGCTGCTTTGTATATAGCTGCTTGCTATGCAAAACGAACTCCCTCACATTCAGAACCAAGACCGCATTTTGAGATGGAGGACGGACAGACAAACCAACAAACAAACAAAAAGAAAATATCATCTCTGCAAATGATGCAGAACGACTTCAGCTCCGAGTCCACATTGGCGCTGGAACGGAAATGGTGGTCAGTGCTGTGAATCATACTGTGCGTCATGTGTACAGGCTATGCAGGTGTTCCCGTTCATTCCTGGTTCCAAACGGTTCCCTCCAAACTTTGCGTGCACCATGCCTTATTTAGTCTTTCAATGACTGATCGACCTGGATTTGCCAGTCTGCCATTTTCAGACAGCTACCCATCAACCTGTATCTATCTGTCTGTCGAGGGCAGCTCTATAGTTTGTTTCCATTTTTTAAAATTTTTTTATCTGTGAACAGTCCAGCTTTAATACGCAGCATTTTCTAACCATTTGCTGTGGCTCTTTCCGCCATACTACTCTAGAAAATTGGTAAGCAAGTTACGTACTTCTCGCAAAGAAATTGGCATGTACAAGGTTAAACATATTTTCACAACCACAGGGAACATATAACATATTACACTGGAGTGAATATGCATATGTGCATATGAACAAACCTGATTTTACAGAATTAAGGAGGAGGGGGGGGGGGTAAGGAGGGGGGGGGTAAGGAGGGTGGGAGTAAGGATCCGTCCACCTAGGATTAGTTTCATCTGCTGTCTCTCACACAATCACGAGAAGACATTTCACTTTGGGTTTTACATTTTCTTTCTTCCTTTTGAAAATCTTAACAGACAGACAAAAAAAAACCCTTCATATTCTTAAGAAATGACCAGAGATAAGTTGGGATGATTCCAGGACTTTTTCATACCCAAATGACCTGTACTATGACTGAAATGCTTTCTCATCCCCCAAACGGCAAACCTCTCACTGTAATCTGCCTAGGACTTCAGGGTTTTTTACATATGTAGACAAATATAAAGCAGAATATGCCTGTGGTCATCTAGGAATGATCAGAACTGATAATCATGTCATATGTAAAGACAGAGGAGATCTGGTCTAGTCATGAAAGATCATCAACAATGTGGAGATACTATGTACATGTCTGCCGTCCAATGTGTAATATGAGACACAATGTCTTTGATAAAGACAATCTCCAAAATGAACACTGCCTCCTCCTAATATTTTTTTTTTCAACTTTTTTTTTCCCTTTCCTTGTGCATTCTTGTTCTGCTCATCTATAGATACAAGACTGACCTCACAATGATGACTCTCTCTGTCTCTCTCTCTCTCTGTTCTTGAGAATACTCAAACAAAGAATGATAGACTGTTTTCAACAGACATGGGAATCCAAGATTAAGGACAGCGACAGATTTAAATTCTATTGCTCTTTCAAATTACTTCCACACTGTGAACAATACTTATCAATAATAACCATTAACAAATTTAGATCAGCACTCATCGGATTCAGATAAGGCATAAATGATTTAAAGATAAATAGACGCTACAGGAAAAATGATTCTGAGGATATGCAGCGCCCATTTTGTAAGACTAGTGAAGATGAGCTACATTTCTTTTTCAATGCGAATCTTACGCATTACTAAGAGATAAATATATATCAAAGCATTTAAAGGTTAACTGGTCAACCGAGGTAAAGTGCTGACATTTATTGTGTAGTGAGGAAATCAGAGTCACTCGTGATGTAGCTATGTATATTTTTTATGCACTGAGGCACAGGGAAGAACATATCATTGCTACAAATTTAAGTTGATTCCTATCACCCATCTGTTTGGATAGCCACTACATTGTTTATGTGTACCTATGTTTACAGGCTGGAGGCCTAACATTAAAACATTGTCATTGTCTCTCTCTAGATAAATAGATAGATGAAAGGATAGATAAACAGACAGACAGACAGACAGACAGAGATATGCACAACATGAAAAATCAAAGTAGAAACTTTCAAAGTTCATGTTCTCAGTTAAAACGGTCATTTTTGATAATCACAATCAAAGCACGAAGTCGATCATGAGAAATATCAATAACCAAAAATGTATGTGAAATCACAGAAATCTCAAGACTTCTGACACTGGTGATGTACATATGGCAGTTTGATCACTTCTTTGTTTCAAGATCAACTCACAGCACTGATGGTTAACATTGCTGCCTCACACAAGAACGCCGAAGATGACAATGTCCACTCCGTATCATCTCATCAGCCAATACTGAAGTTACCTGTCTTCAAACCTCGCACCTTTGACAAACACAGGTGTGTCCCCAAACACCGTCAAACTGCTCCTATCTTACATATATAACAGTGCCTTCCAGCTTCCCTCTCTTTACAAAATTGGTTTGCTGCAATATTCTTTGCCCTGGTGACTCTCTCTACATATATTTAGCTCCCTTGATTCATCTCCCGGCAGATTCAAACTCTCTCTCCCAGCCTGTCTTACAGGGTGTGGTGGATGGTGATCATCTCACAGATGGACAGAAGAAGGTGTGGGAGTCCCTGAAAAATGTAACTCTAGAACAAAAGAATCTTTTAATAGTTTTATGTGGCACTAAGAGGCACTGTTCGTCTGTACTTTACCAAGTATAACATACGTGAGTTGCATGGATGTGTGTGTGGATGTGTGTGTGTGTGTGTGTGTGTGTGTGTGTGTGTGCATGCATGCGTGCATGTGTGTATATGTGCATGGATGAATGTGTGTGTGTGTGTGTGTGTGTGTGTGTGTGTGTGTGTGTGTGTTGTGTGAGGGTGCAGCATGTGTGTGTGTGTTTGCATATGTGTGTGCATGGATGAGTGTTTATGTGTGTGCATGTTCACATGCACATTTGCATGAATGCCTGTGTGTGTAAGTGTGTGTGTGTGTGTGTGTGTGTGTGTGTGTGTGTGTGTGTGTGTGATGAGTGTATGCGTGTGCGTGTATGTGTATGTGTGAGCTTGCGTGTGTGTGTGTGTGTGTGTGTGTGTGTGTGTGTGTGTGTGTGTGTGTGTGTGTGTGTGTGTGCACGCGTGTGCATGTGTGCATTAGCGTGTGTGTGTGTTCTGCGCACCCATGTATTCTGTGTACGTACATGGATGTGTGTGTGTGTGTGTGTGTGTGTGTGTGTGTGTGTGTGTGTCAATGGCAGGGGGAAGTGGGTGGCATTATGAAGTAAAGGAGTACAATCACATGCATGTACGGCGGAGCATGCAGTCTTGAAAAAAATACTATAAAAAACACTTCTCGTCACGTGGAAGAACTGAGAACTATGACATCAATGTGACCAGTTTGTTACCATGGCAATCATTGGACTCCCTCAGCCACCCTCTCTCCCCATCCCCCTTCCTCTCCCGCCTGTCCCCACCCATTGCTAAAGTGCCGTTCAGGTGTTATGGCTCCTTCCCTGTTTTTGATTAAAATGTTCATGACTTGTCGCTGATTGTTCCACAACACTGACTGCTGCAAGTGGGTGTGGCAGGTGGAAAGAGTGAGTGAGAAAGAGAGAGAGAGAGCGAGCGGGAATGTGTGTGTGTGTGTGTGTGTGTGTGTGTGTGTGTGTGACTGAGTGAGAGAGAGAGAGAGAGAGAGAGAGAGAGAGAGTCTTTACCGGAGGATGGGTGAGGACTTTTTTTTAACATGAGAAACAAAAGTTGAATAAATGCTTCTGTTCCAGCTACAGTCACTGGGTTTCCCAAATGTGCACACAGCACACATGAGCAGAAAGCGGGCAACCAGCACATCTTTGTTCAGATGAGAGATCTATCAGTTGCTGGTTGCAGACAGAACAAATCAAAAACAAAACTGTGCATCAGTAAAGAAAATTGGTGCAGATGAAAAAGAATGTCCTCTGCACACCAAAATAATTTCATTCTACAGCTGGCAATTTCTTTTTCTTTAATTACAAACGACCAAACAGAGACACGCAATACATACATAGACACACACAATACAAACACACACACAAACACACACACACTCAGAGAACACAAACTGGACAACACCTGACATGACACACACCAATGGTTGGACTACTCACGTGTGTCGGTGACCTCTGGTTTGACAAGTTTGGCCTCGGAAGGATCATAAGCTCCCGTGCGCATGACGTAATCTGTGTTGAGGGACAGCGTGTTCACCCAATGAGAGTGGCCTTCCAGGGTACGGCATAACACCCCCTGCCCACAGACACCGGACGAGTCACCATTCTGTCTGCAGCCTCACAGAGTACAAGGCAAAATACATGCACACAAAGATGCAAAGTTATGCTTGTTTTAAACACACAGCGTTTTGTCTTGAGATTTATTTGTCCAGCAGACTAATCATAATTTCTCTTTAAAGTCTGTTTCAATTCCTGTCTGCAGTCACCTCAGTTTGAAACTAACTACACAGCAGGAACCAGGGGAGAGAATTTCAGACAAATGTGTCTCTTTGACACATCACATACTGCCTAAATACAGGCACTGGCAGCTGAAAAGAGTTCCAGATGGAGGTACGAAAGTTCAAGGCGGAACAAAAGCGAACTTTAAAAGGCTTAAATTTCCAAACTTAGACCAGATGTCCTGAAGCCAAGTGGGTCAGACATCCGTCTAAAAAAGCAATGCCTTGAGACGCCCACTGTCCATAACTGGCTCGAATTTCGGCAGCACGAGAGAAAAAAAAAATTCTGGCAGCAGAGAACATCTGGTGGTCATGAAGAATTCAGATGTGATTGGGAAGCAGCTGTGAAGATTGACGGGGCTGTCTGCGAGCGTCTGGGTGGGTATGGTGAAAAGGGGTAGTGGGGGGGATGGAGGAGGACAGGCAGAGAAAAAAAAAAGTATTACGTGAATGCAGGAAGCCTCCACCTTGACCAACACAACACAAAAAAAGTGAGAAACCAGAGGGTGCTGAGGTCATATGGCTTGATCCTACACAATTTGGCCCATGTTGTCATAGTCACTATGTTTTAGTCGCATATGTTTCCATCAGTTCATTCAGTGTTCAGGGCTTCCAACCGGGGCTGCTTACCATCAGGAAGGACAACTCTTAAAGATTCACCATGTCAGCGCTATAGTCTTCCACCACCTTAACCTTCCCTGAACCGAGTCAGGTATCCTATCAATGCTGGATGAAACTATAAAACTGTGGCCACACGAGTAGTTCAAACTCACAACGGTCAGCTTTGCACTCAAATGTTTGACCATTCAACTGCACGCTCCCGTAGTTCTGGGCTTAGACCACTACACAAAAAAATAGAAAAAAAAGAAAAAAAAAGAAGAAAATGATGGGGTTGGGGAGGTGAGGGAGAATGAGGAAAGGCTAGGGATAGGCTGAAATAGGGGCATGGGAGAAAAAGGGCGAGTTGGGTCTAAGGGAGTAAGGAATGTAATGCTGGACTTAAATCCCTTTGAGAAAAATCCCTGAACAGTACAAACTTATTCTGTACTGCTGCAATATATTTCATATTTAAAAGGAATTCCTCCTACGTTCCAAAGCTGTTTCAACCTCCTCTGGGATGTTTCAGTATGGGGGAATTTTTCCCTCGGAGTTAACACTGGTTTCAACTCCACTTCCCCAAAATTCCTTTGAATGAGATTATAAACCAAGGTTCCAAGTGTGAATGCACGCATAACATCTTGCACACACGTAAAAATCACATCACCAACTTTTGGTTGAAAAGGCCAGTTTGGCTTTGTATGGATGACAGGTGTACACACAGCACCATATGTATGAAAATATGAGTCAAACACTGAGAGAGTAACAAGCTGAATGACGCATCAGCTGGCGGGCTCTTCAGTCAACTCTGCCCAGGTAGGCAGCCAATTGTGTAAACAAGAGCGTGGCCAGTAAAGCGCTTAGAGCTTGGTCTCTAACCGAGGACAGGTGCTCTGTAAGTATTCTTACCAATGATAAAACGGCGGATGAACAGGTGCAAGCTGGTCAGTCACTGAAAGGTTTCAAAGTGGGCGACTGCAGGCACAAATTGACATGAGCACAGACAGAATCACTGGGCCACCAAACACATCACAAGACAAACACTACGCATTTCAGCTGTTTTGATCTTCTTGTAGCAAGACAAATAACATTCAACACAATGAAAACAAAGGAAACAGACAGTTACTGTTCTCTTCAAAGTGGGAACAAAAAAGCTCCACGATGGATTGGAACCGAGGCTGAAGGGTACGCAATACAGGCTAAAATGATAATAGTAATGATAATCAAATAATAATTTAAAAAAAAAAGAAACACTACTACAGCTACTACTATAAAATAGTATAACCCTATTATAACAATAACAGCATTAATGTTTATAACAATAATAGCATTAATGTTTACAGTAACTGCAGTTGTCATGATTATGATACTAACAGTAAAAAAGGAAGAAGAACAGTTAGAGGACAGTTACAATAATGTGGTTAAAGTAGCAATAGTAATAACGATCAAAATTATAATCATCAAAATAATAATAATAATAATAATAATAATAATGATAATAACAATAATGATAATAATGATGATGATGATGATAATAATAATAATAAATAATTATAAAACAATGATAGCAATGATAATAATAATAACAACAACTACAACAACAACAATGAGGAGAAGGATAAGAAAGAAGAGAAGAGGAAGAAAAAGAAGATGCACAAGAAAAAGAAGAAGAAGAAGAAGAAGAAGAAGAAAAAGAAGAAGAGTAAAGAGAAGTAATTAAAAAAGTTAACACAGATAAATGAAAAATTAAGTAAATACACACACGTACGCATGCACGCATGCATGCATGCACACACACACACACACACACAAGTACACACAAACACACCGCAAAACAATAAATAAAACAAAGCAAAACCAAACTTACATCGGACCTCCAGACTTTGATGGTCCTGTCGGAGGAAGCGGTGTAGAGCAGGTCCGTGCCTCCCCACTTCACACACTGCACGGTGTTGGAATGTGCCGTCAGGATCACCTGGTACTTGCCCAGAAAGGTGTCCCATATCCGCACTGTGGTGTCCTGCCCACCACCACCACCACCACCCATCAGACAAAGTCACCTCCATCATCGTCATCACCACCACTAGACAGATAGTCATCTCCATCATCGTCATCATCACCACCACTAAACAGATAGTCATCACCATCATCGTCATCACCACCACTAAACAGATAGTCATCACCATCATCGTCATCACCACCACTAAACAGATAATCATCACCATCATCATCATCACCACCACTAAACAGATAAGTCATCACCATCGTCATCATCACCACCACTGAACAGATAGTCATCACCATCATCATCATCACCACCACTAAACAGGTAGTCATCACCATCATCATCATCACCACCACTAAACAGATAGTCATCACCATCATCATCATTATCACCACTAAACAGATAGTCATCTCCATCATCGCCATCACCACCACTAAACAGATAGTCATCTCCATCATCACCATCACCACCACTAAACAGATAGTCATCACCATCACCACCACTAAACAGATAGTCATCACCATCATCGCCACCACCACCACTAAACAGATAGTCATCACCATCATCGCCATCACTACCACTAAACAGATAGTCATCACCATCACCACCACTAAACAGACAGTCATCATCGTCATCACCATCACCAACTCTGAGCACAGACACTGAGACAGTCGTTGCCATCATCACCAACACTGTCATCAAGGGACATGAGAGGATGCAGGCTGTGCATCAGTGTTCTATCTCCTGGTTTATTTCAACTGTTTTAATTTAGGTTGTCTTCACATATGATCACGTCTGCTTTCAACTTCCAAAACAGATTTGTAGTCAAAAATCATGCTGAAAGCAAACAGAAAATAAAAGGCTTGGTTCAGCTTGTAAAGACTGCGATAAACTATCAATGCAAAGTACTTCGATATCTCCCTTGATGATAGAATTGAAAACAGTGTTCCTATGAGATCTATTTAAACAAGAACAAGAACAACAGCAACAACTTCACAAGTTGTCCTCTGATAGAAGGCATTTCAACCACCACCACAAGAAAAGAAAATCAAAAAAAAACATAAAAAATAGAACCATGGAGCAAAAAGCAAAGCATGACAACTGAACTGCACAAGAAAAAAAAATCATGAAAAACAAACAAACAAAAACAAAACAAAAAAGAGTCCACTCTTTCTACATTCACTCGATAGGAAAGGATATCGCTAAACACACACACACACACACACACACACACACACACACACACACACAGAGTTCTATATGATTCTCTTTATATCACATTCTGAGAACAAATACATCTATTCATATACAACATTTTTTGTGTGTGTCAATGTTTTAAGGACCATGAATGAGATTTTCCTGTTTTGTGTCAATCACCTGGGTTGGACTCTGAGTCAGTCAGTCAGTCTCTCTCTCTCTCTCTCTCTCTCTCTCTCTCTCTCTCTCTCTCTCTCTCTCCAAAAATACCAGGCACAGTTTTTATCTAGTAATGGTCACCATCATCACCATTGTTAATTTCAGTGACTCACTTTTGAAGCGCTGGCAAGAAATCTGCATTCAGGATCCCTGCATCACAGAGAAAATCATCATTAGATAGTAGATAAACAATAAATTGATCAAAATGGGAATGTTTAAAAACAGATGAAAAAAAAAAAATTACAAGAACGAAAGGACCCCCCCCCCCCCCCCCCCACACACACACATAACATACTTACTGATTCCTTACCATTCTCATGATTATTATAACAAAAGATGAAAAAAAACATGAACGCATGTTACAGTAAATCAAGATTAATGATCTGACTACTGTTTCGGTCTGTAACAGAAACGGAGCGTATCCAAGGAAACAACTTCTAGATCTATGATTATTTCTTATTTCATTCTTTTAAATGATAAACAACACAGACAAGCACCAAAACACATTTGTGAGTTTATGTTTATATAAAGGATCACCTGACCAAGAGAGGCAAACCCTGTGTCATACACTTGTTCCCAACACATACAAAATTGTCTCCCGTTTTCCAGTGTGTGTGTGTGTGTGTGTGTGTGATGTGTGTGTGTGTGTGTGTGTGTGTGTGTGTGTGTGTGTGTGTGTGTGTGTGAGAGAGAGAGAGAGAGAGAGAGAGAGAGACAGACAGACAGACAGACACACAGACAGACAGAGATGAGAAGACAGAAATAGAGCAAGAGAGAGCAAGAGAGAGACAGAGTGTGTGTATGTGTGTGTGTGGGTGAGAGAGACAGACAGACAGACAGACAGACAGACAGACAGGCTGAGACAGAGTGAAAGAGAATGAGACCAAGAGAGAAAGAGAGAGAGAGAGTGTATGTGTGTGTGTGTGTGCGTGTGTGTGTGTGTGTGTGTGTGTGTGTGTGTGTGTGTGTGTGTGTGTGTGTGTGTGTGTGTGTGTATGTTCTTGCCACTTCTGAAAGAGCTAGTCGGTAATGTTCAGTGTGACTGGCACTTGCGTTCTGTGAAGGATCAGTGCACCAATGGCACTGGGCACTTACAGGTGCAGCGGTTTCCAGGCCAAGGAGCTGACCCACTTCCTGTGGCCCGTCAACGTCTGGCCGACCTGCCGGCCTGTCTTGGGGTCCCAGATCATCACCTGCAAATTACACCCCACTCTTCAGCCCCCTGTCTGGGTCACAAGTGATCTGATTGATATTTCATGAATGCGACTATCTGTTATGTGTTGTGAATATTACCATCAATGAGTTTTTAAAAAAAAATTAAGTAAAAAAACAAAAGAAAAAGATGTACAGATCATCAATGTCTGACAGTTTCCATACATCAAAGATCGTAAATCCTGTTATGCCCTATCGAGATAGCTTTCCAACAGAGCTCACAAAAGATAAAGACTTGTCCCCCTATACTCTGCTTTCACAAAGAATTTTCATGCTCTCCGTGCACTTTGACATGTATAACTGACCGGCAACCAGAGTTCACATTTTCTCGATTTTAGAGCCAGTGCAAGTGAGCTTTCCGAGGTGGCTTTCTTTTCCGATACCGACTTCTGATTCAGAATCAGTTGCGTGGTGCCTCTTTGATGCCATTTTTCCACACAAGTGAAGACACTTCTGGCACCGGCATAAACTGATTGCTGTGTCTGTGAGTCCCAAAGTGAACAAAAACACCTCATGGAATCTGACACAAAATGAAACCAATCTTAGGTTTCATTTGGCATGATCATAGGGTTTTCTTTCTTTTTTTTTTTTTTTTTCAATTTACCAATAATACCCTAGTCTGTGGCACTGAAACACAGAAACTAACCACAAGTAAGAAGCACTGGGCAGACCTATATTGGCAACAACCAACAACCCCCTTCCTGGCTTTCTGTCCCCCGAACACGGGAAGGTGGCTTGTTTTATTATACAGCCACACCCTTCTCTCTCTTCCCAAAAGCCTTGACATTGTAGGCATGAAGCAATCCTTGTCATTAGCAGTGAATTTTATCATTCTGTGGTGGTAGTTACTGTGTATATGTTTGATCAGAACAGGCACCACTGAACTCCACCAAGGTGACTCAGCAGCAGCGCAGTGTCTCCTCTGGCGGGTTGCCAAACGGTGACCCGATCTGGACAGTGCCCACTGGGCTGCTGGTTCTGTCACTGTGGCAAGGCAGTCCTGGCTGTGGCTGAGGCTGTGTTAGGAATGGTGTGAGTGGCGGCCCTGAGAACTGACTGGAGGGCAGCAGATCCCCGTGTAAAGATGACCATCGATTCAGATCCTCACCAACATGTTACTCAAGATCCCCATGTAAAGATGACCATCAATTCAGATCCTCACCAACATACTGTCATAATCTGCATTGAATCATGGTCCGCATCATAAACAGTCTGCATTAAATCACCATGCACACCATAAACATTGTATGTCAATAACCTGCATTCCATCATGATCCACATTATCAACACATCAATAATCTGCATCAAATCATGATCCCATTATCAGCACACCAATGATTCGCAATACATCACGACCCACACATTAACACATTCGACAATCTGCATAGAATCATGATGTACATTATCTCCACAACATTAATCTCCATAAAATCATGATTCATGTTCTCAGTCCAGCTGTAAAACAATCCAGTATATGTGACTGAGAACGAACATGTCTATGTGTCCCATAGTCACACCATGACCATCATGTTTCCCTGTGACACTCTGTGTCATCCCATTGTGATCTGAACCGCGGGGCCAAGTGCTCACCTCCCCATTGTCCTGCTTGGTGTAGGATCCTGATGCCAGCTTGTGACCATCGGGTGACCACGCCACACAGATCACGTAGTTCTTGTGGCCTGCCACAACACCATTACCTTCCTTCACTACGTGCCACAAGGTTTTGTACACATCCCGCACACAGTGCAAGGGACAAAACTGATAAATCACTCACTCACACACACACACGCAAACACACACACATACACACTAACACTCACACACACACACACACACACACACACACACACACACACACACACACACATGCATGCATGCACATGCAAACAGACACACATTCGTACACAAACACACAGACACAGACAGACACACATACACACATGCACACACACCACGGCTACAAATTCCCCTACAATTCTCAGTTGTCATGATGACATGAAGTACATAAACAAATATACTCCTCTTTGCAAATGTCTCTTTGCATTCCCTCAGTAAACAGGCTGTTAATGAAATAACTACCAGTACAGCAATGACAAGTCAGCAGTCATAATGTATTTCAGAAGTGGCATGCATTACAATAAAGCTAGGTGACACTGGTTTCCATAGCAAAAAGAAAATTTTAATTATGCATTCACACAGACCACACCAAACAGATTTATCGTTTACGAACTGACCAAGCACAATGCATGCATGAGGCTGACATGTTTTACTCACAGCACTGTAATAGCCAAGATGTAAGCCCCTACATTTTTTGCCCTACACTCTAACCTCTGCAGCTACTACACTGGCAGCGGCCTATTTGTGGATTTCACCCACTCTATGCTCAGCTCACAATGAGGTCATTTTCTCCTAATCTACACTTGATTAGACAAAGTGAGAACTAGTAGCTGAAGAAAACTAATTTGTCCATTTTTCACGGACAGAACGAGTCACGAATGAGTGACATGGAAAATGAGCATCGTTTTAAGGATAGCTGAATATTGTTTTTCTTTAAGCAGTCACTGGTCAGCAGCTCACATGATCAGGCCAACATGCCAAAGTCAAGATGCTAAGCCTACGACGCAGATTTTCAACAGAAGGCATAGGTCTGAACCTTCAAGAGACAGCCGTGCAGCAGCTCAAGTCAACGGTCTGATGGTGGCACATTCAGTACTGTTAACTTTCCCAGTGCCAAAACAATGGCAGAAGTCCATGATGATCAAAAGTTTCAAAAGACTGTGAGACGTACGAGTGTCCTGGTTACTACCACTGTTGCCAGGCCCGTGTGTGCCTGCACGCCAAGCACATGTGTGACGACAGGTATGGCCAGTGCCCTCAGAATGACGATGAGCTGTTGTACAGCAGATGACACAGAGGTCACAAGCGCAGAGGCAAAAGTAAGCCAACGGTCTGCAGAGTACATGGCCAAAATCAATAAAGAGTTCT
>CM065736.1:26786174-26798674 GCA_033310375.1 Conus canariensis
TAAATCAGATGAAAAATGTTAATCTCTCTCAAAAACTCAAAGATCACGTCAGGCGGAACATCCCTGAACAGGATTTTCATGGACTCTGCTGTAAAATGTTTGTGTCTCACATCGTGCAAGTCCCAACACTCTAAAAGAATATGTTTCATTGTGAGTGGCACATGACATGGAATGCACCACGGAGCTTCCTCATTCTTTAAAAGGTACGAATGGGTAAAATACGAATGGCCGGTGTGCAGCCGGCACAGAACTGTTTCTTCTTTACGGCCACCAGACGTAGATGGGAGGAACTCATTAAGGTTTGGACGGATCTGAAAGAGTTTGTTATCCGTCTGCATGTTCCAATCCTCCTGCCAGAGGTCTCTCACATAATCATTAATTTTGGGTTTCAGATCTGAGCAAGGGATATAAATATTGGACAATTTCTCTCTTGTGGCATTCTTGGCTAAACGATCAACCATTTCGTTCCCTCCGATGCCAACATGACCAGGAACCCAAGCGAGAATAATGTTGTAACCATCCGCTTTCAACTTGCTAAAAAGCTCAAAGAAATGTAATAGTTCTGGATGCTGAAGGTTGCGGCCAGCTATGACCTCCAAAGCTGACAGCGAATCCGACAGAACCAGAAAGTCCCTCTTGGTAGATTGTGAAATTATTTTCAATGCCAGAACCAGAGCAGTAAGTTCAGCAGAATAGACAGAGGCATCTGGAGGTATATGTTTTAACAGTATCTGAGAAGGAGCACCAGGGCAATAGGCTGCACAGGCCACTCCATCCTCAGACTTGGAACCGTCAGTGAAAATTTTCTGACAGGATGGAAATTTTGAACAGAGGTCAGCATACAATGCCTTGTATGCCTGAGAGCTGGTGGACTCTTTACGAAAAGCTGCAAGATCAAAACGAATCTCTGGTGTGAAAAAGGTCCACGGAGGCTGATCCGGAAACTTGGAAAAATCAGACACAACTCCTAGGTCTAGACCTGCATTCCGCGCGTGTGGCTGCATACGAACACCAAACGGCGGAATACAGTTAGGGTTGTTTTCGAATTTGTTTTGAAACTGGGGGTCAAAGACACAGTCATAGGCAGGATTCTGTGGTTCTGAGAACAGTCTGATGTAGTAATTTAGAGACATTTTCAGCCTGCGGTTGGACAGTGAGGGTTCACCTGCCTCTGCGTACAGGCTGTACACAGGGGTGGTGCGGAATGCTCCAAGACAGAGACGAAGCCCTTGATGGTGGATAGGGTCCAAGAGTTTCAGATAAGAGGGTCTTGCAGAGCCGTACACAGCACAACCATAGTCCAGTTTGGAGCGGACCAGGGCTCTGTAGAGATGCAGCAAAGTTTTCTTATCAGCGCCCCAGTCAGTGTGTGCTACGACCCGCAGAATATTCAGAGCTTTCTGGCAAGAGGTTTTGAGATTTTTTAATGTGGCTGAGAAAGTTGAGTTTTTGATCAAAAATAACTCCAAGGAATTTGGCTTCTTTTACAGCTGGAATGGTGGACTTGTCCAGACGAATTTCAGGATCAGCAAAAAATTGACGAAAATTGTGAAAATGGATTGACTGAGTTTTGGTACGTGAGAAGGTAAACCCGTTTTCCTCGGCCCACTGCTGGATCTTGTTGACACAAAGTTGGAGTCGACGCTGTACGCTGGGGTAAGAAGCTCCCACTGCGTACAGCGCAAAGTCGTCAACGAACAGAGAGGACTCAGAGCCCTGGCTTACCGATTTCACAATGTCGTTGATTTTAATGCTGAAAAGAGCAGGAGAAAGGATGCTCCCTTGAGGGACACCCAACTCCTGCCCATGGATGTCAGAGAGTGTGGTGCCAACACGCACCTGGAACTGTCGATCAGCCAAAAAGTTCTGTATGAACAGAGGCAGGTGACCACGGAAACCAAGTCTGTGCAGGTCCAGAAGAATTCCTGATTTCCATGTGGTATCATATGCTTTTTCGAGGTCGAAAAAGATAGCGACCACATGCTGTTTATTGACAAAGGCATTGCGGATGGTGGTTTCCAGACGGATTAGATGGTCGACTGTCGAGTGGTATTTCCGGAAACCGCACTGTTGACTGGCCAAAAGGCCATCGGTTTCCAGCTTCCACATCAGACGGGAGTTGACCATCTTTTCCATCAACTTACAGAGGCAGCTAGTCAGAGCTATTGGACGATAGTTGGAAGGGTTGGTAAGGTCCTTTCCAGGCTTTGGAATTGGAATGATCAGGGCTTTCCGCCAGGAGGGCGGAAAGTACCCTGTGGTCCAGATATGGTTGTATACTTTAAGAAGAGTCTGGAGACAGCTTTCTGGAAAATGCTTCAAAACCTGATAATGAATATCATCCAGACCAGGGGCAGAATCAGTGCAGGTTTGTAAAGCTGTTTTCAGTTCATTGATTGAAAAAGGGAGATTGTAGGCTTCAGAGTTGTCTGATGTGAAATTGTATAAAGATTTCTCTCTGAGCTGTTTGTTTTTTAAAAAGGCCGCAGATTTATTTGAAGATGAGGAGTTCTGTTGGATGGTGGAGGCCAACAGATTGGCAACAGCTTCTTTGTCAGTGATCAGAGCATCGGCAAGTTTCAAGTGATGAATGGAAGGGTTGGTGTTTTTCCCTTTGATTTTTCTGATGATGTTCCAGACTTTTTTCTTTGAAGTTTTTGATGTCAGCCCGGAGCAGAAGTTTCTCCAAGACTGACGTTTACTGATTTTGAAAGTGTGTCTCGATTTGGCGCGGAGTTTCTGATGGGCTCGAGCGTTGGGACCTGAAGGTCGGTGGTATACCCGACGCTGAGCCCGTTTGCGAACTTTTGAAATTTGTTGGCAGTCTGAATTAAACCAGGGTGTTTTGGGCATTTGGAGTTTATTGGAAGACATTGGAATACAGGTTTTAGCACACTTTATCACAGTGTTAGTCAGAGATTCAGCTGGGTCTGGACTCTGAAGAAAATCAGTGTCCTGGAATTCTTTCAAAATATTGGTGGCAAAAAGATTCCAGTTGGCCTTCTTATAATTAAGATGTTGTGAGACAGAGATGTTTTCAGTTAATAAGGGTTTTAAAAGAACAGGGAAATGGTCACTTCCGTGCAGATCGTCATGGACAGACCACTCATAGTCCAGGACCAGCGAGGGGTCACAAATCGACAAATCTAAACACGAAAGTGAACCTGTGGAAGAGTGGAGGTAAGTTGGAGCTCCATCGTTCAGACAACACAAATCAAAGTCTGAAAGGACATCCTCAAGAAGCAGACCTCTGGATGACGAACTGACACTACCCCAAAGAGGATTGTGACCATTAAAGTCACCCAACAGCAAAAAAGGTCGAGGAAGTTCTCCGATCAGACTGACAAGGTCCTGACGACAAACCGGGACAGAAGGTGGCAGATACAGTGAGCAGATTGTAACAGTCTTGTGGAGAGTGACTCTCGCAGCTACAGCCTGAAGGGAGGTAGTCAGAGCGACAGGACTAAACAGCAAAGTTTTGTGTAAAAGAAGGGCAACACCGCCTGACAGTCCCAATGTGGATGGTTGTGCAGGTTTAGAAAGAATATTAAAGCCAGAAAGAGTGAAGGTCTTCTGGCTTTGAATTTTAGTTTCTTGAAGAGCCACGACGGAAGGTTTTACTGTTTGACACAGAAGCTGCAGCTCCTCAAAATTTGAATTTAGGCCACGGATATTCCAATGGATTAGTTTACTACTATCCATGGTGCAGAGGATGAACAGGAGAGAAATCAGGTCATCTCCTCATCATCGTCTGCGTTCAGTGGAGCAAATTTATTGCTTAGTTTCACTGGACTGTTTGGGTCTTCAGACCTGCTGGCAGACTTGCCCACAGGTGAAGGAGGTCTGGATTTTGGAGATGGTGGAGGTTTCTTCCTCATCTCCACCTTCTCCACACTTGGTTGAACTCCCTTGCCCGCACGGGCACTGCTCGAGGAAGTTCGAGGCGGGAGGCCTGGCTTTTTCATCTGCCCAGCAGCAGATGGAGTAGACTGCTGGGCAGTCTGAGGGGTGGCGGATTGTTTGCCTCCACCAGGGGCACCCACTTTGGGTTGGGAGGTGGTGGACTTGCTTCCACCCGAGCTTAACGGTCTTCCTTGTAATGTCTTTGAGAAAATAAATTCATCAGTCTGGCAGCAGACTGAACGGGTCGTTACTTTCTTTATTGCTGAAGCATATGAAGACGCTGTTGGTGTCTGACTGCCAACAACCTGCTTACGTGCCTCAAAAAATGAGATCTTCTTTTCTGTTTTAACTTTCTGAATGTTGGACTCTTGGATCCAGACAGGGCAGTTGCGTGAAGAGGAGGGGTGGTCGCCACCGCAGTTTGCGCAATGAGCCGGGTCTTTACATGGCCCATCATGGGTTGCCTTGCAACAAATACCACACACCTCCTCCCCAGAACAGCGATCTCTGACATGTCCAAATTTCTGACATCTGAAACACCTCAACGGGATGGGACATACAATTGCACACGGACATTTAGGTACCCTACTTTAATGACCTGAGGCAGCACAGGGTTGCAGAATGTCAGAAAGAGGGTGTTGGTGGGCACTCTTTCTGCACCTTTTTGACTGTCACCCTATGCACCTCTGTCACACCTTGGGATGCAAGTTCTGTCTTGATCTCCACTTCCGAGACACCTTTCAAATCCGGGCACCAAATAACTCCCTTGGATGAATTCAATTGCTTATGGGGAGTCACCCAAATCTCTCTGTCCACGAGCTTTTTTGCCTTCAACAGCTGTTCCGATTGTTTTTTTGACCTGCACTGGACGAGGAATGATCCGTTCCGTAGCCTTTTCACGGACTGAGGGTCACCCGCTAGACCTTGGAAGCCCTTCTGGATCGCAAAAGGACTCAGAGCTGAAATGGGCTTTTCCTGCTCCGTCCCTTCTATCACAAGCCAGGAAGCCCAAAAACCTGTCCTCTCTCTTACCTCTATATCTGAGTCACTGTCCGATTCGAAATCCCCTGAAATAGGGGCTGCTGCCTTCCTCTTCTTTTTGGGGGGGATGATTTTTGAAGAAGCCATGTTTAGTTTAATTATATTTCGTCTCTCCCTTACCCACCCACCTTGGAGTCCAACTAAGGGGCCAGGGCCAAGAAATCACTGTCTTGACCCCTTCCAGGCTTCAGGAGAGATATACGACAAACAGAACGCCACTACCCCTATCCCCCCTGATCATGCTCAACTCCCGGGAACAGAGAGCCGAGCACTGCAGGGGTTAACTTGGCCAGCGGGAGAACTGCCTGTCTTGACCCAGCCCCAAGAAGGGGGAGCCGATTAGTACACGCGGGCCAGAGTGTACCTCCTGTCTAGGAGAGGTCCGAGCCAAAGTGATGTGTTGAGGGCGTTGGCCCTCTCAATCACCAGGATCTCATCCCCCTCCGTCACAGGTCGCACCGCACGGCAAACGCGGCGGATCTTAAGAAGACCACAGAGAGAAAAGGAGTGTGGAAAAGAAGACTTGAAGGGGAGACGAAGATAGAAAAGAGCCAAATAAGAAAGGCAGAAAACAAGAAAAGGAGAAAGGCGGGTTACTATTAGTCAGGATCCTCACCCTTAGCCTATCTGACATGGGAAGCCCTACCAGGGGCATCAACTCCTTACCACGTCATGCTTAGGCCAGACAGCATCTTGACTTCTCAGGCCTAGAAGCAGTTTTAAAAAACCAGCCTATCTTCAAGTATTGATGCCCCCGCCAGCAAAGCCTAAGGGATCACAGGACCACGCAAGCCCTCCGACCACGGCAAGGTTGCAACCCCCGGAGGGGTAGTTGGGTGAAGGTCATCTACTGACATAGCACCATTTTATTAACTCAATCAAGTCACAGCCAAAATGGACCAGTTTGTCCCTCAGATCACACGATTTTTACCAATTTTCAAAAAATCATAAAAAATCAACCACTTCACCTACGAGCATGAAACATATACCACTGGACAGAAAAAACCCTGTATTGATCAAAAATGCTTACCTTCAGTGAGGAATCCACACAGTTCACATGATGTAAATAATTCAAAATGATACACATTTGCAGAAAAACAAAAACTTTTTGTGCATACTGTAATCCATTCTTCATGCTCTCTATCCTCCCACACAAGTTCAATTACACTTCTAAGCACTTGGTATGAACTACAGAGAATAGTGTATTTATGGCAAGTGCATAAAACACAAGAATTTGACAACAAAATGCTTGATCCACTCAAAATCAAATGTGATCGTGTCCCAAATCGTGTGATCGCGGGAACTGAGAGTAGGACAATTCAAATCTGTATAAAACTACTACAAAATACACGAAGAACGGTCTAAAGGAAGTGACTGCAAAAAAAGGCCCTAAGCTTTCCCTGTAACGAGATTTATTGCCCTTTAACAAAAGGCGGTATGATTTAAAAATCGTCAAACGCTGTCGGAAGTATCTGTCCGACACACCTTCAAGCGATGTGAACAGTGTCGGAAACCCGCTTCCGACAAGACTCGATTGAGTTAACCCTCCTGCATTTGTTTTGCCCATATCTGGCTGCTCTGTATGTCTCCTCTGGTGTTCGTTACATCCGCAACTGTCCACATGTGCCGCATTACTTTCCCTCACACACTGCGGCCTTGTTGTAAGTCAAGGCTTGCCAAAATAAATGGGCATCCCTGAGAGGTGTCCAATGAAATCTAAACAGTAGTATGGGGTGTGGGAAATGATTCATTCAAAAGACTAGGGTCGTGAACTGACCGCATTCCACTGATTTCTCAAAAAAATATGAATACTTGGAGCAATTTTGTGCTGGACAATGCACATTATGCAAGAGGGTTAAACGGATATAGCCCTGTACATATGTGCATTGAGAATACTGGTAAGAACATGTGGTGCTCCAACAAACTAATACTGGTTTCTTTATGTTTGTTCCTCTATTCCTTTATTTTCACTTTTTCTCCAGAACATTGGAAAAAAAAAAAAAGTTATTTTCTGCTCATATCTAAAAGTATCAAAAATGACAACAACAAAAAAGAAAAAAACAACTTTGCAGCAGACTGACAACAGTAGCAATAACTGGAGTTTCAGTTCAAGTGGAGGAGAGGGGGGAGAAGGGGGTGGGGAAGGGGCAGGGAGGAGATTTTAGATACAACATTTTGTGTTAAAAAGATGTGTGTGTACTGTTTATGTGAGTGAGTGAGTGAGTGAGTGAGTGAGTGAGTGAGTGAGTGAGTGAGTGTGTGTGTGTGTGTGTGTGTGTGTGTGTGTGTGTGTGTGTGTGTGTGTGTGTATGTGTGTGTGTGTGTGTGTGTGTGTGTGTGTGTGTGTGTGTGTGTGTGTGAGAGAGAGAGAGAGAGAGAGAGAATATGTGTGTGTGTGTGTGTGTGTGTGTGTGTGTGTGTGTGTGTGTGTGTGTGTGTGCGCGCGCGTCTGTGTTGCTGTAAGGTAAAATATACGTATTTACCACAGACTGCCCAAAGGCCGACATCTGTCACATATTGCTTTGTATTCCTTCGCACAAATCATTATTCACTCTTTTCTCTCTGCAATACCATGTACTGTGTAGTGGTATACATGTACACAATCGAAAAGCCATACAACTCAAGCTGACAGCAGTATTATCAAGTATGATTGATTTATGTAGGAAAACAACAAGCACATGCACACACACAAACACACACACACTCACGCACACACACACACACACATGCACACACACACACACACACACACACACACACACACACACACACACACGCACGCACACACACACACATGCACACACACACACACACACATACACACACACACACACACACACAAACTCACTGTCTCCAGCAGACTGTTACAGACAGCCTGCAGCTTGTCCACGGTGATGTTGACAGGCAGGTCAAAGGGCGTGCCCAGTACCTCCCCAGTCTCACTTTTGAACTGTGCCAACACTCGCCGCCCCTCCTCCGTCTCCTGACTCTCCATCCGCCTGAAAACGAACAGCACTACAATAATGCTTGTTAATAGGTGGCTCCTCTCTTTTCTTTATCTGTTCTCTCCTCTTCTTAGGTTTGTTTTTTTGTTTTTGTTTTTGTTTTGGGGTTTTTCTTTTGGTTGGTCGGTTGGCTGGTTGGTTGTTTTCATGTTTTATTTTGTTTTTTCTTTTTAAGGGAATGTAAACACAAACATCATTCCCATGTACACTGTTGAAATTAAACACTATGACTGGATCTTTTTCTTCTTCTTTTTTTTTTTTTTTTTTTTCTCTAAATTCTGCCTCTCAATGCTCAGGTGTCTTACCTGACGCAAGACGTCTGGAGCACACTGCTAATATTAGTAACACTGATACAATTAATTATGCTGAATAATTTAAGATGCAGCAGTGTGTTTCATCAGCTTGTTAAAATTTTGGCAACGGTGTTTTGCACCACACTACTTTCATCAAGACTAACACTTTTTCTTAACACCAGAATCTCACTCTTCGGTTGCCTGTTTTTTTGTGTGTGTTTTTTTTTTATGACTTACCAATTTTCAAGATTAAACTTAACCATACATACTTTGAGTACAGTCGATTGACTTCTGGTGGAATTATTTGCTATGACTTCCAGTGCACTCAGTCTGACACAGGCTTTAGCCAGCCCCAACTTGAAATGAAGAGAAAAAAAAAATAGTTATATAGATAACAAACAAGGAGGGTAACTCTGGCTCCCATGATGAAGTAATCATGATATGCACGTAACTCCCAACGAATCCTGCACACAGCACCAAACTTCTTAAGAAAAATGACAAAACAGAGCACATGGAATAAAAAAGACCACATGTGCTCTGTGCTGTCAGTTTTTGCTGGGTGATCTGGTGTCGTAAGCAGCATTTGTTTGGAGAACTTTATAGGCATGTAGTTATTTCATCGTGAGAACCAGCGTTACGCTACTTGTTAATTACTCACTGTTCCCTGAATCATTTAAGATTTCCTTTCATTTAGTCGTCAAGTGTGGGCAACTCTGCATTTCATCCTCACTGTAAAATCAAATACATTCTTTTTAGTTTTATCTGTTGTTGTTTTTTTTGTTATTTTTTTTAACAGCAGTCTCAAGTTTACTGGTTTTGGTGAAGTGCATGAATGGGGGCATGAATGTCTTGCTTGATGAAGCACTAGAAATTATTTCACAACCTGGATCTAATTGATTTTCAAAACAAAAAAAGAATGTCCCCCCCCCCCCCCCCCCCCCCCCCCCCCCCATTATCTCCTGCTTTGGTGTTGTAAAAGAATGGAACAGAATACAAAGGTAATTTCTATACTTATCCACCATGTATTCTTTTTTTTTTTTTTTTAAATCTACAGACACAATTGTGCCTACACACTGACAGTTATCGATTCAAACATACCAACTACCATAAGCAGTTAGTTCAGTGACTTTTCTCTTTCTCACATACCACACAACGTTGTTTTTGTTTTGTTTTTTTTCTTTTGCTGTCCCAACCTCTGCACCACCTCAGAGGCAATGCACCCACGCTGCTCATTCCGACACCCCGTCCACAGCCACAGCCCGGTCGACCCCGCCGCGGCCCCGGCACTCCACAGGGAGCAGTCAATGTCAAGTCGTCAAGAGGCAACCCACCGGAGGAGACACTGCACTGCTGCCGAGTCACTTCCATGGTGTTCAGTGGCGCCTGTTCTGATCTAACATACGCAGGACACCACCTACTAAGCCCCCTACTGACAACAATAATTGCGCCACCACGTACGTCTAACGACAGCCCCCATGGACTCGCCGATACCGGTGACTCTGACAGAACCAAAGCAAGGCCACAGACGTGGAGAGGACACCGAAATCGAGGTCACCATGAGAGCAGGGTATGAAGGGCCACAGAATTTGAAACATTTTTTTTTTATGCTGATCGATGAGAATGAGGATGATTAAGATGATGCTACGGATTTCCATTTTGGTCTGAGACTACATGACAGGGCTGTACTCTACGCTTCCTTTCATAATATATCCCGGCGTCAACCAGGCCCAAGAGATACAAGCACCTGCAGTGTTGGTCAGGAAATTTGAGCAACACTCTCAGAAACGCATCCATTAAGTGGATGAAACTCGACTGTGCGGTCCCAGTCTTCCCAACTGAGTCCGCAGCAAACTCAACTCTGGGTAGGAGCCGGTCGGGGCAGAAAAACCCACATGACTCTGATGGGATTCGAACCCATGACCTCCCAGCCAGGAGTCTGCGACGCTAACCACTTCACCACGGCGGCTGGTACCACACAACATTGTTAGTTATTTAACTTATTATCTAGTTACCATACCAAAAAAAAAAACACACACACACACACTGAAGAGGCAAATGTGCACATCAGCAGGGACCAAGCAGTATAGGAGAGTATGCAGAACCAGGGAATTCTGTGGGTTGAAGAGTGCTAATGGTCTGCAAATAATCAGAGCTATAAACTGGACTCCTGAGTGAGAAATTATGCACAAATTCTCTTTGTTAACACGTCCTATTAAAAGCTTCCTCCCCTCCCCCTTTTCTGAGTCACTTGCTGACCTGTGTCCAGGTCACTGACTCTCTGTGAGTTCATGTGCTTGTGTGTGCATTCACATGGATGTGTGTGTGTGTGTGTGTGTGTGTGTGTGTGTGTGTGTGTGTGTGTGTGTGTGTGTGTGTGCGCGCGCGCGTGTGTGTATGTGTGTGTGTGTGTGTGTGTGTGTGTGTCTGTGTGTGTCTGTGTGTGGTGTGTATGTGTGTGCATGTGTGTGTGTGGTGTGTGTGTGTGTGTGTGTGTGTGTGTGTGTGTGTGTGTGTGTGTGTGTGTCTGTGTCTGTGTGTGTGTCTGTGTGTGTCTGTGTCTGTGTCTGTGTGTTGTGTTGTGCTGTGTTGCACCTGTGTTTTGTGCGTTTGTATGAAATAACACTTACGCTGATCTGTCAATTTTCCTCTTCTTTGGACGACGTCCTTTCTCTGTAGTGTGTGACATTTTCAGTCCCTCTCCTTCAGGCCTGCAATATTGGTGACATAGACCAAAGTCATACAGCACACTACACAAAGAATATAGCTAGCAAAACAAATGTTGAACTCAGACAAAACAATCTTGAAATGATAAAAAGAAAAAAAAACAAAAAAAACAAAGAAAGAAAGAAGCATACTAGCAGTGATTTTTTTAAAAATACATCTGCATATTTTCATTTCATTCAGTTTAGTAACAAAAAAACAAATTATAAACTTCCTTCAAAACAAACTAGTCATTCTTTCTTGCCATTTATTAATCGTTTAATTCTGATCTCCTTATCCTTCATTCTGTTCATATCATCACGAAACGATATTTTCATCGACGCAACGTCTCTCAGTTTCAATATATTTCTTTCACTAATTTTGAGACAATTGGAAAGCATATATGATTCTGTCACTTGACTACTACTAACACATTATGCTTAGTTAAAGAAAAAGTACTGATTGTCAACATTAAGGTTTCTGTAGTCCAGCATGTACTGCTGAGCTGCAAGTGGTTTTACAGTTAATGTTTCATTTTAACTGAAGATAGATCTGTGAATAGTGTAAACAGAAAATGATCTTGGATCTTGGAATCAGATTCAATTTGAACCTGTCGAGACTTCTTATACTATGCTATCCTATTTCTAATGAAAATGAGTACTCACTGGTAGTGGTACTAAGCTTGCCTAGTAGTAGCACTGACTTGTGAGAGCAACACTTGCTGAAATTTTAACTAAGGCAGATTACTTGTGAACTGTTGAGTGGATGTATTTGATTCTTTTGAACAAAGCTTCAGAAACTAAACTCTTGATTAGGATGGATCAACACAAGCAGAGTCCAGCATACTATAGCAACACAACTCTTTCTGTCCTGCTGAGAGACTGGTTGGGCATCACTCTTCACTCTCTCAACTGAAGTCAAGAGTGAGGAATTTATTTTACAGATAATAATAATAATAATAATAATAATAATAATGATTATTTATGAAGCTTAATCTTAAATCATCAGCCCTAAGTGCTTATAAATACAAAAAAAATTCAAGAAAACATAAATGAAATCAATACGGAGATGAATATTACAAAATGTTACCATGCACCCATGAACAAGGGTGCATATTGACACACTCACACACACACACACACACACACACACACCACGGTACCACACACACTGCCTCACAATTTTCGTTCAACGAACATAACAGCATGCATGCACACACACACATATGCGTGCGCACACACGCACACACACCCTCTCCCCCCCCCAACACACACACATGCACACACACCCACACCCACACATACATTAGGCGCAGAATCAACTTGATGGGCTAAGGCAGGGGAAGAAAAAGAACTGCTACTGATAGGTGAAGAAGGTTGTTTTAAGAGATGCCTTGAAGGAAGACAGAGAGTTTGAACTGCACAAAGTTACTGGAGTTTATTCCAAGAAACCAGACCCTGAAAAGAATATGAATGATCACTGTAGGTTTCAGTTCAAAATCTAGGGATTTTGAGCAGAGTGTTGTTGGTAGAAGAACGCAACTCTCTTGAAGTAACAT
>CM065736.1:26806174-26846174 GCA_033310375.1 Conus canariensis
GCCAGTACAGTGGCTTTTAAAGACATTTGGTTGAGCATACTTTATGACCTACAGCCTGATTTAGCTCGTGCTTCACATGATTTTGATTCAGCACATGCTCCTCGGATCACAAACACATCAGAAATTCACCCCAATTTGTTCCAAAAATGACAAGTCGCGACACGTTTTTTCAAGGCGCGTGAGAAATGTGTGCCACAAAATTGCAGTTGCCGCAGTCACTATCAATTTGTGCGTGTGGTTCAATTTGTTTGGACCACAAAGGCGGTACAATTGAATTTTTGTGAATTTTAAAAAGTTTTTGCGCATTCTCAATGTTGGTCCTTAACTTTTTTTGAACAGTATATATAAAAAAAACAGTCAAAGTAGATAAAAATCCAAACAAACAAGATTAAAATAATCCCAAATTTTCGGCTTTATTTGCCTTCGTCAGGGGGTACAGACTGTGACAGTAAAAAGCTCGTATTCTCCACCCTCAGATCATGAACACGAATCACGAATGTATGCAGTTGGGAAAAGGCACCTTAATTAAAATGTTTTAACTTTAAAATAAAACGTTGAGTATAAAACATTTCATCAATAGGAAACATAAAATTAGGATGGGAGTGAAGGGTGAGGGGGCCAAAGGGTGCGGATTGACAATAGGTTGACCATAATTTTGATTGCCACCACAACCACGATCTTGACATAAGCAACGTGAGAGAGCGACAAGACAAGACAAGACAAGACAAAATTCTTTATTTACGAGGATAATAGATAAGCGCTGACGTGCTTTTTTACATCCAGTCCTCGCCCTGAGTAGGGACTACAACATGCAGTGAAATCAATTAATGTAAGAAAGCAAAGAAGCAAGCAAAGCGGTCATGTAATCATAGAGGAACAGCAAATGAAAATAGAAGAGAAATGAAAACAAAACAAAAAAAAAGAATAATAATAAACAGAAAAGAAATAATAATAATAATAATAATAATAAAATAAAATAAAAATAAAAATGAGAATAACAATAATGAAGAGGAAGAAGAGAGTGGGGGTAGGGAGTGAGGTGGGCTGGGGGAACATATGTAAATTATGTACTACAACGTACAAGATTGGCTTGTATGAAAACAGACAGTGAAGTGAATATGACAAAATACGTACATATTTTTTAACACACACATACACGCACGCTCGCACGCATAGAGAGAGAGAGAGAGAGAGAGAGAGAGAGAGAGAGAGAGAAGAGAGAGAGAGAGAGAGAGAGAGAGAGAGAGAGGACACAACATGTAATCATTTTTCGTAAGGCATGAAAATACGTAGAAGGTATTAAGCAAAGTGAGATGAAATTTTGGGGGGGGGGGGGGGGGGGGGGGGGGGGGGGGGAGAGAAGAGAGGGAGAGAGAGAGAGAGAGAGGGGGGGGGGAACAGCATGAAATGCAATGATTTGAAATGGAAATGTACTTAGCATGTATAAAATCAGACAGTAAAATGAATATGACAAAATATGTACGGAATTCGGAACATACACACGCACGCACACACACACAGAGAGAGAGAGAGAGAAGAGGAGAGAAGAGAGGAGAGAGAGAGAGAGAGAGAGAGAGAGAGAGAGAGAGAGAAGAGGCACAACATATCATTTTTCACAAGATTATATCCATATGCAAACATATATATATATATCCAACACACACACACACACACACACACACACACACACACACACAACACACACACAGACACACACAACACACACACACACACACACACAATATATATATATATATATATACATATGTATATATATACATATACACATACACACACACACATATACATATACACGTGCGCGCGCGTGTGGATACACACACACACACATATATATATATATATATATATATATATATATATATGTACACATACACATACATATGCACACATACACACATACATACAAACATACTACATACATACACACACACATTGGTGATATATATATATATATATATATATATATATATATATATATATAATTATGAACAATATAAAAAGTCCTTAAAAAATCTGAAGGTGCTCAACCCCTTGGGGAGCAACATCTGTTAAAAAATATTTTAAAAATGAAGTGGTAAAATCTACAAGCTTGTTTCTAGCTTTGCTATCTTCAGGATGTCTTTTGGAGCACGCCAACGGTCTTTTATGGCGTGCGGGACTTGATTTCAACTCTGTGTGTGCAGGCGGATCTCATTTGCTGCACGTGCGGCCTGTGGTTCTTATTGGGGCCTGTTCAGGTGGAATGTGCTAGCAAAGATTTCCACTTGTGCCTGCAATTGTTTACAATTTCTACTTTTGTGTTCAGAGTTGCTAAGTGTGGTTTGCATAATATTAACCATTTTTCTGTGGAGCATAGATTGCATCTTTTTGAAATATTGTTGTATGGTGCTGCTCTTTTTATGATTTTCCATGATATGTTGTAGTCTATTTTTTTATCTTTGAGTCTCCAGATGTATTTGCTCAGCTCTGTTTGATTTTTGTATTTTTCATTTTTGAATGACTGTTTGTGGTTTGCGTATCTGGTTTTGAAAGTGTTTTCAGTAATCCCTACAGAATTAAGAAAAATAGGAAAAGAAAGATCATATGGTACAACCCACCATACGATGGACAAGTAAAAACAAATGTAGGAAAAGAATTCTTTAAAATCTTGGCAACATCATTCCCAAAAGAACACAAACTGTCCAAAATATTCAACAAAAACACCATTAAACTGTCATACTCATGTATGCCCAACCTAAAAAACATGATTGATTATCTAACAAAATGAAAAGCAACATAAAAGAGAAGGGTGCCGAAAGGACATCTTGCAACTGCACTAAAAAAGAACAGTGCCCCCTGAGCAATAAATGTCTTCACAGCAACATTGTATACCAAGCTACGGTAACATCAGAAAATGAAGAAGAAACATATGTAGGGATTACTGAAAACACTTCTGAGAGTTTATTGCATTTCTTAGTGATCTTGATTCTTCTTCATAGCCATGTTCTTTCAAAAGGTCTCTAAGGTAGCATGCCTCCTGTAGTTCTTTCGTGTACCACGGTGGTTTGGGAATATGCTTTACTCTGATTGTTTTTAACGGAGCATGTCTGTTATAGACTTCTGTAAAAATTTCGATCCAAAAGTCAATCGCTGAATCTGGATCAGTAATATTGTATACTGTATTAAGTTCTGAGTTCATTAAATCAAGCAACAAATTTTGTTCATTAAATTTTGAGAAGCAACGATAGGTTATGGTTTTGTGGCCTGGTTTGGGGATTTTCACTCCATGTTTAGACCATGTAACACACACTGGGTAATGATCACTAGAAGAGAAGACTGGTACACAAGCTTCTAGTATGTTATTTTCATTTGATACATAGATATGGTCAATGATTGTCTTTGAAGTTGGTGTGACTCTGGTGGGTGTTTTGATAATCTGATGTAAATTCAACACACTTATTGTTTGGCTCCATTGGCTGTTTGGTTTCAAAAGATCTCCACGTTCGGAGAAGCACCAAAAGAAAAACTTCCACCAGGTGCCTGTTTCATGGGGGATGAAGAAAAGGAGACCACGCACGAGAACCATTATTGTTCTGAGCTCACGTCAATGTGCACATGCTCACAAACACCCAAACGCACGAGCGCCTGCGTAGAACACACACACACACACACACACACACACACACACACAACACACACACACACACACGTGCCCATATATATATATATATATATATTATATATATATATATATCAATGTAGTTGCACAGCCTAAAACGATTCTAAAAGTGCTCAACCCCTTGGGGAGCAACATTTGTTAAAAAAGTGCTCAACCCCTTGGGGAGCAACATTTGTTAAAAAAAGAGTATTTTAATATTCCTTTTTAACACTTATTTTAACAAATATATATATATATATATATATATATATATATATATATTTGTTGTGTGTGTGTGTGTGTGTGTGCGTGTGCGTGTACGTGTGCGTGTGTGTATATCCTATATATACAGCATGAGAACACGTTGACATTTGCATGGACTGACGTAGCACGTCCAGTTAACAGGAGTGAATTATTATGAGAGTAGAAAACAGCCACAATCACTTTGAGGAAGTACGTAAAAATGTATGTTGTGCATGACATAGTGACAACATACATATTGATATGCATTGATAATATGAATTATGCTGCATATTTGCATAACTGAGAGTGTGCAAAATTGTAAAAAAAAAAAAAAAAAAAAAAAAATTCTTCTATAAGATTTTAGGCTCCGATGGCATTTAAGCTCAGGCGGATTTGATTTTAAGGAAAAGGACAAGAATAGCAAAGACCTGTTTTTTTTTTTTCCCTCCTGTTTTTGTTGTTGTTGTTGTTGTTGTTGTGTTGTTTTGTTAAAGTAGGCCCTAAATGTGGGAACCCGGCCTTTATTAGACTGTCTTTAATTCATGCTGAATTTTGACTTAATAGTTTGCGAGGCTAATCCAGATACAATTTTTAGCACGAAAATTCCTTTAGTGATAGCGAACATTTCCCTAAAAAGGAACAACTTCAACTTGAATATCATCCAATTCTGTAAGGCTTGAGGATTTCAGAAGTGCTTTAAAGGCATACTGAAAGTTTTTTTTTTTTTTTTATTGAATTGGCGCTGGCTGAGTCAAATAGTGTCGATCAGTAATTGATTGAGGGGAGTATGTATGCATTTAGGAATAATTTTCTGGCTTGAAAGTTTAGAAAGTGCCTAATCCTGCGCAACTGACATATTTGTCTGGATACTGTTTTGTACAATGTTTTGATGTGAGCAGTCCCTGAAATATTGTTGTCAATTGTTATGCTTAAACGATGATCATGATTCTTCTTCAGATCTCATACTGTACATGAGAACAGAAGGGAACTGTTTTACATTTTGCCATCTCTGACGGTTTGTTATGAGCATACCTGTAATCCTATTCGGGTTTAGTGACGTATAATTAACACAGCACTGTTTACTTAAGATGTCACCAGACGTTTGTAAAGATGCACACTCAGAGTTAATGTTAGAGCTGCTTTGTATGAATAGTGTTATCATCACAAAAATGTTCAGAAGATGCGATATTATTCAACATGAAGAGGACAATATTTTACAACAGATAGAAAGCGACGAGGATAGTGTGTGTTTAACTCTACGTGTCTTTTTTCTTCTTCTTCTTCTTCTTTTTTTTTAATGGAATATGTCTATCGTGCACAGTACTGACCCTTGAGAGAGAGAGAGAGAGAGAGAGAGAGAGAGGTGTTACAAACTAACAAAGGAACTACCCTCGTCGCGGACGTCGATGATATGCTACGTAATTACTTTGTTGATGAAAGACGTCATACGTATGACGTAACGACTACGAACTACGTATGACCTGACGGGAAAAAAAGGAAATACAAAAACAAAACCAGGAAAAGTATCACACGTTTGTGAAAATCTGGCGGTTTTGAACGATCTCGACCCGCAATGCCTCCCGGCTCACGCAGGGTGCCCATGAACATGTCAGAGAGCATGTGGAGGACGCTTCTCGGCGTCTCTCTGGTCGTCGTGGCAGTCATGGTGCCACTGGCTGTCTACTTCGTCTTGAGGCATGTGGAGGAGGAGGATGCCAAGATCGACCCCAGACCCAACTTCGTCTTTGTGCTGGCCGACGATTTGGGATTCAGCGACGTCGGTTATCGGAATTCCAGGATCCGAACCCCCAACCTAGACCGCCTGGCCTCAGAAGGGGTGAGGCTGGAGAATTACTACGTGCAGGCCAGCTGTACCCCAACACGGTCCGTGCTAATGACGGGCAGGTATCAGGTGCGTGGGTGCAATTCATCATGTGTTAACATTTGATTTGTGTAGGCCTACTCCCAAACTTTCACGACCAATTGAAGAAAGCAAATACGTGACTGCAAGAAGTTTTTTTTTTTTTTTTTTTTTTTTTGCAGGACAATAGCATGTGTATTATATTTTACAGCAACATTTTTGCGATCTAGCAGAATTAGAATGCAAATGACCACTGAGTATGATAGAGGTTACGATTTCTAGAGTTAACATGTTCTGCATGTGATAAGGGAAATTTTTACACACACACACACACACACACACACACACACACACACACACACAAAGGAAAAAATATCAATGCCGTCTGTCTTGATTTTAATATATATATATATATACTAAATATTGTACTATTGTCAACGGTAGATTGTTAATCGAGCTGCAACAAAATGGAGTAAACTTACTACAAGAAACATCATTAGCTTGCGTTAGCGACTTTGTTGAAAAAACTGAAAGCAGTCAGAGTTGGAGATGGAGATGCTTACTCTGACGAGAGTGCTGATGTTGAATGTGGATTACCACAGATGAGCGTACGTTGTCCCGTTCTTTTCACGATGTTCGTGAGGGATTTGCCTCAAACGATAAACAGTGTTTGTAAAGTTTTTGCAGACGATACAAAGATATGCAGTAATAAAATGTTATAATCATAAAATTTTACAAGATTTAGACTTTCCGGTCAAGTGGTCGGAAACATGGAGTCTGCATTTCAATGTTTCAAAGTGTAAAGCAACGCTCATGGAAGAAAAGAAAATCCCTGGAAAGACTATGTCACGATGATTGAAGGCGTAGTACTAAAATTAAAAAAATGCACAGACGAGAAGGGTTTAGAAGTCAAATTGGATAAAATACTTGAAGTTTGACTACTTCATTCATAATGCAGTCAACAAATCAACAAAAGTGGCCGGTGTTAACTGTTATACAGACCTTTTCATTCGTAGACAGAGAAATGTTTCTTAATTTATACAAGGAACTAATATAACCACCGTCTGGAGTATGGCAATGCCATTTAGTATCTACATTTGGAAAAGGCAGTCGGCCTTGACTGAGAAAGTGCAAAGAAGGACAACAAAATTAAAACAAGAGATCCAAAGTTATACACATAGAAATAGACTGGAATATCTAAAGTAGTCCACTGTAAAGGCAAGAAGAATAAAAGATGATCTTATCCAAACCTTCAAGATTTTCTTTTCCAAACCTTCAAACATGTTGATGACGTAAACTTACACAAATTATCGAATGGTAATAAACAAGAAAGAGTGCAGACAAAACATTTATTGAAGACGGCCGTGATAACGAGGGGAAAAAAATAGAAAAGATTTGCATCTTTATGGGTTAAAATTACAGATTCCAGTTAGCAGAGCACGCTTTCAGGAAAAAAAAAAGGTCAACCAACGGACTACGTCATGGTGCTATAGATGACAACGAGTTCTCAGGATTTCTCGACAAACGGTGGATTTGTCTGTCTAATGCCTGCTGGGCACACTGAACCGAACGACGGTGCAAGACACCAGAACCACTCCACAGGCCACACGCCACAATTTGGACTTTGCTCTGAAACATTACATAATCCATGTAAGCATTTTGAGGCCTACCATAAATTTGGGCAGGCATTTGATATTAAACTGATAGTTATTCAAAAGACCCACTCGCCACCAATTATTTTCCGTGTTTTGGGACATTTTCACCGATGAAAAAAATCGCAGTCTTCAAATACATGACATTGCCTTTAGTTGACGCACATTTCAAACCTTTGCGCTCACCCGTGACCCTATCTTTGCGTCAGCTCGAAGCGATCATATAGTCCCATTCCTTTGATTTTTTGATCTGACTGGTTGGAGCCACCTAGCTTGCACCTTGATGGCCACATACAAGAAAATGAGGTGAATCAATTTTCAGGCACAACATGAAAATTCTCAAAACAATCTAAATGCGCCAGTGTATAAACACTCGACCCCTTAAGCAAGCCCTCGGCTCATTAATTTTTGGTGTGCAGCCTGTATAGGCCACACGCCACAATTAGGATTTTGCATTAAAACACTATATAATCCATGCCAGCGTTTTGAGGCCTACCATAATTTTGAGCCAGCATTTCATGTTAAACTGATAAAAGAACAACTCACCACCAATTATTTCCCTTGTTTTGGGGGGGATTTTCAGGCCTTTGCACTCACCCGGGCCCTATCTTTGCGCCAGTTCGAAGCGCCCAAACAGTCCCATTCCTTTGAACTGTATCTGTCTGCTTGGAACCACCTGGCTTGTATCTTGATGGCCATATGTAAACAAAAAAATGAGGAGAAACAACTTCCAGACACAATGAACAAAATGCTCAGATTAATCTCATTGCGCCAGTCTATAAACACTCGACTTCTTAAGCAAGGCCTTTGGCGCATCAAATTTTGATGTACAGGCACGTCACATACAGAGCACTATCGCTCCCTCGCTTCTCAAACAGGATTTCTCTCAGTTGTGGTTTTTATTTTCCGTCGAGGATCAAAGCCAACTTAATTTAAAAACAAACGAGCAAGGAATACAACAACAACAACAAAGCACACACACACACACACACACACACACACACACACACACACACACACACACACACACACACACACACGCTGACATCCTTATTGTTGGAAGTTAATCCAATCTTAATATTTGACTGCTGTCTTTCAAAGAGAAGTTACTCCTCTGTGAGGTTTTGAACAGAGGTCTCTTATTGAAAACCCTGCTACACAATTTCGCTTGGTTTTGTCACAGTAGAGTTTATAGCTTGCCACATCGGTCTCAGACTGTTCATGCAGCAGCGACAACCACGTGATTTTCACGTACAAAAACAAAACCAGACGGGAATCGCTCGGTTAATTTATAGGATGGGAAACTGGCATCAAGTTCCACTCTTTGTTTGATTGTACTATGGGCACGGTGAAAAGACATTGACGGGAAATGGAGGACAAGCAATAATCATAATAACGAAAAAAAAAAAAAAAAAGTAAAAAAAGAAAAGAAAAAGAGGGGATGCTTTTTTACCCCCCTCCCCTCTCATATACCTCGCCGCACGGATACTCTGGCCACCTTGCGAGTCATCGCGGTTGTGAAACTCGCCTTAGGTCATTATTTTACTTACCAGCCCCGTGATCATTGCGCGCCATGACAGACTTGTTCAACTGGCGGGGCCGCCCTCTCAGGTTGTTGCTGCTGTTGCCCTCGCGAGGGCGGCTGTCTGTCTACACCTAGGTCCATGTGGGGATGCCATGGCTTTGTTTTTCATTCCAGAGAGCTCTTTCGACTTCTGAAAGTTCTATGCTAGTAAATCATTTTGTTGTTGTTGTTTTTGTTTGCTGTTATTAGTGTTAGTCTCTTTTCTTTACTCTCACCATCCTGCTGACAGATTCGGACAGGGCTGCAACATGGCGTCATTTTCCCGGACATGCCGAATGCTCTGCCCCTGAGCAGCCCGACCTTGGCCCGTGCGCTGAAGGAGGCAGGGTACTCCACTCACATGGTGGGCAAGTGGCACCTGGGATTCTACCGACCCGAGTTCCTGCCCAACAACCGGGGCTTCGACTCCTTTTATGGTCGGATGGCTGGAACTCTTTTTTATTCGCATAGAAACGCTGCATGCACGTGTGTGTGTGTGTGTGTGTGTGTGTGTGTGTGTGTGTGTGTGTGTGTTGTGTGTGTGTGTCGGTATGTGTCTGTGCGGTGTGTGTGTGTGTTGTGTGTGTGTGTGTGTGTGTGTGTGTGTGTGTGTGTCCGTGCGCGCGCGCGCGTGTGTCTGTACGTGCGTGTATTTGTGTTTGTGCATGTATGTCTGTGGGTGTGTATGTACATGCGTGCGTGTATGCGTGCGTGCGTGCGTGCGTGCGTGTGTGTGTGTGTGTGTGTGTGTGTGCGTGTGTGTTTGTACGCGGTGTGTGTGTGTGTGTGTGTGTGTGTGTGTGTGTGTAGGAGAAGGGTGGAAAATGGGTAGTGGCGATGCTGGAGTGGTGGCGATAGTGGTGGTGGTGGTGGTGATGTGTGTGTGTAGGTGTGAGGGGGGGGGGGAGGAGGGGGGGGGGGCACGGGGATGCGGTGTGAGTGGGTGTGATCTATAGTTACTACTGAGTGCGTGTGCGCGCTGCGATCACTTGCGGTTACTGCTGTAAGTAATGATAACAGGCATGCCACATGATACCAAGTGCCAATGATGTAACAAATATCAGGTTACATTCCACCAGGATTAGGCATTTTAATGAAAGAATAAGAGAACATCAAGGAAATGTGCCAAATGCGTGCATCCACTACGATAAGGGGTCACTAAGGTTACGTAAAACAGTAATAATATATGACATTAAAGGTTTTGACTACGCGCATGGCAAGCCACAGTTCTATATTGTGCAGACTGTAGTGCGGTCGATCAGGAAGTCACAGTTCATGTTCTGCAGACTGTGGTGCTCTCTGACAGGAAGTCACAGTTCTATATTTGGCAAACTGTGGTACTGTCTAACAGGAAGTCACAGTTCTATATTCTGCCGCCTGTGGTGCTGTCTAAGAGGAAGTCACGGTTCTATGTTCTGCCGCCTGTGGTGCTGTCTAACAGGAAGTCACAGTTCTATATTCTGCCGCCTGTGGTGCTGTCTAACAGGAAGTCACAGTTCTATATTCTGCCGCCTGTGGTGCTGTCTAACAGGAAGTCACAGTTCTATATTCTGCCGCCTGTGGTGCTGTCTAACAGGAAGTCACAGTTCTATATTCTGCAGGCTGTGGTGCTGTCTAACAAGAAGTCACGGTTCTATATTCTGCAGAGTGTGGTGCTGTCTAACAAGAAGTCACGGTTCTATATTCTGCAGACTGTGGTGCTGCCTAACATGAGGCTGTAGTTCTTTGATATGCTGAACGCACAGTTCTGTATTGTGCAGACTGTAATGCTGTCTAACATGAAGTCACAATGCTTTGACGTACAGACAAGTGCTGTGGAACTGATGTCACAATTCTTGCATATGTAGACGGTAATGTTGTCTAACATGAAGTCACAATGCTTTGACGTACAGACAAGTGCTGTGTGACAGATGTCACAGTTCTCTCATATGCAGACTGTAGCGCTGTGTAACATGAAGTCACAGTGCTTTGATATACAGACAAGTGCCGTGCAACATGTCACGATTCTTTGATATGCTGACTGTAGCGCTGTCTGACATGAAGTCACAGGGCTTTTATACACAGACCAGTGCCGTGCAACATGTCACGATTCTTTGATATGCTGACTGTAGCGCTGTCTGACATGAAGTCACAGGGCTTTTATACACAGACCAGTGCCGTGCAACATGTCACGATTCTTTGATATGCTGACTGTAGCGCTGTCTGACATGAAGTCACAGTTCTAAATCGTAAAGACTGTAGAGTTAACATGACGTCACAGTTCTACATAGTGCAGACTGTGGTGCCGTCTAATGTGCAGACGCAGTTCTATATTGTGCAGATTGTAGTACCGTCTATCCAGGAAGTCATAGTTCTATTTTGCGCAGACTGTAGTACTGTCCATCAGGAAATCATAGTTCTACATAGTGCAGACTGTAGTACTATCAGGAAGTCATAGTTCTACATAGTGCAGACTGCAATGCTGTCTATCATGAAAGCACAATTCTACATCGTGCAGACTGTAGTGCTGTCTACCATGAAGTCACAGCTCTATATTGTGCAGAATGTGGTGCCGTCTAATGTGCACATGCAGTTCTACATTGTGCAGACTGTAGTACTGTCTATCAGGAAGTCATTGTTCTACATTGTGCAGACTGTAGTACTGTCTATCAGGAAGTCATAATTCTATATTGAGCAGACTGTAGTACTGTCTATCAGGAAGTCATAGTTCTATGTTGTGCAGACTGTATTGGTAACATGAAGTTACAATTCTGTATTGTCAGACTGCAGCACTGTCTATCAGGAAGTCATAGTTCTATATTTTGCAGACCGTAACATGAAGTTAGAGTTCTATATTGTGCAGACTGTAGCACTGTCTAACATGAAGTCGCAATTCTACATAGTGCAGACTGTGTTGCTGTCTACCTTGACGTCACAGTTTTACATTGTACAGACAATAGTACCAACATGAAGTCACAGCTCTATATTTGGCAGACTGTAGGGCTGTCTAACATGAAGTCATAATCGTACTTAATGCCGACTGTAGTGCTGTCTAGCATAAAGTCACAATTCTATGTAATGCCGACTGTAGTGCTGTCTATCATAAAGTCACAATTCTATGTAATGCAGACTGTAGTACTGTCCATCATAAAGTCACAATTCTATGTAATGCAGACTGTAGTACTGTCTATCATAAAGTCACAATTCTATGTAATGCAGACTGTAGTACTGTCCATCATAAAGTCACAATTCTATGTAATGCAGACTGTAGTACTGTCCATCATAAAGTCACAATTCTATGTAATGCAGACTGTAGTACTGTCCATCATAAAGTCACAATTCTATGTAATGTAGACTGTAGTACTGTCCATCATAAAGTCACAATTCTATGTAATGCAGACTGTAGTACTGTCCATCATAAAGTCACAATTCTATGTAATGCAGACTGTAGTACTGTCCATCATAAAGTCACAATTCTATGTAATGCAGACTGTAGTACTGTCCATCATAAAGTCACAATTCTATGTAATGCAGACTGTAGTGCTGTCTATCATAAAGTCACAATTCTGTGTAATGCAGACTGTAGTGCTCTCTAACATGAAGTCACAGTTCTATATTGTGCAGACTGTAGTGCTGTCTAACATGAAGTCACAGTTCTCTATTGTGCACAGTGTAAAACTAACATGAAGTATCAGTTCTACATTATGCAGAGTGTAGTGCTTTCATGATGTAACGGTTCTATATTATGGAGACTCTGGCGCCGCCTTAGAGGAAGTCACAATTCTTTGCTGTTCAGACTGCAAAACTAACATGAAAGCACAATTGTATATTGAGTAAACTATAGCGCTGATGTGAATAACGGTTCCATAACGAATAGACTACAGGCTAACATGACGGCAAAGTTCGATGATGAGCAGACTATGGCAGTGTTTAACATGAAATCAAAGTTGAATATAGAGCAGACTAAGTGTTGTCAAACCAGAATTCACAGTTCTACGTTTTGCAGAGTATAATGCTGTCTTACATGAAATCACAGTCGTATAATTGGCAGGCTAGAGTACTGCCGAAGATGAAATCACAAATATCGTGCAGAATATGATAGATGAACATAAAGTCAGAGTTCTATACTGAGTAGAATAGAGTGCAGAGAGGCATGAAGTCGGAGCAGTAGGTTGTGGAAACAATTGCGCTTTCTTCCGGAGAGTCACAGTCCTAACAGTGCAGAATGTTTGTCTGAAATGAAGTCATGGTCCTGTACTCAACTGCAGCAACTGCAGCACCTAATTGACTCATTTTGGTTCTAATTCATGGGTTGTGTTCCACACGTCAGGTATGCTCCTAGGTGCTCAAGACTACTACACCCACTGTCGCGTCGGGTATCTCGATTTGTACGACAATCTGAAACCGGATTTTACGAAGAAGGGACAATACTCGACCAACCTCTACACTGAAAAAGCATGTGACGTCATACGAGCTCACGACCCCAAGAAGGTGAGGGTCCTCACTGTGTATCCTTCCAATCTTTATTCATTTCTTCCTTCATTCTTTCATGACTTCGTTCATTCGCCCGTTAATTCGTTCTGTCTTCTTTTCTTTTCTTTTTTTTTTAAAATTGAAATATCTTTTGCATGTAATTAAGATTATTCTCGACTCAGTGAACGCAGAAAGCTGTTTGTTCCACACGCAAAGTTGAGTTCAGTTGAAACCCACGGTGGACAGACCACAAAACCAAAACTCACCTAGAAGATGGACAGGGCACGCGCACAAATAAGATGGAAAAAAAAGATGTGATGACAAAATCCCACGACGTGTGTTAAAATGGAAGATGGCAGTCCTAATGGAGGATCGATAGTTGGGATCAGCACTGACAAGACATCAAAGGCTGTGCACTATACGGCTCTGTGATCCCTGCCCCCCCCCCCCCCCCCCCCCCCCCCCCCCCCCCCGGCTCCAACTCGTATGGCAGTATTGATTCTTTATCAGGAGAACTTGCAAAGAGGACATTATACAATCTGAGAGTTGTTCAAGGATTTTGATCCGGCAAATCCAAAGATTTTGATCAGTCAGCCGCGATCTTCTGACCCGAGAGCCACGGTTGTGTTGTGTGTGTGTGTGTGTGTGTGTGTGTGTGTGTGTGTGTGTGGTGTGTGTGTTTGTGTGTGTGTGTTGTGTTTCTGCGTACACAGGCTGATACTCCTGCGGACAGTCCCTGTATAGACAGGCAAGAATTAATCCCATCTGCCCAACAAAGGGAGTGGTCTTGTGTGTATGACTGTTTTTTTTTGTCCCGCCATTAAGGCAGCCATACTCCAACTTCGGGGAAGGTGCATACTATGTGTGATGTGTCATCCATACCAACGTCCAAACTGGCCTTCTCTTCCGAAAGTTGGTGATGAGATTTTACGTGTGTGCAAGACGTTATGCGTGCGTTCACACACGGAACCTCCGTTTACAGTCTCATTCGAAGGACTGAATGGGAAATGGAGTCAGAACCCAAGTTAACACCGAGGGAAAATCCCCTGTACCGAAACGGCCCGGGGGAGATTCGAACCCGCGACCCCAGGATCACCAAGGTTACGAGTCCGGCGCTCTACCACTGGGCTGTTCCGCGCCCCCCCCCCCCCCCCCCCTCCCCCCCCCTCCGAAAACTTCTACAGCGGGGATGAAATGAGGCAGGGAACAGTAAACGATAAACAGTAAACAAGTGGGGTATGTTTTGCTCCCATAAGAAAACCTAACACAGAGTAACTTTTATTCAAGACTGGCACAGCCTTTTAAACTTGAATAAAGTCAGACAAATACATAGACGAACAATCTAATAGTGGGGGAAAAAAACAAGCGCAGGCCAACAACTGAACTGTCTTTACAGTAATGACTGGGCAAAGATTTGGACTTAAGGAGGGGGGTGTGTGTTGAAAATGAAGAAACTGGGAACATGAAATTAAAAAAATATGTTACAGATATGAAAACTCTACACTAGCTGCATAAGGGAACTATCGCAATCCCTTTTGAAAGCAGATATATTTGTATTGCCTGCTCCGAGGCCTTTCGTCCGCTGGGTTGGACTCATCAGGGAGACACGGCTGGTTGTGTCTGCGCTCCTGGCGTCAAATAGAGACACACCACAGTCCATAATACTGTGGTGTTCTCACCACCAAGGGTGCAAAAAAGAATCCAATAGCACCCCCAAAGCAGCCAGCGAAGAGTAGTAAATGAAACCAAACGAAAGTGTGGGGAGGAAAAAAGTTGCTGAAAAACTAAAGACATTATGCAAATAGTATAAAATGTAGGGGACAATCTTTGAGCCTACGCTTGAGGATCCACCCAAAGATGCAAGGGAGATCAAAAGACAAACACACAGACGGACAGAAACAAATACAAATAACCTCAATTTAATCAAAACAAAATCGGAAATGAAATGAGGCAGGGAACAGTAAACGATAAACAGTAAACAAGTGGGGTATGTTTTGCTCCCATAAGAAAACCTAACACAGAGTAACTTTTATTCAAGACTGGCACAGCCTTTTAAACTTGAATAAAGTCAGACAAATACATAGACGAACAATCTAATAGTGGGGGAAAAAAACAAGCGCAGGCCAACAACTGAACTGTCTTTACAGTAATGACTGGGCAAAGATTTGGACTTAAGGAGGGGGTGTGTGTGTGTGTGTGTTTGAAAATGAAGAAACTGGGAACATGAAATTAAAAAAATATGTTACAGATATGAAAACTCTACACTAGCTGCATAAGGGAACTATCGCAATCCCTTTTGAAAGCAGATATATTTGTATTGCCTGCTCCGAGGCCTTTCGTCCGCTGGGTCGGACTCATCAGGGAGACACGGCTGGTTGTGTCTGCGCTCCTGGCGTCAAATAGAGACACACCACAGTCCATAATACTGTGGTGTTCTCACCACCAAGGGTGCAAAAAAGAATCCAATAGCACCCCCAAAGCAGAGTGTAGAGTTTTCATATCTGTAACATATTTTTTTAAATTTTTTTAATTTCATGTTCCCAGTTTCTTCATTTTCAACCCCCCCCCCCCCCCCCCCCCCCCCCCCCCCCCCCCCCCCCCCTCCTTAAGTCGAAATCTTTGCCCAGTCATTACTGTAAAGACAGTTCAGTTGTTGGCCTGCGCTTGTTTTTTTCCCCCACTGTTAGATTGTTCGTCTATGTATTTGTCTGACTTTATTCAAGTTTAAAAGGCTGTGCCAGTCTTGAATAAAAGTTACTCTGTGTTAGGTTTTCTTATGGGAGCAAAACATACCCCACTTGTTTACTGTTTATCGTTTACTGTTCCCTGCCTCATTTCATTTCCGATTTTGTTTTGATTAAATTGAGGTTATTTGTATTTGTTTCTGTCCGTCTGTGTGTTTGTCTTTTGATCTCCCTTGCATCTTTGGGTGGATCCTCAAGCGTAGGCTCAAAGATTGTCCCCTACATTTTATACTATTTGCATAATGTCTTTAGTTTTTCAGCAACTTTTTTCCTCCCCACACTTTCGTTTGGTTTCATTTACTACTCTTCGCTGGCTGCTTTGGGGGTGCTATTGGATTCTTTTTTGCACCCTTGGTGGTGAGAACACCACAGTATTATGGACTGTGGTGTGTCTCTATTTGACGCCAGGAGCGCAGACACAACCAGCCGTGTCTCCCTGATGAGTCCAACCCAGCGGACGAAAGGCCTCGGAGCAGGCAATACAAATATATCTGCTTTCAAAAGGGATTGCGATAGTTCCCTTATGCAGCTAGTGTAGAGTTTTCATATCTGTAACATATTTTTTTAATTTCATGTTCCCAGTTTCTTCATTTTCAACCCCCCCCCCCTCCTTAAGTCCAAATCTTTGCCCAGTCATTACTGTAAAGACAGTTCAGTTGTTGGCCTGCGCTTGTTTTTTTCCCCCACTATTAGATTGTTCGTCTATGTATTTGTCTGACTTTATTCAAGTTTAAAAGGCTGTGCCAGTCTTGAATAAAAGTTACTCTGTGTTAGGTTTTCTTATGGGAGCAAAACATACCCCACTTGTTTACTGTTCTACAACGGGATTCTCATATGGAAAATCAACGTCGTTACCACCAGGGAGAAGAATGCTGTTAGTAGTACGAGATCAGGCTCCATATCAGGCGCCTGTCAAGGCTCTGGAGTAAGATTAACAATGACAGGTGGCCTGTTACACTTCATGTCTTATCAGCAGCAGCACATGAACAATGAAATGTGTCTTGTTTCTCTTCATCAACTGTCATAAATGTCAGATTAGCAATGGCATTTGTCCTGCTTTGGATGTTTGCTTTTTTGTATATGTTCAGTCATCAGTGTCAAACCAACAAGGACAGTTGTCCTCTTTCCCTTCATGTTTTATCATAAATGTCATTCCAACAAGGACATTTGTCTTGTCTTTCATGTCTTAGTCGGACCAACAGCGATAGCTGTCCTGTTATTTTCGTTTCTTTATCATTAATATTACACCCCAAACGACTGTTTAATCGTGTCTTTATCATTAATATTACACCCAAAACGACTGTTTAATCGTGTCTTTATCATTAATATTACACCCAAACGACTGTTTAATCGTGTCTTTATCATTAATATTACACCCAAAACGACTGTTTAATCGTGTCTTTATCATTAATATTACACCCAAAACGACTGTTTAATCGTGTCTTTATCATTAATATTACACCCAAAACGACTGTTTAATCGTGTCTTTATCATTAATATTACACCCAAAACGACTGTTTAATCGTGTCCTTATCATTAATATTACACCCAAAACGACTGTTTAATCGTGTCTTTATCATTAATATTACACCCAAAACGACTGTTTAATCGTGTCTTTATCATTAATATTACACCCAAAACGACTGTTTAATCGTGTCTTTATCATTAATATTACACCCAAAACGACTGTTTAATCGTGTCTTTATCATTAATATTACACCCAAAACGACTGTTTAATCGTGTCTTTATCATTAATATTACACCAAAACGACTGTTTAATCGTGTCTTTATCATTAATGTCACACAATAGTGACTGTTTCTGTTCGTGTCTTTATACTTAACACTACACCAAGAATGGTTATTTCTTTTCGTGTCTTATTATTAATGTCACACTAACAATGACTGTTTCTGTTCGTGTCTTTATCAGTAATATCACACCAGCAATGACTGTTTGTTTTTATGTCTTCATCATTAATATCACACCAACAATGACCGTTCCTTTTCGTGAATTTATCATTACTATCACACCAACAATGATTGTTTCTTTTCATGTATTTATCATCAATATTACACCAACAATGACTGTTTCTTTTGGTGTCTTTATCGTTAATATTACACCAAAAATGATTGTTTCTTTTTTCGTCTTTATCATGAACATCACATCAACAATGACAGTTTGTTTTCGTGTCTTTATCATGAACATCACACCAACAATGACAGTTTGTTTTCGTGTCTTCATCATGAACATCACACCAACAATGACACTGTGTTTTCGTGTCTTCATCATGAACATCACACCAACAATGACAGTTTGTTTCTCGTGTCTTTATCATGAACATCACACCAACAATGACAGTTTGTTTTCGTGTCTTTATCATGAACATCACACCAACAATGACACTTTGTTTTCGTGTCTTCATCATGAACATCACACCAACAATGACACTGTGTTTTCGTGTCTTTATCATGAACATACACACCAACAATGACAGTTTGTTTTCGTGTCTTTATCATGAACATCACACCAACAATGACACTTTGTTTTCGTGTCTTCATCATGAACATCACACCAACAATGACAGTTTGTTTTCGTGTCTTTATCATGAACATCACACCAACAATGACAGTTTGTTTTCGTGTCTTCATCATGAACATCACACCAACAATGACAGTTTGTTTTCGTGTCTTTATCATGAACATCACACCAACAATGACAGTTTGTTTTCGTGTCTTCATCATGAACATCACACCAACAATGACAGTTTTTGTTTTCGTGTCTTCATCATGAACATCACACCAACAATGACAGTTTGTTTTCGTGTCTTCATCATGAACATCACACCAACAATGACAGTTTGTTTTACGTGTCTTTATCATGAGCATCACATCAACAATGACAGTTTGTTTTCGTGTCTTCATCATGAACATCACACCAACAATGACAGTTTGTTTTCGTGTCTTTATCATGAACATCACACCAACAATGACAGTTTGTTTTCGTGTCTTCATCATGAACATCACACCAACAATGACAGTTTGTTTTCGTGTCTTCATCATGAACATCACACCAACAATGACACTTTGTTTTCGTGTCTTCATCATGAACATCACACCAACAATGACAGTTTGTTTTCGTGTCTTTATCATGAACATCACACCAACAATGACAGTTTGTTTTCGTGTCTTCATCATGAACATCACACCAACAATGACACTTTGTTTTCGTGTCTTCATCATGAACATCACACCAACAATGACACTTTGTTTTCGTGTCTTTATCATGAACATCACACCAACAATGACAGTTTGTTTTCGTGTCTTCATCATGAACATCACACCAACAATGACACTTTGTTTTCGTGTCTTTCATCATGAACATCACACCAACAATGACAGTTTGTTTTCGTGTCTTTATCATGAACATCACACCAACAATGACAGTTTGTTTTCGTGTCTTCATCATGAACATCACACCAACAATGACACTGTGTTTTCGTGTCTTCATCATGAACATCACACCAACAATGACACTGTGTTTTCGTGTCTTTATCATGAACATCACACCAACAATGACACTTTGTTTTCGTGTCTTTATCATGAACATCACACCAACAATGACAGTTTGTTTTCGTGTCTTCATCATGAACATCACACCAACAATGACAGTTTGTTTTCGTGTCTTCATCATGAACATCACACCAACAATGACAGTTTGTTTTCGTGTCTTCATCATGAACATCACACCAACAATGACAGTTTGTTTTCGTGTCTTATCATGAACATCACACCAACAATGACATTTGTTGTTTGTTTTCGTGTCTTTATCATAACATCACACCAACAATGACAGTTTGTTTTCGTGTCTTCTATCATGAACATCACACCAACAATGACAGTTTGTTTTCGTGTCTTCATCATGAACATCACACCAACAATGACAGTTTGTTTTCGTGTCTTCATCATGAACATCACACCAACAATGACAGTTTTGTTTGTTTTCGTGTCTTTATCATGAACATCACACCAACAATGACAGTTTGTTTTCGTGTCTTCATCATGAACATCACACCAACAATGACAGTTTGTTTTCGTGTCTTCATCATGAACATCACACAACAATGACAGTTTGTTTTCGTGTCTTATCATGAACATCACACCAACAATGACAGTTTGTTTTCGTGTCTTTATCATGAACATCACACCAACAATGACAGTTTGTTTTCGTGTCTTTATCATGAACATCACACCAACAATGACAGTTTGTTTTCGTGTCTTATCATGAACTCCACCACAATGACAGTTTGTTTTGTGTCTTTTCATGAACATCACACCAACAATGACAGTTTGTTTTCGTGTCTTCATCATGAACATCACACCAACAATGACAGTTTGTTTTCGTGTCTTCATCATGAACATCACACCAACAATGACAGTTTGTTTTCGTGTCTTTATCATGAACATCACACCAACAATGACAGTTTGTTTTCGTGTCTTTATCATGAACATCACACCAACAATGACAGTTTGTTTTCGTGTCTTCATCATGAACATCACACCAACAATGACAGTTTGTTTTCGTGTCTTCATCATGAACATCACACCAACAATGACAGTTTGTTTTCGTGTCTTCATCATGAACATCACACCAACAATGACAGTTTGTTTTCGTGTCTTTATCATGAACATCACACCAACAATGACACTTTGTTTTCGTGTCTTCATCATGAACATCACACCAACAATGACAGTTTGTTTTCGTGTCTTCATCATGAACATCACACAACAATGACACTTTGTTTTCGTGTCTTTATCATGAACATCACACCAACAATGACAGTTTGTTTTCGTGTCTTCATCATGAACATCACACAACAATGACACTTTGTTTTCGTGTCTTTATCATGAACATCACACCAACAATGACAGTTGTTTTCGTGTCTTCATCATGAACATCACACCAACAATGACAGTTTGTTTTCGTGTCTTCATCATGAGCATCACACCAACAATGACAGTTTGTTTTCGTGTCTTTATCATGAACATCACACCAACAATGACAGTTTTTGTTTCTCCTCATGGCTCATGATCAATGTCATACCAACAAGGACAGCTGTCCTAGTTCTCTGCATGTCCTATCGTCAACATAAAAGCTACGTTGACAGTTGTCCTGTCAATGTCACACCAACAATGACAGCTGTCCTCTTTCTTCTCATCTATTGTCAGAAATGTCACACACAAAAATAATAGTTGTCCTGTTTCTCTTGCTGTCTTATCATCAATGTCACACCAACAAAGATATTTGTACTGTTTCTTTCCATGTTCTGCAGTCAATGTCACACCAAGAATGACAGTTGTCCTCTTTGTTTTCTTGTCCTGCATCAACATCAGGTCAATAGCGACAGTCATCCCCTTCCTTCGCCCGTCGTATCGTATTGTCATACCAACAAAGACAGTCGTCATGTTTCGCTTCATGTCTTACCATCAGTGTCACACGTTACCATGATATTTGTCCTGTATCTCTTCCCGTCCTATTCTTGATATGACACACCATGTCTTTTTTTCTTCTATGTCCTATCATCAGTGTGGCACCTAAAAAGGACATAAGTCCCGGATTTCTTTTGTGTCTTATCTTCGGTGTGACACACTGACCATGATATTTGTCCTGGATTTCTTTCATGTCTTATCTGAAGTGCGACACACTAAAAATGACATTGTTTTTCTGGATTTCTTTCATGTCTTAAGTGCAACGCATAATGACACCTGAGATGGATTTCTGTCATGTCCTATCATCAGTGGGACACACGCTAACGATAATGTCATTTGTCACGGATTTCTGTCATATCTTATCAACAGTTTAATGAATTATCTATCATCCGTGGGGCACCAGTGATAATGTCATTTGTCACGGATTTCTGTCATATCCTATCAACAGTAGGATACGCTAACAAGGACATTTGTCATGGATTTCTGTCATATCCTGTCATCAGTGGGACACACTAATGATAATGTTATTTTGTCATGGGTATCTTTCATGTCCTATCATCAGTGGGACACACTAATGATAATGTTATTTTGTCATGGATTTCTTTCATGTCCTATCATCAGTGGGACACACTAATGATAATGTTATTTTTGTCATGGATTTCTTTCATGTCCTATCATCAGTGGGACACACTAATGATAATGTTATGTTGTCATGGATTTCTTTCATGTCCTATCATCAGTGGGACACACTAATGATAATGTTATTTTGTCATGGATTTCTTTCATGTCCTATCATCAGTGGGACACACTAATGATAATGTTATGTTGTCATGGATTTCTTTCATGTCCTATCATCAGTGGGACACACTAATGATAATGTTATGCTGTCATGGATTTCTTTCATGTCCTATCGTCAGTGGGACACACTAATGATAATGTTATTTTGTCATGGATTTCTTTCATGTCCTATCATCAGTGGGACACACTAATGATAATGTTATTTTGTCATGGATTTCTTTCATGTAATGTCATCAGTGGGACACACTAATGATAATGTTATTTTGTCATGGATTTCTGTCATGTCATGTCATCAGTGGGACACACTAATGATAATGTTATTTTGTCATGGATTTCTTTCATGTCATGTCATCAGTGGGACACACTAATGATAATGTTATTTTGTCATGGATTTCTTTCATGTCATGTCATCAGTGGGACACACTAATGATAATGCTATTTTGTCATGGATTTCTGTCATGTCATGTCATCAGTGGGACACACTAATGATAATGCTATTTTGTCATGGATTTCTGTCATGTCATGTCATCAGTAGGACACACTAACAGGGACATTCATTCTGTCTACTCCCTAAACCAAACGACCCCTGGCAGGGCCCCCTGTTCCTGTACCTGTCTTACCAAGCGGTGCACGGCCCCATGCAGGTCCCCAGCAGATACACAGATGAGTACCAAGACATTCGGAACGAAACCAGGAGGACTTTTGCGGGTAGGTTACAGACTGACTAACACACTAGCCCTTACCACAGCGTGTAAAGTTGCAAACTCTTGATGTACACACTTGTTAGTATGCAGGGTAGTACTAGATAGCATGCAGTGTACGCACTACCCGAAAACTCAATGTAATACTAGATAACCCCTGTGGATTTTGATTGTGATAGGTGTGCTATGCATAGCCCCTGAGTTGTTGATACTGACAGCTAAGGAGTCTCTGTAACATGTACCCCCCCCCCCAGATGTTCATACTGACAGCTATGGCTATCTGTACCATGTAACCCCAGAGTTGTTGATACTGACAGCTATGGCTGTCTGTACCATATAACCCCTGAATTGTTGATACTGACAGCTATGGCTGTCTGTACCATATAACCCCTGAGCTGTTGATACTGACAGCTATGGCTATCTGTACCATGCAACCCCAGAGTTGTTGATACTGACAGCTAAGCGCTCTCTGTACCATGTAACCCCCCCCCCCCCCCCCTCGCCCAGATGTTCATACCGACAGCTATGGCTGTCTGTACCATGTAACCCCAGAGTTGTTGATACTGACAGCTAAGAGTCTCTGTACCATGTACCCCCTCCCCCCCACTCCCAGATGTACATACTGACAGCTATGGCTATCTGTACCATGTAACCCCAGAGTTGTTGATACTGACAGCTAAGGACTCTCTGTATCATGTAACCCCCCCCCCCCGCCCCCCCCCCGCCCCGCCCTGATGTTCATACTGACAGCTATGGCTATCTGTGGCATGTAACCCTAGAGTTGTTAATACTGACAGCTTTGGATATCCGTGCCATATAACCTCTGAGTTGTTGATACTAGCTATGGCTGTCTGTATCATATAACCCCTGAGTTGTTGATACTAGCTATAGCTATTGGTACCATAAAGCCCCAGAGCTGTTGATACTTACAGCTGTGGTTACCTGAACCATATAACCCCTGAGTTGTTGATACTAGCTACGGTTATCTGTACCATATAAACCCACAGTTGTTGACATGCATACCCCTCCTGAATTGTTGATACTGACAGCTCTGGCTATCTGTACCATGCATAACCCCTGAGTTGTTGATACTGGCAGCTAAAGCAAAATATACCGTGACTAACCCCTTAGTTGTTGATCCATACTGACAGCTATGGCAATATACACCATGATTAACCCCCGAGTTGTTGATGCTGATAGCCATGGCAATATTATACCATGAACAACCCTTGAGTTGTTGATACTTACAGCTATGGGAATATCATACCATGAATAACTCGTAAGCTGTTGATGCTGACAGCTATGGCTATAATGATATATACCATGAATAACCCCTGAATTGTTGATACTGACAGCTATGGCAATATTATACCATGAATAACCCCCGAGTTATTGATACTGACAGTTATGGCAATATTATACCATGAATGACTCCTGAGTTGTTGATACTGACAGCTAGGGCAATATTATTACCATGAATAACCCCTGAGTTGTTGATACTGACAGCTATGGCAATATTATACCATGAATAACCCCTGAGTTGTTGATACTGACAGCTATGACAGTATTATACTATGGATAACCCCTGAGTTGTTGATTCTGACAGCTATGGCAATATTATACCATGAATGACTCCTAAGTTGTTGATATTGACGGGCATGGCCATATCTACCATGAATGACTCCTGAGTTGTTGATGCTAACAGCTATGGCAGTATTATACCATGAACAACCCCTGAGTTGTTGATACCGACAGCTATGGCAATTTTTTTTCCATAACCCCCCCCCCCCCCCTTCTGATATTTTGACACTACAGCTATCGCTTCCTCTACCATGTATAACTCTTGAGTTGTAGATACTGACAGTTGTGGCTGTCTGAATCATGTATAATCCCTGTGTTGTTAATACTGACAACAACGGCTACCTATAACGTCAATATTTTCTATGTTGTTGACGCTGACAAGTATGGACAGGTTCCTAACCCATGTATCGCTCAAGGTGACAGGTATGGACATTTGTAGTAAATATAATCCCTGGGTTATTGAGAAGATAGGTATGATCACCTGTTCTGTGGGTGTACACTGCTTTGTGGATACTGACTTGCATGGGTGCCTTTACCGTGAATAACTCCTTGCTGCTCTTGCTGATAGATAGGGCCATCGGTAACTGGGTATGGCATAACCACTGTGTTGTACATGCTGACAGGTATGGCCTCTTGTACCATATATAAACCCTGTGTTGTTGACGTGGACTGGAATGGTCATCTGTACTTTGTACAAACCCTCCGTTTTAGTCATTAACATTTATGGTCACTTGCGTGTAACCTATGTGTTGTTTATATTGACAGGTATGCTTACCTGTACTGTGTATAACCCCTGTGTTGTTGACACTGACAAATATGGTCACCTGTAGTGTGTGTTAGCCCTGTCTTGTTGACAATGACAGGTACGGTCACGTGTTCTGTGTATAACTGCTGTGTTGTGGACGTTGACGGGTATGTTCACCTGTATTGTGTGTAACCTCTGACAGGTATGGCAGTCTGTATCGTGTATAACCTCTTAATCGTTGAAGCAGACAGGTAGGGTCACATGTACTGTGTATAACTCCCCTCTTGCTGACGTTGACAGTTACGGCAACCTGTGTGGTGTATAACCTCTTTGTCGTTGAAATGAACAGGTAAGGTCACATGTGCTAAGTATAACTCCTCTGTTGTTGACACTGACAGGTATGGTCACCTGTATGGACGAAGGAATCGGCAATCTGACGGCAGCCATGAAGAAAGCTGGCCTCTGGGACAACACAGTGTTCGTGTTTTCTTCAGGTAGTTCGTGAAATTTGTTGGGAAGTAACTTAATTCATTTTCTATTCACATAAAGGGGAGATGGTTCTCGTTTGTGCTTTATAACTGCATTTTCGCTCTCTCTCTCACTCTCTCTCTCTCTCTCTCTCTCTCTCTCTCTCTGAGACATCCTGGAGTCCATCGTCAGCCGTCGAGCAGAGCGGACGTGTTTTGCAGAGCTCTCCTGAATTGTGAACACTTCTTACTGTAGCTATGACAGTCAGTCTTCAGGCCTATCGTTGTGCAGTCGGCCAGTTCTCATGCATTTTTCCGACTTTGTTATTGAAGAAATGGCTAAAAAAGAAAAGGAAATGTCGTGAATATACAGAAGATGTTTGCGGTGGTTTGGACATTGCCGTGTTTTGCATCTGGCTGTTGATGTCAACGTTTATTTTCTTCAGCGCCCCTTTCTGCATCTACACGATAGTCTGTGTAGGCTACATGGACTTGATGGCAACGCAGGATACTGTGAGTGCGACATTTTGCCCTTGATCCTCCCTGCAAATGATATCGGATCAACACCCCATGGTCAATCATCCTCTACTATGACATCACCACAAACTTTACTCCTTTCTTCTTACCTCTCGCCCAACTTAAAGCTGCTTTTGATGCTATGCGGTGATATTGAATCCAATCCCGGTCCAACAGTAGAAGATTCTGTCAAACGTCTTGAAGCAAAAGTGGATCAACAGGCTACACGTATTGAGGTGAAACTAAACAAATTGATTGATTCTATGGATGTCATGCACACACATAGCAAAGAACTTGATAAAAAATTCCAGTCACTGGAAACTTCTGTAGAAAAGAACTGCAATGAAATTAAGAAGAAAGTGTCGTCTCTGGAGGGAGCCATCATAGAAAATAATGAAAGATTAGAAAGACTTGAAGTGGACCAAGAAGATCTTGCATCAAGAGTCTCGAGGTTGGAGGCGGAGATTGAGAGACAGGAACGCTATTCAAAACGATCAAACTTGCTGTTTTATGGACTGAAAGAAGAGGTAGGCGAATCTTTCGTTAAGTGCGCTTCAAAAATAGTGAACATCCTTCAACGCTATTTTCCCCATAAGCAATGGTCAGACACAGACATTGAGCGAGCTCATCGCTTGGGTTCGTCAGTTCTCCAAAACGGCCGCCCTCGCCCGATAATTGTCAAGTTCCTGAGGTGGGGTGATGCAATGATTGTCATGAGGGACAAGGACAGTAAAGCCAGACTACGGATGAATGATGGGATCCGTGTCGTCACAGACCTGACCAGACAGCAGAGGGACACTATAGCGCATCACAGACAACAGGGAAAGAACGCCTTCTACGCCAAGGGTAGATTAATAGTGCAGGATTTCCGCCTGCCTCCTACCCAAGAAAAAGTGTCCAATGAAGATTCCCGTCGGTCTCCTCCACTTGCTCTGTACTCAGAGAAAGCAGCAAGCAGGCAGGAAAACCATCAGGGCACCATGACACCTTCATGTGAGCAGACCAGTCCAGAGGCAGGTGGTAGCAGGTACCTGGAAGCAGAGGGTCCTTACACTGATGCAGCTGAAGACGATGAACAGCCCGAGTTCCCCCGTCTAGCCCTGCCCAGTGTATCTACGCCCAGCCAGCCCAGAGCCTCAGCTACACCCCGGGGCTTTGGACGAGGGTCTCCTCGTCATGGTTCTGAACCTACCTGTGGGGAAAAGGGTGAAGGTAAAGTGATGGGAACAGTGTCGGGTGGGAGGGTGCGGGAAGGAAATGGAGGGAGGGGAAGAGGTAGAGAGAACAACAGCAGCAAGAACTCTTCTCAAAGTTCACCCGTAATGACAAGGACACGCACTGCGTCACAACAGAGCACCCTGCCTCGAGGTTGGAATGTGAGCAGATCAAAGACAATGCAAAACAATAGGAATAAGGACCAGAATGTCATGAACGGTGCCGATGACAAATGACGGGCAGGCCATGGCCCAGATAATAACGGTAACTGTGCTGAGAAGGGAGGTAATAATGCAAATTGTAGTACTAATTTTGCTATTAACCAGTTTGGTTGTGTGGATAAATGTGTGAATGATCACTTTTTGTCATGTATCACTTACAATGTTGAAGGTTTGTTAACAACAGCTAATGAGTTAGATTTTTCTTCGTTTATGAGTAAATATGATTTTGTTTTTTTAATGGAAACTTTCATTGAATCAATTTCTGACCAGTTTGTTCAATCACATATTCCTTTTGTATCCCCTGGTGTCAAAGTGTCAGACAGTATCCATGGTCGCCTTTCCGGTGGAGTTATAATGTTTGTTCGTAAAGAACTAGGTCAGTACATAGAACAAATTCATGTAGAATATGACAATGTAATTGTGTCAAGACTATCTAAGAGACTTCTTGGAACCACTAGCGATTGTGTTTTACTAGGAATGTATGTACCTCCAGAAAACTCACCTTATTATGAAGAAACTGACATATATAATGGTACTCTGCCGCTTGAGGCACTTCTACTAGAATTAATTAGAGATTATGGGAGATATGCCAATTATCTTATGTGGTGATTTTAATTCTAGAACTGGTTCCATGAACACTAGCATTGCTGACCCGGTCGATGAAATATACGAAATGGGTATTGACCACGATGACTATCAATTTGACAATGAAACCAACAGATATTCCAATGACCAAGCTTTTAACGATTTTGGGAAACTGCTTATAAATGTGTGTCAAGAATTTCGATTAATAATACTGAATAGTATGGAATCATTACATTTTCCAGGGGGTTATACATACATATCACAAACAGGTTGCAGTGTTGTTGACTATTTTATTGTTTCCCGTTGTTTACTGTCAAAATGCAAAAAAAATGATTATTTTGCCAATGACTGAATCGAAACATTTGCCTGTAGACCTCTACATGAATACTTCTTGTGGTGTTGCTTCCAGTAAAATTGAATCAAAGTCCTTTTCAATAAGAAAATATAAATGGGATGAAGAGAAAAAGATAGAGTTTATAAATAGAATGAAATCAAATCATGTTAAAGATTTATTAGGTATAGCAGCATCATTGATTGATGTTGACATTAATGGAGCACTTAATAAGTTTAAGGAATGTTTCAATTATGCGGGTGAGTGTATGGAAAGATTAATCGTAATTAGAGGTGAAAAACAGCAAGCATGGTTCGATCAGGAATGTCGACAACAAAGGAAATCGCTTAGACAAGATTTAAGGAAGATTTGTAACGCACGTTTGAGTAAAGATGATAACAGTATTTGCACGCAGCCAAGAAAAGATCTTGACAACGACAGGACTAAGTATTCACAAAAAAGAAGAGAATACAAGGAACTCCTAAGACACAAGAAAAAAGCACACAAAGAACAAATCATTGCTAATCTGCAAAACAATATAAAAGACCCAAAGAGATTTTGGGATACTATCAGATCTGTTCGACCAAGGTCTAATGGTCAAAACTCAATTAGTACAGAAGAATGGTACAACCACTTCAAAGGAGTTTTTAATGATCCTGTCACTGATTCTGTCGATGACAACGAATTTGATGATGTACATGTACCCATTGATAGAAATTGTGATGAGCTAAATAGACACATCTGTACAGAAGAGGTCAAGGTCGCGATCAAAGCTTTAAAGAGTAACAAGGCAGCAGGGCCTGATGGTATAATAGGTGAATTTTTTAAGAACAGTTCAGAACAAATAATTCCATTTTTTGTTAAATTATTTAATTTTCTTTTTGATAATAGTCTCTTTCCTGATGAATGGTGTTTGTCGATCATACAGCCATTGCACAAAAAGGGAGATTTGAGTAACACTGATAACTATAGAGGCATATCACTGTTAAATATTGCTAGTAAACTCTATAGTTTTATTTTAAATAAACGAATTACAAAATGGATAGAGGATAATGATATCATTGGGGAAGAACAAGCAGGATTCAGGGAAAATCATAGCACATTCGATCACATATTTACACTTTATTCTTTGATTCAAAAACAGTTAATAAGGCACAGAAAATTGTATGTTGCTTTTATTGATTTTCGCAAGGCCTTTGATTCGGTCAGTAGGGACAAACTGTGGACTATATTGTATAAGAACGGTTTCCATGGGAAGATTCTTTATGCTGTAAAAAGTATGTACAATGTCGTTAAAGCCAAAGTTCGTGCTGGGGGAGATATGACGGACACTTTTCTGTGTCCTAGAGGCTTAAAGCAAGGGGAGGTCTGCTCCCCTGTTCTTTTCTCACTCTTTATTAATGAGTTGACAAAGGACATTCTGAGATGTGGTAGGCATGGCGTTCAGTTATCTCCTGATCTTATTGAGTTGTTCATACTTTTATTTGCTGATGATGTCGTTTTGTTTTCTGATAGTGTTATAGGTCTTCAGAATCAGTTGAACGTGTTATTAAAAACAGCAAACCGACTGGATCTTATTGTCAACTTGGATAAATCAAATGTAGTTATCTTTAGAAATGGTGGTTATCTGTCTTCATCTGAAAAGCGGTCTTTTGGAAACCAAGCATTACAAATTGTTAATATGTATAAATACCTTGGAATTTACCTTTCTACTAGACTTTCTTTTTCACATACTCTCAAAGACCTAGCAGTTAGAGCAAGAAAGGGTGTAGCAGCAATTATTAGAGTATTATGGTCTGTAGGTGAACATTCACCTGAAATATTTTATAAACTGTTTGACTCCCAAATACAGCCAATACTTACATATGGATCTGAAATTTGGGGATTAACTACTGATCAAGAACACATTGAAAAGGTTCATCTGTCAGCATTAAAACGTTTTATTGGTTTTAGTCCTACATCACCTAGACAATTAATTTATGGGGAAACAGGTAGATATCCTATATTTGTAAGTACGTATATTAGATGCATAAAATTTTGGCTTAGATTAGTTAACTTGGATCAATATAGATACTCTTGAAAAGGTTATGAGATGTTACTATACTTACAATCGCAAAATTATGTCACTTGGGCGTGTAGAGTCAGAAATATTTTATACAGATATGGTTTTGGGATTGTGTGGGAAGCCCAGGGTGTGGGAAATGTTAATATTTTTATTTCAGAATTCAAACAAAGGCTTATTGATTCGTTTAGTCAGGAATGGCATGCTGCACTGGAAAACCATGATTTCTTCCAAATTTATTTGAGTCTTAATGATACTATATCTTGCAAAATGTTTTTACGTCAAATCAATAATTTTCGTTTGCGAAGATGTCTCGCTAAATTCAGGATTGGTATGTCCCCCCTTAAACATAGTTATCTACAATTCAGAACGAATGTACACAGTAATGAAAGGGATTGTCCTTTTTGTTCTAACATCATTGAAAATGAAACTCACTTTTTATTTGTATGCCCAAAATACAAGGAACTTAGAGACGAATTCATTCCTGCTAAGTATTCTAAAAATCCATCCCTATCCAAACTTACTTTACTGCTTGCATGTGAAAATCCTGTAACAATTAATAAGTTGTCTATGTATATATGTAAGTCACTTAGTTTACGAAAACAATGTACAGTTGATATGCGTATGAATGCATGATGAATGCTCTGTCTATTATGTACCTCCATTGTATGGGCCAGAGGCCTAACAATTAAAACATTTTGACTTTGACTTTGACTCTCTGAGACATCCTCTTTCAAGTATTGTACAGAAGTGACTTGACTGTGTAATGCTGTTCAGACTACTACACATTATAAGTGATGTTCTCTGCACTGGTATCTTCTGTTCTGCCATTTAGCCGCATAAAGCTAGCCCAGGTGTAAATGTACTAGCAATTTTTGAAAAAAAAAAGATTATTCTTATTGATTTGTTTACATTGAAGAAAGCATGCTCTTTTCTGCGACTTAAAGCTAGTCATTTAACAGGAGTAGAAAAGACAGACTGGTGGATGAAGATCATATTGGCATCTCTATGATTTTGCTTCATCCTTTATGAGTGACAGTGCTACGAGGGAGATTGAGAATAAGAAAATGATCTAATATGAAGTTCATTGGGTCAATATTCTAGAGCTGATCAAATTTTGATGACACAAGCAAACTCTAAATGCCTCTGTTGCTTCTCAGCAGTCCCATTCTCATGGGTGCACAGTTATATGACACATGATTCACCCTCCATGAAAGGAATCTTTAAGTTGACACTAAGCCAAGCCTATGCCTGCTCGCCAAGTATGATGAAGGCTGTGTCACGTCAAAAAATAATCATTACGTCCTGTATAAGGCGTCATTTACACAGGGAAGTATTGTGACGTAAAAAATTGAATTCTGGCAGGTGGTGATCCGGATGTGATTTACATGATCAGTAAATGCCTGGCTAAGTTTCTGGCCCTCGGCCACAAATCTGCCAAAGTCCCCCATCTTGCCAGACAACGACAACAAAGTAATGAATACACAAAGAAATTGCAGTTTTATGAATCAAGGTCTTCCAGTTGTCAAACAACAATATTGTTTTCAATCATTAATCATCAAAACTTCTTGAGTTTGAAATGTAGACATCTTCACACACCACCTATGCTCCCTACAATCAAAGTATTGAAACGCTTAAGTAACTCAAGGTTTGCAAGTTTCTGATTTCAAAGAGGACCTATTTTTGTTTCTTTTATCAAAACAAGCTAACTTTATGGAGACAAAATTTAATTACATTACCACATTAAATTTCAAAACAGGAAAGCGGTGAACTTGGAAGTTTCATCAAAGGAGGGAACCTTACTTTTTTTTTTAAAACTCTAACTAAAACGTAGAGAATTGTGTACACCAGATAGGTAACTATGGCTGAGACTATAGAGAAGGAATTGTAAAGTTAGAGTTAGAACCAAGAGTGAAAGGACCAACACAGTAAGGACGAATAAAGGTTACAAACAGGTAGAGTCCTAGTGAGCACTATACCTTCTGTAAACCTGGAGACAGGGTTCTCATAAAAGTGTCAGTATAAAACTTGTGTCTCCACTTTTTCACACTCTTACCAAAAAATAATTTCAGTCACGCATGGGAGATGATTCACTGATGCTACACATAAAATATAAAGTGTTCTTCCTTCAGTAGCCTGAAACTGAAGTGTCCTCCCTTCAATAGCCTGAGACTATCCCATGTAACTGAGAAGATACAAAACAAAACTCTATCAACACAAAGAGAGAAATCGGGGTCACCACTGTCAGAAGGGAATTAAGTGTGATAAAATTAAATATAGGACAGAAGATTAATCACTCCATTCAGAAGGAACCATTCCTCTGCAATCACAAGCAGACAAACACGTCCACGCGCGTTCTAGTCTCAATCACCAAGTCCGAATAAGGTTCCCTCCAATAAGAGGCTTCAACTTATTATTCAATTGAAAGTTTTACAAATCAGCAAAAGTAATCAGTATCCCTTTCTCATGGAAATGTAACCCTCACCACAGGCCCTCAAAGCCATCAAAATTCCCAGGAATATCATCCCAGACCGTCACAACCAGTTGCCACAAACAGTCCCCAAGGACCCCATCGCAGGCTCCCAAGGCCACTTCTTCAATCACATACTGACATAGGCTCACATACATCCAAACGAATTAGTTGTCCTAACCCTGCCTAGGCCAGGCCACTTCTAAATGCCTTTCGTCTGTGCCTGAGTCCGCCCACCACACGGTGTCAATCTGAAACTATGCATTTCACCACCAAAACTGAAAATTTATCAAGATCTGTTGATAGGCCTAAATGTTTCCCAGATAAAAATGTTAGCCGTCAGTTGCACTCTCAGTGTAGAAATTCATTATTTTACGTCACAACACTTCTACTGTGTAAATGACGCCTCATACATGACGTAACAATCGATTTTTGACGTGATATAGCCTTCATCATACTCGGAGAGCAGGCATCGACCTGGCTCAGCATCATCTTAAAGACTCCTTTCATGGAGGTTGAATCATGTGTCATATAACTCTGCACACATGACACCCATCACCCTTTATCTTTCGTCTTTCTGTGCTGTTATACATCTCATGGGAGCAATAAGTAGCCTATCGACTCCACTCTTATAATGGTGTGTCACAAAATTCTGATATAATAAGAGAATGTTTTCATATATAGTGAAGGATACATATCCTTCTTTTGTAATTTTTTTTTCTGAAAAAGTTATGGACACCTCTTTGTTTATTTTTGTCCTGCATGTTTGTAGACAATGGAGGTAACCCGAAGAGAGGGGGCTACAACTATCCCTTACGTGGTCGGAAAAACACACTCTGGGAGGGAGGCGTACGGACCGTGGGCTTCGTCGTCAGCAGCCTCCTGAAGAACAACGGCTCCATCAACAGGGGCCTCATCCACGTCTCTGATTGGTTCCCCACGTTTCTGGCACTGGCCAATATGTCCCTCGAAAATTTCCAACCGTTGGATGGTTTCAACCAATGGAAAACGATCAGGTAGGCATTTCCGTGTGGGGGCACTTCGGCTCTGGTAGAAGAACAGGTGTGAGTTTTGCTGTGTATGATTTGTCTGTTTTGTTCTACTGTTACGGACCTTTGCATCCCGACAGATAGACAGACATAAAGATGAACCGATTTTATCTTGCAGACAGGATGACAGACAGACAGACAGACGGGCAAAAAGAGGTGGGTGTGCGAGGAAACAAATGTGTTAATGGTGTGAGGCTTTTTGATATAGGATGTGCTGTGTGGGATTGTGTTCAGTGAAAACGCCCCCAGTGCTCGCCAAGAGCTGCTACACAACATCGACAGCCTGCGCGAGTTCATCGGCCAGCCTCTCTACAACGACACCTTCGACACCCGAGTCCAGGCGGCTATCCGGGTGGGGGACTATAAGCTGATCACTGGTGACCCAGGTAGCGTACAGCGTGACTTTTTTGACGCTCGAGCTCATCCTTTCTTTTGTCAAAATGCTGGAAATGCTTTTGTGTATTGTAGTCGGTTATAATGTAGTTTGCAGTTCTAGATTTTAGTTCAAAAAACGTTTTTGTTTTAAGTTCTTTTCTTTGGTTTCATTTTCATGTTTATTATTATTTATGATATTCATTTTCAAAACAACATTGAGCAATAGCCTTATTTGACCATGATGGCCATGAATGAAAACTGTGAGGAGAAGTTCTTGTCTGCTGTCATACTGTGTATTGCCTTCATGACAGTCCTGCTTAATCATTTTGTCTGCTATCGTCATAATGTGTATCGTCTTCATGCCTGTCCTGATCAGTTATTTTTGTGTGCTGTCATAATGTATAATGCCTTTTTGCCTGTCCCAATTAATCGTTCTTGTCTGCTATCATGACGTAAATTGCCTTGTTGCCTGTTCCACTTAATCGTTCTTCTGTGCTATCATGACGTAAATTGCCTTGTTGCGTGTCCCAATTAATCGTTCTTCTCTGCTATCATACTGTGGATTGCCTTGTTGCCTGTCCTACGTTATTGTTCTTCTCTGCTATCATACTGTGGATTGCCTTGTTGCCTGTCCTACGTTATTGTTCTTCTCTGCTATCATACTGTGGATTGCCTTGTTACCTGTCCTACGTTATTGTTCTTCTCTGCTATCATACTGTGGATTGCCTTGTTGCCTGTCCTACGTTATTGTTCTTGTCTGTTATCATAACGTGGATTGCCTTGTTGCCTGTCCTACGTTATTGTTCTTCTCTGCTATCATAACGTGGATTGGCTTGTTGCTTGTCCTACTTTATTGTTCTTGTCTGTTATCATAACGTGGATTGCCTTGCTGCCCTGTCCTACTTCATTGTTTTTCTCTGTTATCATAACGTGGATTGCCTTGCTGTCTGTCCTACTTATTGTTCTTGTCTGTTATTACAACGTGGATTGGCTTGTTGTCTGTCCTACTTTATTGTTTTTCTCTGTTATCATAACGTGGATTGCCTTGCTGTCTGTCCTACTTTATTGCTCTTGTCTGTTATCATAACGTGGATTGCCTTGCTGTCTGTCCTACTTTATTGCTCTTGTCTGCTATCATAACGTGGATTGCCTTGCTGTCTGTCCTACTTTATTGCTCTTGTCTGCTATCATAACGTGGATTGCCTTGCTGTCTGTCCTACTTTGTTTTCTCTTGTATCATAACGTGGATTGCCTTGCTGTCTGTCCTACTTTATTGCTCTTGTCTGCTATCATAACGTGGATTGCCTTGCTGTCTGTCCTACTTTATTGCTCTTGTCTGCTATCATAACGTGGATTGCCTTGCTGTCTGTCCTACTTTATTGCTCTTGTCTGCTATCATAACGTGGATTGCCTTGCTGTCTGTCCTACTTTATTGCTCTTGTCTGTTATCATAACGTGGATTGCCTTGCTGTCTGTCCTACTTTATTGCTCTTGTCTGCTATCATAACGTGGATTGCCTTGCTGTCTGTCCTACTTTATTGCTCTTGTCTGCTATCATAACGTGGATTGCCTTGCTGTCTGTCCTACTTTATTGCTCTTGCCTGCTATCATTACGTGGATTGCCTTGTTGCCAGTCTCACTTAACTATTTTTGCCTGCCATTGTAACATGTACGGACTCACCGCCTGTTCCACTTAATTCTTGATCTTTGCCATTATGCCATGTACTAAGTCGCTGCCTGTCCCGCATTGTTATATTCCCTGTGCAAACTGTACACTCTGTAGTCTCTTGAAAATGGCATCTAGGCTCTGTGGTCTCTGTTCAAGAAAGTATGACTCTCAAACTGTTTTTTTTTCTCTTTTTTTTGAAACATGACACACATTCTGTGATTTCTGCACATGAAAAATGAAACACATTCTATGGTTTCTGTGTAGAGAAACCATGACACGCACAATGTAGCTTTTTTCTTCAGAAAACACGACACATATCCTGTAGTCTCTGTTTAGGAAAACTTGACACACACTCCGGCGTCTAAGTTCAGAAAACATGACACACACTCTGTGGTCTAAGTTCCCGAAACATGGCAGACACTCTGTGGTCTCTGTTCAGGAACCATGACACACACTCTGTGGTCTGTGTTCAGGAAACATGACACACACTCTGTGGTCTAAGTTCCCGAAACATGGCAGACACTCTGTGGTCTCTGTTCAGGAAACCATGACACACACTCTGTGGTCTGTGTTCAGGAAACATGACACACACACACTGTGGTCTCTGTTCAGGAAGCATGACACATACTCTGTGGGTCTGTGTTCAGGAAACATGACACACACTCTGTGGTCGATGTTCAGGAAACATGACACACGCTCTGTGGTCTCTGTTCAGGAAACACGACACACACGCTCTGTGGTCGATGTTCAGGAAATATGACAAACCTCTGTGGTCTCTTTTACAGGAAACATGAACACACTCTGTGGTCCTCTTTTACAGGAAACATGACACACTCTGTGGTCTCTTTTACAGGAAACATGACACACTCTGTGGTCTCTGCTCAGGAAACATGACACCCTGTGTCTCTGTTCAGGAAACATGACACACACACACTCTGTGGTCTCTTTTACAGGAAACATGACACACTCTGTGGTCTCTGTTCAGGAAACATGACACACACACTCTGTGGTCTCTTCTTCGCACACATGAGCCCTACTGTGGTGCTATGTTCAGGAATGGAGCATGGGTACCCACCCCCAGAAAACCAACCTGACCGACCAGCCTGCGTCACTGGTCAAGGTGAAGGTAGTCTGGGCCAGAATGCCTGGCTGTTCAACATCACGCAGGACCCCGAAGAGCGCCACGACCTGTCATCTGACAAACCTGACCTGGTCAGACAGCTTCTGGAACAGCTCGACCGCTACAACTCCACGGCTGTGCCCGTCGTCTATCCCAATACTACCAGCGATTCCAACCCTGCCAGGCTTGGAGGGGTATGGGGGCCTTGGGAGGGAGTGGAGATCCATGACAGGGGGGAACAAGGAGAGGAATATCAAACCCCATATAACTGTACACCATAAGTACAGCCCTAACGTTTCCCATATATGACAGTAAACGTGAAAATTATTCGACAATTGTGTAACACTTTTTCGGTACAGAGACACAGATCTGTTGCAATAAAGGCAACAGTTTGGCCAAAGTAGGCTACATCACAAAATGATGGTCCCAGACCAAAACCAGTGCCATTGTTATCTTCTGATTCTCCTGCTATGAAAGACTTGCAATTGTCTCTGCTATGTACGTAAGCAGCGCCTATTCCTGCTTCATAGACCTGTTCTCAAACTGTCCCAGTTTTTTGTCGATGACCTGCAATTGTCTCTGTGTTGTACAGATGTTCTGAAATTGTTGCTGTTTCCTAGACATAATGCGTATGACTATCCCTTATCATGCAGATTATCTGAGCTGTCGCCGTGTCATGACGACCACCTGTAGCCCCCCCCCCCCCCCCCCCCCCCGTGCTATGAAGATGGTCTGTAGCTAACGCTGTTTCCGGTCCCTCTGTAGTTGCCCCTGTTTCATGTTACATTGTAACTGTTCCTGCTTATGCGGACGACTCGTAATTGTACCTGTGTTTCTGACCAATGAGCTATAACTTTCCCTTGGTTACATGCATGGATGTTTAACTTTCCCTGTTTACTCAAGTGATTCATAATTGTCTGTGTGTGATGTAGATGATTTGTAACTGTCCTAGCATTATATAAATGATCTGTTCATAGATGATCTACAACTTCTCTGTGTTATATGCATCATCTGTAACTGTTCTTGTATTATATAGAGGTTCTGTAAATGTTCACCTGTTCTGTAAATGCTCCGAACAGTCCCTGTGTTATATAGACGATCTGTAAATGTGTCTGTGTTAGATCAATAATCTGTAACTGTCCCTGTGTTATACCGATAAGCTGTAGTGGTTCCTGTTTTATGCAGTTGATCTGTAACAGTCCAGGTATTATTCTATGCATTCCAACAGAGGACAAACCAGGCGAGGTACAAAAAATGAAGGTCCGTTTCTTCAAGGAATGATACTTATAAGGTTTGTTCTGCTCGTTTAGCTCTTAGACCTGTGCTGCCAGCAATGAGTCATATTGATCAAAGGGATTTAAGACAGGGCGATCCATGGGATACAACATTTAGAAGACATACGGCGTATTGTCGAAAACATGAATAAATAATATTCCCGGAAAGTTACTTTTAGTAGATTTCGAAAAGGCCTTCGATTCGCTGGCTTCGGAATTTTTACAACGGGCTTTGAAATTTTGGCGCTCATATAATGAAATGGGCGCAAGAACTGTTACCAAATACACATTTCTTGTGTAAAGGCAAACGACCAATTTGCTTGAGGGTTTAATGTTGAAAGAAGGGCTAGACAAAGGGACTCTTGTTCGCCTTACTCGTAACTAATATGTGCCGAAATATGACCCGTCAAAACAGAAGAATTGTAAGGATCAAAAGAAAAGAATCTCAATTCAGTGATGATACATCTCTTTGTCTTGATGGCTCCGAACAGTCCTGGAAAGAAGCTGTAGGTATACCTGTCGCCTTCGGAAATGTCTCTGGCTTAAAAATGAATGTTGAGAAAATCCGTGCCATATTGACTGAAGCAGAAGTTGTGGTGTAAAGTTTCTGTTTAACATGAATTTTGTTTGGGACACAGCTATAGGTCTTGCGTATAAAGTCTTTGTATCACCTGAGTGCATTCCAGATTAAACGTTTAGCGCAAACTCTTAGAACTAGGATTACTGCAACAAAAATGGCCCGGAAGACAGTTAACACCTTTAGGAAGGATTGCAGTGCCAAAGACACTAGTTTTGTCAAAAACTGACACATTAGTAAGTGACATTTTTATCTAAGAAATTGAAAGACGTTTTCACAAGTAAGTATGGGATGGAAAGAGAAACAATATCAAATAGGACATTGTATGTTCACACTGTGACAAAGGGGGTTTAAAGATAATCAATTACTTTGCCTGCTTTCAAAGTAGCTACGAAGATCAACTGGCTGAGGAGATTTTATATTGTTTTTGAGTTGAACGCTTGTGTGAACAGCTAAAATCCTTGCATTACAACCTTCACAAAACTAAAGCAGTGAGTATGCTAGCTTGGCTATGTTACACACAAATAAACGTTTGTGGAAAGATGTTCTAAGGCACTACAAGAAACTGCCTTGTAATGTTTTTCCC
>CM065736.1:26848674-26871174 GCA_033310375.1 Conus canariensis
AGGCTGCTTCTCGTGTGAGAGAAAAAAAAAAACTAACCCAGTTGAGGAAATGCATGTGAATGTAAGTTTGCCTTTTTCGTGTGTGTGTGTGTGGTGTGTGTGTGTGTGTGTGTGGTGAACTGTGCATCATACAAATGGAAAGTTGAAACCTCGTTTTCTACATCAATTATGAATATTCATTTAAAAAATATGTATGTCTAATAACATTTTTTATATAATACCAGTTTGTCGCTTTCCATTCTCCCAACCAGTAACGTACACTTAGCCACCGTTCTTTCATGTCCACGTTTTTCATCTTTCCGTGGCACTGACATTCTGATTTACTGACCGGTTTCAACAGAAAGTGTTTATGCTTGTTCGTCTTTCCACCAGATCAGTAGACAGGCCTCGATGGTTTATATTCCAGCACGTGGTTTCTATTACATGACCAGATTTGGGTGTGGCTCTATTTTGAGGAATGAGCAGCGTGGGGAAAACTACCCCCTAGAAGCTTGAAAAATTAGAGGAAGATGTGGAAACGAAATAAATGAAATGAAAAGACCACCTGAAATTGAATGAAACAAACCAGATATTCAAGGAAATGGAACAAAATTAAATAAAAGATGTTCAAAATAGAATAACTTGACTGAAATAAGATAGAAATAAAAATGATTAAATAATTGTATGTAAAAATAGAAATAAAAGAAATAGAATGGAATATGAAAAGATAGAATAGATTAAGGTAATAAAAAAAACAGAATGAAATTTAACGAAACAGAACAAATTACAGATAAATCGCATGTAGAAGGGTAGTGAAGAAAGGTGGCAGAGTGGTTAAGACGTTTGCCTGCCAATCCAACGTGTGAGAAATGCGTGGGTTCGAGCCCTGGCTTTCTCGCCCTTTCTTTCCCAGTTTGAATGACAAAAATTCCCCGCTGCCCTGGCAAAATTGATGTAGATTGAAGATAGCCGCCTGGTACTTCTTACCAAGCCTCAAAAATTGTCACTTACTGTTATCGTGTGCCATCGTGTACCGGTGGAAATGGAGGACACGTATAAAATATCGTATGCATCCTATGTGAGAAACTGGAGGAATAAATGAGATAAATGAGAATGAGTGACTGATATTTGAATGGTACGGGAAACGACTGAATGAGCGCCAGTAGGCTGCTCTTCGGCCGGCTCTACCTGGGTAGGCAGCCCGTTGAGTGAGTGAGGTAGTGTGTTTATTGTAAAGCGCTTAGAGCTTGGTCTGTGACCGAGGTTAGGCGCTATATAAATACCCAATATAATAATAATAGTGAAGAGAAGACATGTGGTAAGTTTGACTGGATTCTGAATCCACTCTCTGGATCAGATTATGATCGGGGACAAATTCTGTCAGGTGAAGTGAAAGTTTGAACTGACAGAAACCGTTACTTACCATGCATGTATCTTTTAATCAAAACATGGGAATACAATTGTCAATGTTTATATGATCAAGTTTTAATTTTTCATACAATACACAACGTCGTAGACAGTTATTTATTAAAGACTCCACCCGCATGTCACTCATTTCAGCTTCCGGAACACAGCCTCACCTAGACTCCCTCACCTGTCAATCACCAGCGGACCTCACAGACCTCACGCTATGTCAAGTCACCTTTAAGCCCCACTCAAACACCAGTCAGGATGATTTTACAGTGACAAACACCATACCAGTTCGAACATTTCTTATGATAGGTCCTGTACACTTTGGCAGGGATTATGGCTGCATACAAAATTTGTTCTCCTATCGGCACAAAAAATAGGTCATTTTATCACAAACTTTAGAATAGTAAGCGTTTATGTCATAATTCAAAACCACAAAAATTAGCCAAAAATCGTTAACGTTTATTTCATCATAAAATAGACTGACGTTATTCGAAAGGCTGAAGTTTGCAAACCACATTCATCATGTCTAACGTTTTGAAATAAACATAAACTTTCAGAAAGCAACAACCTAAAACAAGAGAAGAAACCATTATCCTAAACGTATTGAAAAAGATCATATCATATCTTTTTTTATATATTCTAGATTGATACACCACAGACACTACTCAAATAAACAAAAAATGGACTCCGTCTAACTGCAGCAATCAACACTCAAATGCTTACACTGATTCTCTTGCAGAGGGAGAGAGAGAGAGAGAGAGGGGGGGGGGAGGAGGGGGGGTAATAGGTGGGGGTAGCGAGATGGGCTGTGGTTCTGTAAGGAAAAAAGAATGGAGACAGAGAGAGAGAGAGAGAGAGGCAGGCAGACAGACAGACAAACATTAAGTTAGGTAAATAGGATAGACGTTTAAGCATCAGTTCTTAATGTAACATAAAATTACTTGTAAACTGGTAGCAAAAGCCAAAGGTCGGCTGATTGCGTTTAACCTTCCTGATTTTGAAAGGAAGCAGAGAAAGGTTTATCGTAAACGTTGTGAGGGTACCACCTCCTGATTTTAAACACTTTACACAAGTAACTGCCAACTGATAAATAAAATGAGAGAGAGAGAGAGAGAGAGAGAGAGAGAGAGAGATTCAAACGCATCATTCTAATTTTCCTTAGCTTGAATAGGTTTGTTGATGGGCATAATTAAACTGATATGCAAATTCGAAACAAGCAGTATATGTTCAGAAACGCTATTCATCTGCCTTTTAGTACATGCACAATGTTTCTGTGTATGCTGGTATACGATAGAACACGATAGAACTGACTTGTGTTGAAGAGAATGACTTTGTACAGTGTTTAATCTGATTTCATGTCGAACGTTACAACAACACAAATAAAAAAAAAAAAAAAAAAAAAAAGGGGGGGGGGGGGGGGGGGGGGAGAGATTAAAAGAAACAAAGGTTACAAATTTGTGGCTTTTATCAAATGCACATCTTCAATTTTTCAAGATTGTCTATGTTTCATCATTGTGAGGAGCAAAATAGATATTCAATAATTTTAGAAGTCTTCATAACGATGTCGTGTAGCCTATAAAGTTGGCTTTTTAAAAAGGTAACAGGGTTGCCACTTTTATCAAATGCACTTGTAAAAACCAAAATCCATGTTGTTTTGAGATGCTCTGGAATATTTAGGACACAACATTATACTATCTTCCAAAATTTTGATAACGTATAATTTCAGAGCAATCAGTATCACTCAACTGCTCAAAATGTGCCCATGCTCAAACAAGAAAAGAAAAATAAATTGGGGTGAAAGCATTTTCCGACTCAAGATACCAGTATTTGTAGTTTGGACCGACACTACTTCTGTGTCTGGCTCCTGCCTGTTGTAAGTAAATGCATGAGTACAAATCGACCCTGGTACTATGCATTACTTGCATTGTGTCCATAGCAGATGACCATGGCTAAACGAGGACATAATTAGATATGCATATTAAAAAATGGTGCGCACTCTTTACATGACCACTGTGAAGATAATTTCAAAAAGCAAAATGAGCCTTTTAAAGGGACGTTGAACCACACCATTATCACAAAGCATGCAAAAAATTCGGTCTAGGACATTTCACAAAATCATACATACAGACATGATAAATGAACCTGTATAAACAATGGAAAATAGCAGTTACATGGTCAGGTGAGTACCAAGGCAGGACCATGAAGCAGTGTAAAGAATCACGATAAACAGTGCCATTACTTGATAGCGTTAAAGTCTGGGTAAACAAGAGAAACAAAACAGATCATGTACCGAAATATGATCGTTAAGTAAGTATAAGGAAGAGATCTAAACGAGTCTATACGGTCAGATATCTAAATATACACGTTATCACTGCATGAGGAAGGGAAACACACATTTTGTATGCCACACACCAAAAAGGACTATAGAGTCTGTACGAAGAATAGAAAATGAAACAAAGCACAACACACCAAAACATTACCATCAATCAAATGTAAAGAGGATACATATTTTAGTGATCATAGTGATGATGAAAAGTACTACAAAAACAACAAGGATGATGATGTTGATGATGATGATGATGATAATGATCATGATCATGATGATAATTGATCAGCAGCAGCAGCAGCAGCACAGATATGTTGTATCCAGACACTACTATATTCAATCAATATTTGAAGGAGCAACATGAATATAGTAGTTTGTTGGGTCACGTCACAAAGTGCGAGTAAGGAAGAGAAACTTATCAAAACATAAACATACCATAAATGTTGAGAATTCTATCTTTGTCACACAGAGAAGCCAGCCATACTGAGTTATATGGATGTTCAGATGGTAAACGAGGTCTGACAGCAGCATACACAGTAACAATCCGTTTGTTTTCACCAATGGGCACAGAAGATATCTATGCACAAATATAGTCGGTAGTCTTGTGACCATGACTAAGATTGATGGTCTCTTCATGCCAGAACGGGTTACTGGCTCTGGCTAATGGTACTAAACGTGATCTTCACGCATGCTATTTTGGTGTGCTAGTGCACATGACGTAATGAATACAGTGTAACGAATGACTCCCCCTCGGTTCTTCAGTATGTGCAATACGTTGCAAATTTGTAGCAGCTTCGCAAAATCCAGCCACAGTGTTCTGCAAGTCTTCTGTGCTGTGCCTGTCTGTAAGCAACCTTACACACATGTTCAGAACTTCCAGGGTATTATCAAAGTCTTTACACCAGTCTAGAAACTGACAGTAGTTTGTTTGATCTAAAGTGTGTGCAAATATTACGGACACGGGTGCACCTTTTTTGACAACATTACAGGCACCAAGAAAACTGTCCTCAGAAAACATAATGAAATGTAATACACATACCACTCTCAATGAGGGGAGAGCTGCCGTTAAATTATTCCAAGAATCACGCAACACTTCTTTTATCTGACGAGAGTTGAAGGACTCCAGTACAAGTAGAGTCAATGCTGTGTTATGCTGGGCAAGTTGGTTCAGAATCATATCATTTACATAGGACAAAGGCAGGGTCAGCTTCTTCAGGTTGGAAAACTTCGACAAAAAGACAGTCAGTGGAGATGAGTTTGGGTCACGTCCACCAACCAGTTTGCTTTCTAGCTCTCTCGGACATTCACAAGAAATGTCTAAGGTTGTTAAAAACTTGCATCGAGGATCAGAGGCACACAAATTCACAGAACAGCAAGTAGACAGAATACATCTTGAAGGCTCATTTATGTTAACACAAAGTGTAATTCTCATATCTTCTTTGGTGGTGACACAGTGTTCTATAAACTCTGACCAGTTTCTTCCAGTCCTACATCGGAAAAAATCAGAATATCTGTCATCTATAACTTCTATCAATACTGATTTTAAAGCACAGGGAGGAGTGACAAGATGTTTAACCATGCAGTCAAACGTGCATGGTTCAATGTGAAAACTGTTAGCATGAAAACGGATACTACCAAAAAACCGTCCCAAGCGTTTTAATATCTTCAATGTTACTGGGCGCATGTAATCACGGATTTCATATAGATTTCCAGAGTCGTTTAACTCCAAAGGAAGTACTGGTTCCTTACTCTTTAGAAATTGTTCGCAAGCGTTTCGAACATTTAGGTGTGTGTTAAACAACCGAAACAAGTCCTTAAGCTTTAGGGACTTACATAAACTTAGCCAGACTAGTAGGGGTAACTGGCCCAGAGTCTGAAGTGACTCTGGTGAATCTTCCATTTCTGTTGATGACAACCTTGTGATGTCACTGGTGTCTCAGATGGTGCTGTAATGCTGTCCACGTCAACTTCGTCTTGATTCTGCGTACAAAAAATAAGCAATAATGCAGACAAATCACCAGACCAGTAATCTCAATGTTGTAAATGAAATTCAATTGTTGATACCAAAAATATTTTGAAGTTGCTCTTGGAATATTGACCGTGAGTGAAAACCATATATTTAAATCAAAACAGTCAGTTACACTCAAAACGGTCATTGAAAAACACTAAACATTTAAAGACTATCTTTAAAAAGAAAGGGCAGTAACGGCGCCAGACGATACAGACAAAGAGATTACAGGACAAAACACAATGCATTTCGACCTCTTGGGTCTTCTTCAGGCAAAAACAAGCAAGATTTCGAACAATGAAAACGAAGAACGAGCTGCCAGTTATCTTCTCATATTCAGCGCAAATGTTTAAAACTAAACATTAAAAGACTGTAATGAACTGTTGTGCGAACTCAGACTATTGTAAATGAAGATATGGGAATAGAGAAAGAATCTAAAAGCTATTGGAAAAGTTGGCAGCTTTTCTGAAGTGCTGGATGCAGATCTTAACAAAGAAAAAGCTACAATGTTGATTGAAGCGAAGGTCAGGCGTCCACCTGCCCCCCGCCCCCCCTCCCCTTCCGCCTCCCCTCCCTTCCATCCTACCTACTGAGCAGATTCTGCCCACCTCCCCTCCCTCCTTCCTTTTTTGGGAGGGGGAGTTGTCTCTGTCTCCTCTCCCCTTGTGTGTTTATTGAATGGTGTATTGTTTGAATAGATACTGACCGGGTGAGAAAGTGATGTACATTTCATGCATATTGTCTCTCGTTGTATCAGCATTTCTATTATGCTTTTTCACAACGATCGTTTTCTTTTCGTGTGGTTTCTGTACTGATTCTGTGAGTGAGTGACAGACTGACTCATTTCACATTTGTTGTATTCATGCAAAATGTTTTCTTTGAATCCATATCCAACGAGATGCAAGTTTTACAAGTTGTTTCTCACATTGTTTAGAAACATAGCTACGAACAAAGAACACCTAAAACACATCAGAGAAAAATGAATGGAAGGGATGTTGTTTGGATCCAGAGCTGCATGTGAACAGCTGCAGGAGAGAGAGTAAACAGTCACTTTTGCATTCGAGGTAAGCAGTTCCCTTTGCAATCTTGAAAAAATGTAATTTTGTGAGTAAAACTATGGCCGGGATCATTGATCAACAAGATGATGTTTTTAAAATCAGAAAGACATGCTCCAAAAAGTTTAGATACTGTATTAAATGCTTTATGCAGAATCTGAAGAAGAAGATACGGGAATCTGAGATCTTATACACGACATACCGCGCCTAACTGAAGCGGAGCAAACGAGTTAGAAAAGAAATATGCTCGAGAAAGCTTCAGTTGCCTTCAATAATAAAAAAAAAAGACTTAAATCCGGGTTCAGATGGGTTTTCAGCTGAGTTTATATATAATTTTTTGTTTTTCTATTTTCTGAAAGAAAACTTTACTTGTCTTTTGATCATCGAACGCCAGTTTTAGAAGAGGAGAACTGTCCAGTGTGTAAAAGAAGGAATTAGTATATGTATTCCTAAAGGAGACAAAAGTAGGCAATACAATAAAAAAAAAAGCTGGTTGCCAATTTCGTTATAACATGTTGTTTTAAGATTCGGTCATCTGACATCGCATATCGTTGAAGAATATGTATTGTGTAAATATTTTTTATGAAGATTAGGCTAATGTTTTTCAGAAACAGTTATACTGGTGATAACTTGAGACTGACATATGATAATTTAAGTCAGAATGATTTACCTTCATTATTGTTAGATGTAGATTTTGACAAGGCTTTTGACTGAACTGATTGGAGAATTATGTCCAAAGTGCCAAAGGAATTTGGTTTTCAATGAGCAATGTGCAGATGGGTAAATGCATTCTATATTTATATCAAATCTTGTGTCATTGGAAATGGTCCGGTTTCAAACGGCTTCGAAATTACGGAATGCTGAAGTCAAGGAGACTGATATCTCCATATCTATTAATTCTATGTGCAGGAATTCTAGCAATAATGGCTAGAGAAAATATAGGTATTCGGGGAATAACAATGAATGATGCTGAATACAAACTTTAACAATATGTAGATGACAAAGATAGAATACCGGCAGATGATAGAAAGTCTTTAGGGACATGTACGGATGTCTAGCTTACGTTTGGGCGTGTTTCAGACCTTCACATAAATTCTGGCGAAACAAGAAGTAAGAAGAATTCCATCAAAACTCTTCTCCATCTACTTTGTTAAGGTCCATGGTTTCCGAGCTGTATAGAAACACAGACTCGACAGTGGATATATAGAGACGAATCTTTAGTTCTTTTTTCAGGTTAGAAGTGCATATCATGTTCAGCTTGTGACATGCAGACCAAGCAAGGACTTTTCGAACAGTGATATCTTTCTGACTGCTCTCCATCCATCCGCCCAGATACTTGAAATTGGTGACTTGCTCGATGTCTCCCCCATTGATAGATTTCATATGTTTTCACTACTTTCGTTGTACATCATCACTTTCGTTTTCTTAGCATTGCAGTGCAGTCCAACTTTAGCGGCTTCAACTTCAACCTGTTCCAGTAGCCTCTTTGCTTGTGATAGCATTTAATCGTTATGTCCACTTACATGCCAAAAATAATGTGTGTGTGTGTGTGTGTGTGTGTGTGTGTGTGTGTGTGTGTGTGTGTGTGTGTGTGTGCGACTGAGAGAGAGAGAGAGAGAGAGAGAGAGAGAGAGAGAGAGAGAGAGAGAGAGAGAGGGCGTAATTGTGTGATTGCATACGTTTTCACCATGTATGAGGAAATAAAAGTTGAGATGGTGGAGATGGAGTGTTGGGGGAGGGCGGGGTCAGCAGGAGAAAGGAGATGAAATTGGGGATGAGGGGGGCTAGCAGGGTATGTTGCCTACTATCCTTAATGTCTATATCACATCACGACAACATAAAGTTCAAGAATTTATCCACCGAAGAATAAATCACTCCTTTGAATCAGAAGTCGGTGTGTGTGTGTGTGTGTGTGTGTGTGTGTGTGTGTGTGTGTGTGTGTGTGTGTGTGTGTGTGTGTGTGTGCGCGCGCGCACACACACACACAAATCGTTTAGCACTGTGAAGAGAAACACTATACCACCAGCAGCTCACGCATCGACGCTCTCTAGGCTGAAGGCCACAAATCATGGTCTGTAACAGCTGTGATACCAAGCACACGCAAGAGGCGTTTACAACGTGACATGTGCACAGCGAACCTTCCAAAATGGAAAAACCATCCTGAGATCACAAGAGAGATTAGTATGAGCCTGTACTTCACTTAACTTCATTAAAACAAATGATTCTGATATATTGATATGACTGAGCCACATGATGGCAGAATGGATCAGGTTCACATCTATGAGACTGATAACTATGCCAGTCAAGCAAGCAGCTTGAGGGAATCTGACTTCCTTGTGAAATTCCTAGCCAAAGAGGTCTGAGCAAGGCAGGCTGTAGGCTCATCAGTCTATGATCTCATGACACAGTTCCCAATCTCTAGTAAGAAGAGGAACAGAACCCTGAAGGAAATAGCAGAAATGGTTGAGGAGGAACAAAACTGAAGTTCATAATGTTCAAATCTACAACGTGGAATAGGTGTCCAATAGCGATGAGGATAAGACTCTCGGCAAAAGACGCACGCCTGGAGACGCCCAACCATGCTGGCGGTGTAGGTTCGAATCACGGCAGCCAAAAATATTTCTGACAGTAGAGAAGCATTTTAGAATCATGAAGTGGCCCGGCCACCTGAGAGTGCCGGGAGTTCAAGCTGAAACACTTGTCAGGGAAGGGCAGGGAGGAGGCAGGACTTGTTCCCTGAAGACCTGCTGTCAAGATCTCCCTGAAAGTTTCTTCCTGCTATGCTGCGTACGCCCTGTGTACAATAAGGGGGAAAAGGATGTGTGGAGAAGGCGAAAGGTTACATTAAGCAAATTTCAAGATACGTCAGCCATTATCTATTTTCCCATGCACTAAAATGTACAATGTTCTGTGTTTGGCACGTAGAACAACTGGTGTTTTACCTTTCGGGTTATTGGTCGACGACGTTGTCTTATAGTAAGACGATATAGGGGGATAAAAGGCAATTTGTTTTTTAGTAAATACTCACATGCATACACCCATCCTCTGTGCATTCGCACAATGTCCCACAGCATTGCCAACTCTTCTCTACACATAAGCAATCTCATACCTCAACGTCTGACCTGCCCCTCTTCTCTATCCCCGCCACACACTCATATGCATAGGCACACGAACATAGACAAACAGACAGAGACAGACAGATAGACTGACAGATAGACAGGGTGGCAGTGACTCAGACACCACCGACAGCAGACAGAGAGAGAGAGAGAGAGAGAGAGAGAGAGAGAGAGAGAGAGAGAGAGAGAGAGAGAGAGAGAGAGATCAGTCACTAAATCGTATCAGCACCTGGGTACGAACCCGTTCATTCGCCGAGAAATTAATACCAAAGGTTTGTGAACACACATTCTGACCCATGTTCTCAGTTACTGATGTATTCAGCTAAGTTTCGTTCCCAAGTTTTCGAAAATTGTAATTCAGCATCAGTCTGATAAGGAACTATAATCTGATGAATAAAACGTCGCAGCTGGCACCCAGTGCATCACTCTATGGTCTACACTAAGAAGTCTAGAAGTACGTGGCAGAAAATGCATTAATTTCATATTTGGGTAGTTCCGCAAATGTGTATACAGTCAGGAAAGAAAAATGTCCTTTTGCAGATCTCAATTACGATTTCTTTCCTTCAAAATAAGGAGAATGTGACTGCTGAAAACATCAAGACTATTCCAACGAGGGAGTGCCGAGTGAATCAGTTAATTTATTTTCAAAAGTTTTATCAAGGAAGGGGTTACAAAACAAAATCTGCCCACACACGCTCCTTTGTATGTTTGTGTTATCGTTGGTTAATAGGTTGTTAGTGTGGGTTAGTGTGTCTCAGTGTGTGTGTGTGTGTGTGTGTGTGTGTGTGTGTGTGTGTGTGTGTGTGTGTGTGTGTGTGTGTGTGTGTCCGCGCGTTATGTGTATGCCAGTGTGTGTGTGTCAGTGTGTGTGTGTGTGTGTGTGTGTGTGTGTGTGTGTGTGTGTGTGTGTGTGTGTGTGTCCGCGCGTTATGTGTATGCCAGTGTGTGTGTGTTGTGTCGTGTGTGTGTGTGTGTGTGTGTGTGTGTGTGTGTGTGTGTGTGTGTGTGTCCGCGCGTTATGTGTATGCCAGTGTGTGTGTGTCAGTGTGTGTGTGTGTGTTGTGTGTGTGTGTGTGTGTGTGTGTGCGCGCGCGTTATGTGTGCCGGGTGTTGTATGCAGGTGTGTGAGGGGTGTTCTGTGTCGTGTGGTGCATGTGATGTTATGTGTGTTGTTAAGTGTGTGTGTGTTGTGTGGCGCGCGCATTGTTCGGTGTGTGTGTTGTGTGTAGTGTGGTGTGTGTGTGCCGTGTGTGTGTGTGTGTGTGTGTGTGTGTGTGTGTGTGTGTGTGTGCGTGCGTGTGTGTGCGCGCGTGTGTATGCCAGTGTGTGAGTGTGTCTGAGTGTGTGCATGTGCATATGTGTATATAATGTGTGTGTGTGTGCGTGTGTGTGTTTGTGTGTGTGCGTCTGTGCGTGCGCGCACGTGTGTGTATGGCAGTGTGCGAGTGTGTCTGTATCTGTGTGCACGTGTGTATGTGTGTGTGTATAAGTCAGAGAGAGAGAGAGAGAGTGAGAGAGAGAGAGGTGTGTTGGTGCGTTGTTTGTGGTGTGTGTGTGTGTGTGTGTGTGTGTGTGTGTGTGTGTGTGTGTTATGTTGTGTGTGTGTGTGTGTGTGTGTGTATGGTGTGTGTTGTGTGTGTGTGTGTGTGTGTGTGTGTGTGTGTGTGTGTGTGCTTTCTCTTTGACCGAATATGAAGATATTGCTCTGTGAATCTTAACCCCCCCCCCTCCCCCCTCCCTTAAATGGGCGTGATAGTCGGATCTGGTGTAAAGGTTTCCTTTCGTACCCCTATTAAGAGCAAGAACGTTTTTCTATCAAACATTATCAGATTGACCATGGCATTGTATTTTGTGTGACCAAACAATGCTGAACTTTACATGGAAAGAGGCGTTTCTGGGAGAAGGGAAGAAAGACTGAGGGAGCACAAAGCATAGTGCATGCAATGTTATGAAGGACATTACCTCCACACACAACACACACACACACACACACACACACACACACACACACACACACACACACTCACACACATACACATGCACGCACGCACATACACACGCACACGCACACTACACACACGCACACGCACATACTCACACGCACGCATACACACACACGCACACACTCGCACGCACGCAAGCAAGCACGCACGCACGCATCCATTCACACACACACACACACACACACACACACACACACACACACACACACACACACACAGAGAATGAGAGAGAGAGGGCAGGATGCAGAGAGAGACCGAGGCAGAGAGAGAAAGACAGAGACACAGAGAGACATACAAAGGGAGGGGCGGTGTGAACAGAGAGAGAGAGAGAGAGAGAGAGAGAGAGAGAGAGAGAGAGAGAGAGAGAGAGGGGGGAGGGAGGAAGAGAGACAGACAGACAGATAGCGAGAAACAAAAACAGTGAGACAGAGAGAGAGGTGCAGGCAGGCTGAAAGCGAGAGAGAGAGAGAGAGAGAGAGAGAGAGAGAGAGAGAGAGAGAGAGAGAGAGAGAGAGAGACAGAGACAGAGACAAGAGACAGAGAGACAGACAGACAGAAACACAGAGAGAAAGAGGGGGAGAGAAAGAGAGAAAGAGACGGAGAATGATATAATTTTAATATAATTCATTTTCATATTAAAAGCAATTATCGGCAACAACAATATCACCTTGGCATTGACTTTACTGTTTGGAATAAAAGTGACGGTTGAGGATTTGTTAACATGACATAGCCATCATAAACCATGCTGAGTGAAAGACTACATCTATAGGAGGCTGTATACAGGTAAACGCACTCATGTAATTTTTTTTTTATTTTCAGTACTATCTTCTTTTGATTTGCCATACCATGCAAAACCAAAGTAACTTTGAACTCACCCCCACCCCTCTTCCTCCCACTTCTAAAAATTAAGGAAGAAAGTTTGGAAATCTTGAAAATCCGGGCGGGAAAGCAAAGACTGCTCGTCTTAATCCCTTGATTTCCTGCAGAGTGGGTATATGTAAAAAAAAAAAATTCATTGACATCTGTAGAATGAAGCTGGTGTGCAATAGAATCTGTGTCTTTTGTCATACGCCTTTCTCAAATGTCCTTCAGTGTCAAGCAGAAAATACATTTCACTATTTCACTATATGTTTTTAAAAGTATGTTCCAGTTTTGCTATTTTCAATTAACGTTTAATGTCGTTCCTCTAGGAAAGCAATGACGTCTATTATACCTTGATTTACTATAAAATCCAAACCTATTTTTAAACAACCAAGCAAGCAAGGAGAGAGAGAGAGAGAGAGAAGAGAGAGAGAGAGAGAGAGAGAGAGAGAGAGAGAGAGGAGGAGGAGGACGAGTAAGAGAAGGAAGATATGTTACCTGTGCTGAAGCGGACGATGCTGTCAATGTCCAGATTGTTTTGGGCAAAAGTCACCACTTCAGCGCTCTCACTGCCAACCTCACTGAAACTCAACGGATAGGATATGTCACTTTCGTGTCGCTCACTGTCCACACACAAAACAAAACATAAGCACGTGCAGATTGTAGTTTACCTGAAACACTCCTGAGTCAGCATGTACTCTCTCTCTCTCTCTCTCTCTCTCTCTCCCCTCTCTCTTCTCTCTGTGTGAGTGTTTGCATGTGCGTGTGCAGGCGTCTGAGTTGTGTGTGTGTGTGTGTGTGTGTGTGTGTGTGTGTGTGTGTGTGTGTGTGTGTGTGTGTGTGTGTATTACCAAGCATATATGTCTGTATGTATGAGAGAGACAATGCGTGCGCACATGCACGCCCCTTTCTCTCCACCTCCCCTCCCTCCCCCGCACATGCACGCACACACGCTTACAGACACGCATGTGGACACACACACACAGGCGCACGCGCGCACATGCACACACATACGCACACACACACACACACGCGCGCGCATGCACACACACGCACCCATGCACACAGATTTCCTGGAAATGTGCGTGTGCATGTATGCATGTGTGTGTGTGCATGCGTGCGCACGTGTATGTGTGTTTGTGCGCGCATGTGCGTGCGTGCGTGTGCGCTTGCGTGTGTATGTGCACACGTGTGTGTGTATGCGTGACACACAGACAGACACACAGACAGAGAGAACATGTGTGCTGGTATGCGCGTGTGTTTGCTTATGTGTGCTACTTTGATCCAAACACATGTATATGCTTATGTATCCATGTAATCATGTATACAAGCACATCGTGTACTGAAGTACACGTGGTTTGTTTGTTTGTTGTGTGTGTGTGTGTGTGTGTGTGTGTGTGTGTGTGCGTCGGCGTGCGTGCGTGCGTGCGTGCGTGCGTGGTGCGTGGTGCGTGTGTGTGTGTGTGTGAGTGTATGTGCGTGCGTGCGTGCAATGGCTCGCTATTTGGATGTTTTTATAAGTGTAAGTGTATTAATTTGGTCAAGGCAGTAAGGAACTGCTTTTCAGGAGAGAGAGAGAGAGAGAGAGAGAGAGAGAGAGAGAGAGAGAGAGAGAGAGAGAGAGAGAGAGAGAGACGAACTAATGGACAGACAGAGATCATCAAACCTAACTTATTTTTCTACTGATCCATCATCATCATCATCATCATCATCATCATCAATCAACACCATCATTATCATCGAGATGGATGACGATGACGATGACAACAATGTGCACGGCGACGACTACAACAATAAGGAGGACGGGGATGATGATGATAATGACGATAGGGATGACGATGATAATAATGACGATGCATGATTATGATGACGATGACAACAGAACCAGCAATAACAACAACAGCGACGACGACGACGATAACGACGATGACGACAATGATGATGATAATGATGATGATGATGATGATGAGGATGATAGATAGAAATGACAGAGAGGGGGAGTGGATAGACAGACACATGACAGGTGCAGCTAGATTGTGATGGACAGTTGTGTGTGTGTGTGTGTGTGTGTGTGTGTGTGTGTGTGTGTGTGTGTGTGTGTGTGTGTGTGTGTGTGTGTGTGTGTCCGCGCGGCGCGCTGCGCTACGCGTCTGTCCCCTACGTCTGTGTAGGTTGTGGGGTGCGTGTACGTGTATGGTGTGTGCGTCTGCGTGTGCGTGCGGCGTGGTGCGTGCGTGCATGCGTGTGTGTGTGTGTGTGTGTGTGTGTGTGTGTGTGTGTGTGTGTGTGTGGTGTTACACTGTATTTGTGAATTACTGATGTTGTGAAATGTTACGCTACATTCATAAGATTGTTCATTTTGTGATTTGAGAATTTTCATTACAAGACATACGCAAAAATACCGCTACTTTTTATAACTGAGGAACCTCCATCCTTATCTCATGAAAAAAGAAAAAAGATATTAGAGGAAAAATAACTTGAACGCAGGTTTGCATTTCCATGAAATAAGTAAATATCAGTTTGGAATATGCATGTGTGTTGGCACAGGCACGCGCGCGTGTGTGAATACCAAGGTGGCACTGCTTTTATGAACTGTGCATCATACAAATTAAGAAAGTTGAAATATTGTTTCCTCGATCAATTAAGTTTTCATTTGAAAAATCTGTATGTCCGATAATATTTTTGATTCTTTAATAAAACTCGTACATCTCCCGTTCTTCCGATCCTGAACATACAATGACATTGCTGCTTTTTTCGTCTTTCTGTGGCTTTGACATTCTGATTCACTCACTGGTTTCAACAGCAAGTGTTTACGCTTGTACGTCTTTCGTTCATATCATTCAACAGGCTTCGATAGATATCCAGAAACTGGTTTATTTTACATGAGCAGATCTGGGTGTGGTTGTATGCCGAGGAATGAGCACCGTGGTGACACTGCCTCCTAGGAGGTTAAGAAATTAGAGGTAGTAATACACAATGAAAGAAAAAGAAATTTCAAAAAGTGAAATTGAATAGATTAAAACAATATGAAGCAAAAGATAAAATGGAACGAAATTAAATAAAACATATTAAAATAGACTAACAGAAATAAAATAAGATAAAATCATTTGCAAATGAAATGAATTGTATTGAAAGTAGAAAATGAAAAATAGAATGGCACATAAGAAGATGAAATGAATGAAGGTAATTAAAAATAGAATGAAATAAACAAAACAATGCAAAATGTTAAAATGTCACCACTAGAAGGGTAGTCCAGAGGACGCAGACCTCTGCTAAATTGAACTGGATTCCGAATCCACCCTTTGGATCAGGTCAAAAGATTAATAGATTAAGGTAATAAAAACAATAAAATGAAACGAGACAGAACAAATTACAGATAAATCACATGTAGAAGGGTAGTGAAGAGAAGACATGTGCTAAGTTTGTCTGGATGCTGAATCCACTCTCTGCATCAGATTATGAGCGGGGAAAAATTCTGCCAGGTGAAGTGAAAGTTGGAACTGACAGAAAGTGTTGCTTCCCATGCATGTACTTTTTGAAACAAGACATGGGAATACAATTGTCAATGTTTATATGATCAAGTTTTAATTTTTCATACACTACACAACGCCGTAGACAGTTATTGATTAAAGACTCCACCCTTGTGTCACTCATTTCAGCTTCCAGACCACAGCCTCACCTAGACTCTCTCACCTGTCAACCACCAGCGGACGTCACAGACCTCACGCTATGTCAAGTCACCTTTAAGTCCCACTCAAACACCAGTCAGGATAATTTTACAGCAAAAAACACCATACTAGTTTGAACATTTCTTATGATAGGTCCTGTACAATTTGGCAAGAATTATGACTGCATACAAAATTTGTTCTCCTATCGGCACAAAAAAATAGGTCATTTTCATCACAAAATTTAGAAAAGTAAGCGTTTATGTCATAATCGAAAACTACAAAAATTAACCAAAATTCGTTAACGTTTATTACATCATAAAACAGACTGGCGTTATTCGAAAGGCTAAAGTTTGCAACAACATTCATCATGTCTAACGTTTTGAAATAAACAAACTTTCAGAAAGCAACAACCTAAAACAAGAGAAGAAACCATTATCCTAAACGTATTGGAAAAGGTCATATCATATCTTTTGACATATTCTCGATTAATACACCACAGACACTACTCAAATAAACAAAAAATGGACTCCGTCTAACTGCAGCAATCAACACTCAAATGCTTACACAGATTCTCTTGCAGAGGGAGAGGGGGGGGGGGTGGTAATAGGTGGGGGGAGCAAGATAGGGTGTGGTTCTGGAAGGAAAAAAGAATGGAGACAGACAGACAGAGAGGCAGGCAGACAGACAGACAAACATTAAGTTAGATAAATAGGCGTATAAGCATCAGTTCTTAATGTAATATAGAATTACTTGTAAACTGGTAGCAAAAGCCAAAGGTCGGCTGACTGCGTTTAACCTTCCTGATTTTGAAAGGAAGCAGAGAAAGGTTTATTGTAAACGTTGTGAGCGTACCACCTCCCGATTTTTAACACTCTACACAAGTAACTGCCAACTGCTAAATAAAATGAGAGAGAGAGAGAGAGAGAGAGAGAGAGAGAGAGAGAGAGAGAGAGAGAGAGAGAGAGTTTCAATCGCATCATTCTAATATTCCTCAGATTGAATAGGTTTGTTGATGGGCATAATTAGACATATGCAAATTTGAAACAAGCAGTATATGTTTAAAAAGCTATTCATCTGCCTTGTAGAGCATGCACAATGTTTCTGTGTATGCTGGTATACGATAGAACACGATAGAACTGACTTGTGTTGAAGAGAATGACTTTGTACAGTCTTTATTCTGATTTCATGTAGAACGTTACAACAACAACAACAACAACAACAACAACAACAAAAAAGGGGGGGGGGGGGGGGGGAGAGAGAAAAAGAATCAAAGGTTACAAATTTGTGGCTTTTATCAAATGCACATCTTCAATTTTTCAAGATTGTCTATGTTTCATCATTGTGAGGAGCAAAATAGATATTCAATAATTTTGGGAAGTCTTCATAACGATGTCGTGTAGCCTACAAAGTTGACTTTTTAACAAGGTAGCAAGGTTGCCACTTTTATGAAATGCACTTGTAAAAACCAAAATCCATGTTTTTTGAGATGCTATGGAATATTTAGGACACAACATTATACTATCTTCCAAAATTTTGATCACGTATAATTTCAGAGCAATCAGTATCACTCAACTGCTCAAAATGTACCTATGCTCAAACAAGAAAGGAAAAACAAATTGGGGTGAAAGCATTTTCCGACTCAAGATACCAGTATCTGTAGTGTGGGCGGACACTACTTCTGTGTCTGGCTCCTGCCTGTTGTAAGTAAATGCATGAGTACAAATCGACCGTGGTAGTATGCATTACTTGCACTGTGTCCATAGCAGATGACCATGGCTAAACGAGAACATAATTAGATATGCATATTAAAAGATGGTCTGCACTTTTTACATGACCACTGTGGGGATGATTTCAAAAAGCAAAATGAGCCTTTTATAGGGACGTTGAACAACACCATAATCACAAAGTACGTAAACAAAATCGGACTAGAACATTTTACAAAATTATACATAAAGACATGAGCAATGAACCTATTAAAATAATAGAAATTAACAGTTACAGGGTCAGATGAGTACCAAGGCAAGCCCATGAAAGTAGTGTAAAGAATCACAACAAACAGGGTCATTACTTAGCGTTAAAGTCTGGGTAAACAAGAGAAACAAAGCAGATCATGTACCGAAATGTGATCATTAAGTACAAGGAAGAGATTTAAACGAGTCTGTACCGTCAGATATCTAAATATACATAATATACTCACTTAATATACTGTATGAGGAAGGGAAACACACATTTTGTATGCCACACACCAAAAATGACAATAAAGTCTGTACGAAGAATAGAAAATGAAACAAAGCACAACACCAAAACATTACCATGAATCAAATGTAAAGGGAATAAATATTTTGATGATGATGATGGTGATGATGAAAATTACAACAACAACAACAATAATAATGATGATGATGATGATGGTGATGATGATGAGCAGCAGCAGCAGCATGTTGTAGCCAGACACTAAAACATTCAGTTAATATTTGAAGGAGCAACATGAATATAGTAGTTTGCTGGGTCACGTATCAAAGTATGAAGTTAAAGTAAGGAAGACAAACTTATCAAAACATGAACATACCATAAATGTTGAGAATTCTACCTTTGTCATACAGAGAAACAAAACATATTGAATTATGTAGACGTTGAGGTGTTAAACGAGGTCTGACAGCTACATACACATTAACAATCCTTTTGTTTTCACCAATGGGCACAGCAGATGTCTATGCACACATCTATACGGTAGTCTTGTGACCATGAGTAAGATTCATGGTCACTTCTCGCCATATCAGGTTTCTGGTTCTGGCTAATGGTCCTGAACGTGATCTTGACGGACGCCAATTCGGTTTGTTTGTGCAGCTGACATAATGATAACAGAATGACGAATCAGTCTCAATTGATTCTTCAGCGTGTGCAATATGTTGTAGATTTGTGGCACCATCGCAAAATCCAGTCACAGTGTTCTGTAGGTCTTCTGCGCTGTGTCTGTCTGTGCGCAACCTTACACGCATCAACAGAAGTTCCAGGGAATTAGCAAAGATTTTACACCAAGCTAAAAATTGACTGTAGTTTGTTTGATCTAAAGTGTACGCAAATATTGTCAACACCGGTGCACCTTTTTTGACAACATTAAAGACACCAGCAAAACTTTCTTCAGAAAGCATAAGAAAATTAAATACACACGCCACTCTCAATGAGGGAAGAGCTGCCGTTAACTTATTCCATGAATCACAAGACATTTCTTTTGTCTGACAAGGGTTGAAGCAACTGAGTAAAAGTTGAGTCAAGCTTGTGTTTTGCTGAGGAAGTTGGTTCAGAATCACATCATTGACATAGCACAAAGGCAGGCTCTGTTTCTTCAGGTTGGAAAACTTAGACAGAAAATCAGTCAATGGAGATGAGGTCGGGTCAGGTCCAGAGAGTAGACTGCTTTCTGCTCTGTCGGACATTCATCATAAATCTGTAAGTTTGTTAAAAACTTGCATCGAGGATCAGAGGCACACAAGTTAGCAGAACAGCAAGTAGATAGAATAGATCTTGAAGACTTCTTCATGTAAACACCAAGTGTAATTCTGATATCTTCTTTGGTGGTGACAGAGTGTTCTATAAACTCTGACCAGTTTTGTCCAGTCCTCGACTCTTGGAAAAAATTAAAATATCTGTTATCATTAATTTCTATCAGCAGTAATACTAAAGCACAGGAAGGAGTGACAAGATGTTTAACCATGCAGTCAAACGTGCATGGTTCAATATGAAAACTGTTAGCACGGAAATAGATACTTCCAAAAAACCGCCCTAAACGTTTTAGTTTTTTCAATGTTGCTGGGCGCATATAATTACAGGTTTCATATACATGTCCAGAGTCGTTTGGCTCCAAACGAAGTACTGATCGCTTATACTTAAGCAATTGTTTGCAAGCGTTTCGAACATTTAAGTGTGTGTTAAACAGCCGAAACAAGTCCTTAAGCCTTAGGGACTTACATATTCTTAGCCAGACTAGTGAGGGTAACTGGCCCAGAGTCTGAATTGATTCTGGTGACTCTTCCATTTCTGTTGATGGCAACCTTGTGATGTCACTGGTGTCTTGGATGATTCTGCACACAAAAAATAAGCAATAAAAATGACAAATCACCAGACACATAATTTCAATGTTGTAAATAAAATTCGATTGTTGATGCCAAAAACATTTTGCGGTTGCTCTTGAGATATTGACAGTAAATGAAAACCATATCATCAAATCTGAAATAAATGTTAGCGAACCGCCAAGAGAAACGTGGACAAACGAGTCACAAGACAAAACACGACGCGTTTCGGCCTCTTAGGTCTTTTTCAGGCACGACACAAACAAATATGACAATGAAAATGAACGAGTTTGTCACTTAGCTTGGATCTCTTCAGCGCAAGGTAGGCGCTGAATCATATTATCAAATCAAAACGGTCAGTCACAATCAAAGATGGTCATTGAAAAACACTAAACATTAAAAAAGACTATTTTTTTTTAAAGAAAGGGCATTAGTTCCGCCAGACGATACTAACAAACAGATTACAGGACAAAACACAATGCATTTCGACCTCTTGGGTCTTCTTCAGGCAAAAACAAGCAACATTTAGGACAATGAAAACAAAGAACGAGTAATCACTTATCTTCTTACATTCGGCGCAAATGTTCAAAACTAAACATCAAAAGACTGTCATGATCTGCTGTGCGAATTCAGAATATCTAAGTGAATATACAGGAATACAGAAAGAATCTAAAAAAGCCATTGGAAACGTTAGCAGCTTTTGTGAGCTGGATGCAGATCTTGACAAAGAAAAAGCTAATCTGTTGATTGAAGCGAAGGTCAGTCGTCCACTGCCTCCCCTTCCACCTCCCCTCCCTTCCACCCTACTTACTGAGCAGATTCTGCCCACCTCCCCGCTTTTTTGGGAGGGAGAGGTGTCTCTGTCTCCTACTCTCCCCTTGTGTTTATTGAATGGTGCACTGGTTGAATAGCTACTGACCGGGTGAGAAATGAATGTACATTTTATGCATATTTTCTCTTGTAATCAGCATACCTGTTATACTTTTTAACGAAAATTGTTTCCTTTGTGTGTGGTGTCTGTACTGATTCTGTGACTGAGTGACAGACTGACTCATTTCACATTTATTGTATTCATGTAAAATGGTTTGAATCCACATCCAACGAGGAGCAAGTTTTATAAATTTCTTTCCCTATGCCGATGAGATAAAACGATATAAAACTAAAATAGTTCAACTGAAGGTTGTGAGCAGATGTCTAGGCACATATGTTAATTTAAAAGACATTGAGATTCGTAGTAATGATAAGTGTAGTTTTTGTGGAACAATTAAAGACAATATTGATCACGTGTTTTTGGAATGTACATATGTCCGTTTCGTTTAGAATGCATTTGCAGCTCTGAGACAGAAAAATGTGCGAATGCAGAGAACATAACAGTTGCTGAATCACCTGTATTAGGTTTTGAGGTAAACATTTTGACAGTGCTATTTATTTCATTAAGCCGTAGAAACTTACATCTTCTTAGCCAGACTAGTGTGGGTAACTGGCCCAGAGTCTCAAGTGACTGCTGTGAATATTCCATTTCTGTTGATGGCGACCTTGTGACGTGACTGATGTCTTGGATGATTATGCAGTGCTGTCCACTTCAGCTTTTGATTCTGTACACAGAGAATAAACAACAAATCCCCAGACAAATGATTTCAATCTGGTACATAAAATTCAATTGTTAACACCAAGATCATCTTGCAGATGCTCAAGGGACATTGACAGTAAATGAAAACCATATTAGCCAAACGAAAGAAAACAAAGTTTAGTTACACTCGAAAACGTTAAACATTGAAAGACTGTCATAGCCTGTCATGCGAATTCGGAAAATAGTGGGTACATGCTTGGGAACAGCGAAAGAAACTAACCTGTATTGTAAAAGTGAGCAGTTTCTATGAAATGTTGGATGCAGATCTTGACAAAGAAAAATCTAAAATGTTGATTGAAGGGAAGGTCAAGCGTCCATTGCCTCCCCTTCCGCCTCCCCTCCCTTCCATCCTACTTACTGAGCAGATTCTG
>CM065736.1:26881174-26886174 GCA_033310375.1 Conus canariensis
AAATCATAGCTAACACTGTCAAACGCTTTTTCAAAGTCTAAACATAAAAGTATCCCAGGTTTTTTGGATATAATCATATAATCAAGTATATCATAAATAAGACGAATGTTATCTCCCAAATACCTGTTTGGAATAAAACCAGTCTGGTCTTCATTGATGATAGAGGGAAGCACACATTTTAATCGGTTGGCTATACATGTGGATCCTATTTTATACACAGTGTTCAAAAGTGAAATTGGTCTCCAATTTTTGATTCGGTCTTTGGGCTTGTCACCCTTTGGAATGCATACGATAATGCCTTCTTTTTGTGTCGAAGATAGTTCATTTCTATCGAATCCATCGTTTAACGCTCTTACAATATATGGACCAAGTTGTAACCAGAAACATTTGAAGAATTCTGCTGTGAAGCCGTCGCTGCCAGGACTTTTCATATTACGCATGTGTTTAAGGGCAATACCGGCTTCTTCTAAAGTAATTTTGCCTTCCAAAGAAGTTACCTGACTCTCAGTTAATACTGGTAAATTATTTACTAAATCTAGAATTTCACAAGATTCAATATCTCTTTTAGAATATAATTTTTGATAGAACTTATTAACTTCTTCGGCAATTTCATCACTGTCACTTAAAATAGATCCATTATCCAGCGTAAGTTTCGTAATATTTTTACAAACGTAATTTCGTTTTTCAAGTCCACAAAAATAATTGGTTATTTTTTCCCCTTCTGCGACCCATCTCGCCCTTGAACGCAGCAACACACCTTCCATCTTCTTTTCCCGAAGTGTAATCAACTCTTGTTTATAACTTTCAAGTTCACGTCTTTCTTCTTCAGATAATACCACTTTCTTTTCAAGTAAAGAAATATTACTTTCAAGATGTTTCTGTTTTTCTCTGTCCTTCCGTTTCTTCATCGTTGCGTATGATATAGTTTTGCCTCGAATTTTCATAAGTAATGTATCCAAAAAAAGTTGATCAGAAATAACAAACTGGATTTCTGATTTAGGAATCTGGGCCAACCCACAGCGACAATATGGTAGAGCTGCATATTCCTCAATAACTGTTTGAATTACTTGGTTTATGTCTTCTATATAATTGGTGTCTTTCAACAATGAACTATTGAATTTCCATAATAGATTTCTCTTTATCTCTTTACCTTGCTCTAGAGTTATTAGAATTAAGGAGTGGTCAGATCGATATCCTGGTAGAATATCTGCGTCTGTTACATGATTACATAACCAATCGGAAATAAGAAAAAAATCTAAACGGCTCTGCTGACATGGGTTATTTCTCCTCCAAGTATACCTTCGTAATTCGGGATTTAAATCACGCCAGATGTCAGTTAAGTCTAGGCTGTCCGTCATGTTTTCTATTTGCTCTTGTGCTTTAGGATTATTGTTATGTCTGTAATTATAACAGTCCAAGGAGTAATCACGTACCAAATTCCAATCACCTCCAATAATGACATTTTCAACTCCAACTTCTCTAATGTGTTCTTCCAACTCCACATAAAACTCAGGCTCATCACGATTGGGCCCGTAAATACTAACAATAAGACATTCTTTATCCATTATTTTAACGGATGCAAAAATATAATTACCTGCCGTGTCTTTATAAACTTTTCTTAACTGAAAGTCAAAATTATTACTGAACAAAATAGCTACGCCCCTTGAATGTGAATTATGAGACGCAAAATAGCATTTGTAACCCCACTCTGAACGAATATAATTCTCTAACTTCGGTTTGAAATGAGTATCCTGCAGCAAATATATTGAGTATGCTTTCCCCCTTAAATAATTAAACACGTCTCTTCGCTTTTGTGGGTTGGCTAGACCCTGACAATTCATGGATGCAATTGTTACTTTGTTACTCATATTGACAGCTAAATGTAACATGAGTCATACCAACATATGGACACATTACCATGTTGACATATAAAACCGAACCAAAATGAAAACGAAAATCTGAGCAAATCGTGTACAAGTCCATAACAACAGTTGCTCCGCAAAGGTAATTTCTAGCCATATGCAGATCAGAGCTTTTTACATGACCATGCACAACGGCACACACCAAAAACAGCCTCAAGATCTCCGAAACATATACGTTAAAAAAAACTGATAAATGTTCATAAAAAGGAAAAATGAATACACAAGACATGCACATACACACACATAGAAACATCATAAAATAAAATTTCTAGGTAGATCTGTCTCGGGCAGAGAAAGAAACAAACGGAGAAATAAAATGAAAAAGAACATTCCTTCTTTCCCTCCATCTTCAGCTGAGCACGTGCTCACCCGTGCAAGGAGAAAGAAAAAAAAAAATATAAAAGGAGAAGAAAGCGTGTCAACATCAGGGATTTCCACTTAAAGTGCTACATCAACAACCTACCAACTGTTAATCCACTGTCGTCCATTACGAAAAAAACCGACACACATACACTCTTATAATGTTCACTGTTTCCACACACACACACACACACACACACACACGCGCGCGCGCGCGCGCAAACACACACACACGTGCGCGCGCAGGAAAACGGGACCCACTCAAACACAAACATATCAACACACACACACACACACACACACACACACACACACACACACACACACACCACACACACACAATTTCCCCCTCTCCCCCACATACATGCTCATTTGTCCGCAGATATGCACACACGCACGCACGCGCACACACACACACACACACACACACACACACACACACACACACACATACACACACACACACACACACACACAAACGCGCGCTCGCAGGAAAACGCACGCCCACACAAACATATATGATCACTCAATCACACACACACACACACACACACACACACACACACACACAACAAAACATAATCAGTCAGGAACACCATTCATTACACATATTCTATCATATACCAACAAGGGAATTTGTTTTGAAGCAACATGACACCATCTCGTTTCACAAATATACACAGAAAGAACATACTGAAAATGACAAATCGTGGTGTGAAATAAATGTATTTCACACAACAAGTCACACAAAATGGGCATCTCTGTAGAATATAATACCTTCCGTTTTATAAGAAAAACATTTCCATTGCATTGACGCCATTCTCTCTCTCCCTCCCTCTCTCTCTCTATACACACACACGCGCGCGCGCGCGCGCGCGCGGGCGCACGCACACATGCACACACACACAACACACACACACACACACACACACACACACACACACACACACACACGCACACACACACACACAGGCCCGCTCTAGCGAGCACTCGCGCACGCTTCCCCTTCACCGACCCTCTCTCCTTCCTACCCCCTACCCCCGCCACATCCGCATAGGCGTATAAACGCGCGCGCACACACACACACACACACGCACACACACACACACACACACACACAGGTGAAAGCACATACACTCATATTTTCACTGACATTCACCTTCCCCTCTTCCCCCCCCCCCCTCCCTCTCTCTCTTTTGAAGCAAAAATAAATCGAAAGAAATTCTAGCAAGCAAATGCATGGGAAATGAAAGAAAAAAGAAACTGTTCTATTGTGGGGGAAAAAAAAAATCAGAGATGGCCTTTAACTAGTTTTAAAGTCTGTCGGTAAACAGGAGTCGCAAAGGGAGGGGGGCACAAAGGAGATTCTTCCCAAACCACGTTCTCCCCACGACTCCGCACCATCCACCTCATGTATACCATATCAGTCTCTCTCACATTTTAAGTCAAACTGAACCATAAGAACTTGTATCCGTTCAGACACAATGAAATGGCTATTGGAGACGAAAACAGCAATCATCTTCACCATCATCAGCATCATCATCATCATCATCATCATAATCATTATCACCATCACTATTCTCATAATACTAATAGTAATAACAATAACAATGAAAAACTATCGTCAAAAATGTCCTAGGCATTTCAACTCAATATTTTTGCTATATTTTCAACAAAGCATGTTTTTCTGATAGTATTTGTTAATATTTTCGGCCTCTGAATCCCTATCAACCACAATCTTATGAACAGTACAAAAGACTGCAACATAATAAATTAAGGATAAAAAAGGAGAGGAACGAGAGAGAAAGGGAAAGGAACGAGAGAGAGAGAGAGAGAGAGAGAGAGAGAGAGAGAGACAGACAGACAGACAGACAGACAGACAGACAGACAGACAGACAGACAGACAGACAGACAGACAGAGAGAGAGAAGACAACCAACACAATGAAGTGGGCCATCTGTCCGTGCCAAGGGAACAGTGGGAAAAACATCAAACAAAAAAGCCATGATAGGTGTTTTTTTTTTTTCTTTTCCCTCCTTTTCTCTCAAAACGAAGAAAGAGAAGAAAAAAAAGAAAAGAAAAAGGGAAAAACATTCCACGTATACAGAAACATAAGAAACTAGAAGACGGAGGTGGGTATAAGGTGGCGGTATCAATCACAAAAAGCCCTGTAACTAAAATGCTCAGGCCCAAAGTAACTGGAGAGAGAGAGAGAGAGAGAGAGAGAGAGAGAGAGAGAGAGAGAGAGAGAGAGAGAGAGAGAGAGAGAGAGAGGGAAATGACAAAACAGCTAATGTAATGAAAGAGACCATCTCCCCATGTCAAGGAGAACAATTAGGTGGGTACGACATCAAACTAAAGCCATGAAGAAAAATACAAAAAAATCAACGTATGCAAAAAAAAAAAAAAAAAAAAAAAAAGACAAAAGGCATTAAAGCAGTGGGGACAGAAGGAGGCAATATCAAGAGAGAGAGAGAGAGAGAGAGAGAGAGAGAGAGAGAGAGAGAGAGAGAGAGGGGGGGGCAGACAGACAGACAGACAGACTGAATGACCGACTGACTGACTGACCGACCGACCGACCGACTGATCGCACATTCATAGAATTGAAAAAAGATGCAAACACAAACAAACAAAAAACACACAACTACAATTTCATTACACTATCTTAAACTTTCACAGGGTTTTACATGCAACTGATATTAATAGGTCAACAGGGGGG
>CM065736.1:26893674-26898674 GCA_033310375.1 Conus canariensis
CCCCCCCCCCCAACCCCTCCATGTCTCTCGTCTAACAACCCCTATATCCTCCATCTCTTGTCTTTGTCAAATTTCCCATGTTTCTGTCTCTTTCTTTCCCTCTGTTTGTCTCTGTCTCTGTCACCCTCTGTCTGACTGTCTGTCTGTCCGTCTGTTTGTCTGTCTGCTCTGAATGTCAGTCCAACTGCCTACACCTCTCTCTCTCTGTCTTTCTCTCTTTCTTACTGTCTCTCTCTCTCTGTCTCTCTTTCTCTCTCACTGTGGGTTCTACCGCCCTCTGTCTGTCTGTCTGTCTCTGTCTCTCTGTGTGTATGTGTGTGTGATTCAGGCAATGTCTCTTCAAAACCATTTTATGCACTGTGCTTTATGCTCTGTCTTCCTCCCTATTCCCCAGTAACGCTTCTTTTTGTCAACTATCAAGGACAATCTGGGCAAACACGATACCCACAATACTCCAATAAAGTCCAATATTTCGGCAGAAAAAGGTCCTATACTTAATGGGGACACAAAAGGAAACCTTTCCATCAGATCCGTTAGGATGTCTATTAAAGAGGTTTTGACTTTGACAGAGTATTGCCTACAAATGTGGCATAACAACAATAACAACAACTAACAACAACAACACACACACTCAAACACACAGACACACAGACACAGTCAGACAGACAGACAGACAGACAGACAGACACACACACACACACACACCACACACACACACACACACACACACATACACAGACAGACACACAGACTCACATACACACACACGTGCGCGCGCACACGAGCACCCAAGCAACCAAGAAACAGAGAAACAAAGTTGTGGTGGGCAGGTTTTCTTATGTAACCCCCTCCTATATCAAACATTTCTCGTCAAAATAAGAAAATTGATCTGCTGAAATAGAATAGCATTGTGCGTCCTCTCGTTAGAAAATCCTTAATATTTTCTGTAGCCACATTGTCCATATTTTGAAGGAAAGAACTTGAGTAAGTGTGGTCTACAAAAGAAAACCCCTTTTTACCTGACTGTATTTCTGACTGTGTGTGTGTGTTTGCTGGGGGTAGGGGAGAGGGGCAGGCCAACTGTGGGGGCGTGAGCGTGGATGTGTGTAGGAAAGAGTTGGTAAGGCTGCAGGACATGGTGCGAATGTGCATGGGAAGAGAGTGTTCATGCTAGTAGTTACTAAAACAATTCAATTTTGTTTTATCCCCCCATACCACCGTATCATAAGACAATGTTTGAACAATAACCGAGAGGTAGAATATTGATGGTTCTTCCTGCCGATCAAAGATCATTATAATTTTTAGTGCATGAGAACATCAAAATTGGACGACATATATTGGCATTTGCTTAATGAAGCTTTTAGTCTGCTTTATAGAGCACATTTTTCCCTGTAGTATACCGAGGGTGCACAGTAAAATAGGGAGAACCTCAGGGAGACCTTGACAGCAGAGAAGAAGTCCCCCCCCTCCCTCCCCCCCCTCCCCTCCAAATGATTCAGACTGAATTTCTGACACTGTAAGGGGGCTGGGCCCCATCCAGGGCACGACTCTTAGATGCCCCATTGCTGTCTGAAATATTTTTGGCGCTGCCGGGATTCGAACCTCCACCTCCAGCATGGTTGGGCGCGTCACCAGGCGTGCATGTTTTGGTGAGTGTCTTACTCACACCACTGTTGGGCACCTGCTGTATGTCGTGACATTGAAGCCTCATGATATTCTTCTTTGTTCCTTCTTCTGTCACAATCGGCTGGGGCACTTTTCATCTTCCCCTGTCATTCCCTTTAGGGTTCTGGTCCTTTTCTCACTAGAAATTGCAGGCAGCGTCATGAGACCATAGGCTGGTGAGCCTACAACGTCCCTTGCTCTACCCTCTATGGCAGTGCATTTTTTACATGGATGGCCGATTCCCTCATGCTGCTTGCTAGACTGTCACACTCCCCAGTGCTGGACGTGTGAGCTGTCTCCATTCTGCTTTCATGTGGCTCGGTAATATCAACATATACTACTCAACACTTGCTAGGGATCAGATATTCAACACACTGTAATGGTCCAGAATATTTGTCAATCAAAACTCAAACGGTCAAATACTGTTAATTAGTCATTATTTCATCCAAACCAAACAAAAATGAGGGAAATTCCATCAGATAAACCAAGAAACAGAATGGACAAATGACACAACCCCTAAAAGCCACCTGAAACAGGGCATGGAAGGGAAGAGTCAACCTGAACAATCCACTGCTGTCTGTGTGGAATTGAGAATGAATGGACTCTCAGTAATGTGTGTGACCACCACGGGCTGCGATCACAGCTCTACAACGCCTCCTCATGCTGCAGATGAGGTTCCTGATCTGCTGCTGGGGGATTCTGGCCCATTCTTCCTGGAGGGCAACTCCAAGGTCATGGATGTTCTGAGGCAGCTGCTCACGTGCTTGGACAGCTCGCCCAATGATATCCCAGACATGCTCAATCGGATTGAGGTCTGGTGAGCGTGCAGGCCACTCCAAGCGTGCAATTCCCTCATTCTGAAGGTACTGGTTGACAATGCGGGCACGGTGAGGACGGGCATTGTCATCCACAAGGATGAAGTCGGGACCAATGGCACCAGCGTAGGGTCGGACAATGGGGTGAAGAACCTCGTCACGGTATCGGGCTGCATTCATGGTGCCATTCTCCATCACCAGTAGATCGGTTTTGCCTTGCATTGAAATGCCTCCCCACACCATTACTGAGCCGCCACCATAGCGGTCATGCTGAGCAATGAAGTTGGGGTGGAATCGTTCATTCTGCCTTCGCCACACCCTCCTCCGGTCAGTCACGTCCAAACAAAACCTGGACTCATCACTGAACAAAACTGGAGTCCAGTTTGCAGCAGTCCAGCCTTGGTGCTCCAGTGCCCACAGCAACCTTGCTTGTTTATGTTGTCTGGTCAATGGAACCCGAATTGCTGGGGCCCTTGAATGAAGACCACCGTTGTGAAGCCTTCTCCTGACTGTCTGGGTTGACACCCGGTTCCCTGATGCGTTCTGGAGGTCATGTTGCAGCTGTGTGGCATTGTGGAAAGGATTTCTTCGTGCCTGGACAAGGAGATATATTGGTCCTCTCGCTGGGTTGTGACACGTGGGTGACCTCCAGAATGTCGTGGAGTGACTGTCCCTGTTGTTTGATATCGATTCCACATACGGGAAACAACGCTCTGGGATACGCCCAAGGCTCCAGCAACCTCTCGTTGCGATGACCCTCCTAGCAGCATCCCAACTCCTCTCGCCATATCTTCTGCGGAAAGGCGTCGTCTTTGTGCTTGCTGTCCATTGTGGTGCGATAAACACTGCCTGAATCACACTGAACCACTGTTTGCCGGTCCCAAAACAGCAAATGTGACGCTGACCTCTTCCCCTGTTTACCCCAGAATGAGGGGTCACGCAATTCACGCGCTCACCATGCTGCATGTTCCAGCGTGAAGGTGCAGGCAACAGTGTGATTGTCTTTCACATTGTTTTGTGTTGCTGGATCACGTGTTTATTGAAGTCAGTTCAAATGATTTTTTTCATACACTTTTTAATTGCTGATCCCTAGCAAGTGTTGAGTGGTATATCAGAATCGTTTGTTGTAATGAAATTGAGTGGAACACTATATTTCCCTTTATGCCACTCTCTCTGATGGTATCAGGATGGTTTCCCGGTTCTGGAAGGTGTTCCGTCCACACCAAGTCATCCCTTCCATCCAGTTAACGCCGTTTCCACGCTCTTGGTATCACAGCTGTTACAGATCATGGATTGTGGCCTTCAGCCTGTACAGCGTTGAGGAGTGAACTGCTGGCGGAATAGTGTCTCTTTTGGCAGTGCTTAAAGCAGACAGACAGACAGACAGACAGAGAGACAGACAGACAGAGAGACAGACAGACACACCCACCACACACACACACACACACGCACACACACACACACACACACACACCACGCACACGCACACGCACACCGCACAGACACACACACGCACTAACACACACACATACACACACACTAACACACAAACACACACACACACACACACACCACACACACACACACACACACACACACACACGCGGCGCCACACACACACCCACGCGAATGCGCACAAACACAAACACCCATACTGATATGCACAAACGCATACACATACAAATCTACACTCTCAGCACACACACACACACACACACACACACACACACACACACACCACACACACACACACACACACACACACCACGCACACACACACGCATAGAGACACACACAAACACACAGACACAGACACACACACACACACCACACACACACACCACCACACACACAGACACACACGACACACCCACACCACACACCACGCACGCACGCACGCACGACAGACAGACAGACAGACAGACAGCAAGACACACACACACACACACACACACCACACACACACACACACACACACACACACACACTAACACAACTAACACACAAGGTGTGTTTTTTCAGGTCTTGACTGACTGCCCTATGTTTTTATTTCACATGAAGCTCATTGCTGCCATTTCTTTCTTTGACTCTGGTAGGCTTTTGTTAGGATTTTAAAGCAGTGAGTGAGAATTCAAGTAAATTGGGAGTGAGAGATGATCAGTTTCAGAATATAACTGCTGTGCTTTGGCTGTCATTCAGTGGGCCCTTGGTCTTTTATGCTTGACAAAGGTTTTACAAATAAACCGAAAATTGCAATATGCTTATTGGGTGTACACACACACACACACACACACACACACACACACACACACACACACACACACACACACACACACACGCCGCCGCGCGCGCACGCACGCACACGCTTACAACGTCCCTTGCTCTACCCTCTATGGCAGTGTATTTTTACATGGATGGCCGATTCCCTCATGCTGCTTGCTAGACTGTCACACTCCCCAGTGCTGGACGTGTGAGCTGTCTCCATTCTGCTTTCATGTGGCTCGGTAAACACACACACAC
>CM065736.1:26901174-26911174 GCA_033310375.1 Conus canariensis
ACTGGATGGATGATGGGAAGGTGTGTAGTCCAGGTATGAATGTGCATCAGTGGATTTATACAAAATGGAGGTTTTAAGCAGTCCATCTTTGAGGGAGATGATGTCTAGGAAGTTGATTGACTGTGAAATGGTGTAGGTCAATTTGATGGATGGATGGAGGGTCTGAACAAAGTTGAGAAAAGTGTGGAGGTCTTGTTCAGGCATGGATGTGATTCCCAGTTCATCAATGTATCGTTTGAAGAGCTCTGGTGCGGGGCGTGTATAAGTGGTTGACAGGCAGTGTTCTAGGTGCCCCATAAAGAGGGATGCATGGAATGATCCCAGTTTGGTTCCCATCGCAACACCACTGATTTGCGAGACGGTATGGTTGTTAAATTAAAAGGTGTTGAGGATGAGGACTAATTCTGTAAGTCTGACCAGTGTAGCTGTGGGAGGGTGTTGTTGGTCAGGGGGCTGTTTTTTTAAGGAAAAATATGAGGGCCTTCAGTTTGTTAGCATGGGAGGGGGGGGGGGGTGGACGTGTAAAGTGAGACAACGTCAAGTGTAGAAAGGAGGCGGGGCTGAAAAGTAGGGTCTGTGTTGTATGAACTGATCATGTTGAGTGTGTGGATTATGTCTTTGAGGTAGGTGGGGAAAGTCTGTACTAAGGGTTGGAAGAGAGAGTCTAAGTATAGAGAAATGTGTTCTGTGGGGCAGCTACAAGTGAAACAATGGGTCTGCCAGGTGGTTTGGTTTTGTGTATTTTGGCACGCAGGTAGGTTATTTGTTTGAAGTATGTCATAATCAGGAGTTTGGCTGTGGTTGGTAAGTTGTATTGTTTGATTTCTTCCTTGATTGTGATTAAGACGAGTTTCTAGTTTAGTGGGAGGGGTGGTGTTGCGAGTGGTTTATAGACGTCTGTATCCAACAGTTGCCTTAGTGCTTCTTGTATACATAGTTGCATCTCTCAGACCACCAAGGCACCATCCTTGTTTTCAGGTTTGATGACAACATCTTCTCGCTGTCATAGTGATTCAAGGGCATTTTGTTTAATGAAATAAATCATTCATCATCATTATGCCCATTGCTCCCGGTGGAGCATAAGCCATCGACGACTCTTCGCCATCGCACTCGGTTCTGGGCTGTTCTGGTCATTCCAGTCCAGTTCGTCCCTTGTTGTTTCAGCTCCGCCTTAGTGTCTCGCCTCCAGCTGTTGCGAGGCCGGCCTCTCTTCCTCTTTCCCTGCGGGTTCAGGTCAGGGCTTGACGTGTGGTGCTGGACGCTAGCTTCCTGAGGGTGTGTCCGATCCAGCCCCACTTCCTTCCAGTATCTGCTTGGCCACTGGTTCCTGTCCCGCACGCTCCCACAGATCTTCGTTTCGGATCTTGTCCTGCCATCGGATTTTGTAGATGCACCTCAGACAGGTGTTGAAGAATGTCTGAATCTTTTGTTGCATCGTCTGTGTTGTCCGCCATGACTCGCATCCGTAGAGCAGAACTGACTTCACATAATGAAATAAATAACACTATGAAAATGTCTACGCCAAAACCTGATACAAGTGATTAAGTACGTCTTATGTTCTCTGCATTCGCACATTTTTCTGTCTCAGAGCTACAAATATATCTAAAAGAAATGAACATATGTACATTAAAAAAAACGAGACCAATATTGTCTTTGCTGTTCCACAAAACCCACATTTACAATTACTACGAATCCCAATGACTTTTAAAATAACATATGTGCCTAGACATCCGGTCAAAACCTACAGCTCAAACTATTTTAGTGTGATGTAGTTTTATCTCATGGGCATAAAGAAAGGAATCCATAAAACTTGCCTCTCGTTGGATGTGGATTCAAAGAAACCATTTTAAATGAATACAACAAGTGTGTGTCAATCAGTTATGGAATCAGTACACAAACCATACAAAAAGAGAACGATTGTCGTAAAAAAGTATAATAGATATGCTGATTACAACAAGAGAAAGTATGCATGAAATGTACATTCATTTCTCACCCGGTCAGTATTTATTCAACCAGTGCACCATTCAATAAACACAAGGGGAGAGAGGGAGACAGAGACACCTCTCCCTCCCAAAAAAGCGGGGAGGTGGGCAATGTAGTAGTGTGGAGAGGGGAGGTGGCAGATTGCTCAGTAGTAGGGTGGAGGGGGTGAGATCTGCCAGTAGTAGGGTGGAAGGGAGGAGGTGGGCGATCTGCTCATAGTGGTGAGGAGGAGTGGAAATGTCAAGTAGGTGAAGGAGGGAGGTGGCAGATTGCCTAGTGGGAAGGAGGGGTGGAACGGAGGCATGACGATGACCTTCGCTTCAATCAACAGTTTAGCTTTTTCTTTGTCAAGATCTGCATCCAGCTCACAAAAGCTGCTAACTGTTCCAATGGCTTTTTTAGATTCTTTCTGTATTCCTGTATATTCACTTACGACATTCTGAATTCGCACAACAGATCATGACAGTCTTTTGATGTTTAGTTTCGAACATTTGCGCCGAATATGAGAAGATAAGTGATTACTCGTTCTTTGTTTTCGTTTTCCTAAACGTTGTTTGTTTTTGCCTGAAGAAGACCCAAGAGGTCGAAATGCCTTGTGTTTTGTCCTGTAATCTGTTTGTCAGTATCGTCTGGCGGAACTAATGCCCTTTCTTTTAAAAAATAGTCTTTTAATGTTTAGTGTTTTTCAATGACCACCTTTGAGTGTGACTGACAGTTTTGATTTGATAACATGGTTTTCATTTACTGTCAATATCCCAAGAGCAACGGCAAAATGTTTTTGGTATGAACAATTGAATTTTATGTACAACATTGAAACTACTGGTCTGGTGATTTGTCATTTGTATTGCTTTTTTGTGTGCAGAATCATCCAAGACACTAGTGACATCACAAGGTTGCCATCAACAGAAATGGAAGATTCACCAGAATCAGTTCAGACTCTGGGCCAGTTACCCTTACTAGTCTGGTTAAGAATATGTAAGTCCCTAAGGCTTAAGGACTTGTTTCGGTTGTTTAACACACACCTAAATGTTCGAAACGCTTGCGAACAATTTCTAAAGCATAAGCGACCAGTACTTCGTTTGGAGTCAAACGTTTCTGGAAATGTACATGAAACCTGTGATTATATGCGCCCAGCAACATTGAAGATATTAAAACGCTTGGGACGGTTTTTTGGAAGTGTCTGTTTTAGTGCTTACAGTTTTCATATTGAACTATGCACGTTTGACTGCATGGTTAAACGTCTTGTTACTCCTTCCTGTGCTTTAACATCAGTACAGATAGAAGTTACTGATAACAGATATTCTAATTTTTTCCAAGAGTCTAGGACTGGAAGAAACTGGTCAGAGTTCATAGAACACTGTGTAACCACCAAAGAAGATATGAGAATTACACTTGGTGTTAACATAGAGAAGCCTTCAAGATCTATTCTATCGACTTGCTGTTCTGCTAACTTATGTGCCTCTGATCCTCGATGCAAGTTTTTAACAACCTTAGACATCTACGATGAATGTCCGACAGAGCTAGAAAGCAGTTTACTCTCTGGACCTGACCCAACCTCATCTCCATTGACTGATTTTCTGTCCAAGTTTTCGAGCCTGAAGACACTGATCCTGCCTTTGTGCTATGTCAATGATGTGATTCTGAACCAACTTGCCCAGCGAAACACAGCCTTGACTCAACTTTTGCTCAGTTGCTTCAAGCCTTGTCAGACAAAAGAAGTGTCTTGTGATTCATGGAATAATTTGACAGCAGCTCTTCCCTCATTGAGAGTGGCGTGTGCATTATGTTTTCTTATGCTTTCTGAAGACAGTCTTGTTGGTGCCTTCAGTGTTTTAAAAAAAGGTGCACCTGTGTTGACAATATTTGCACACACATTAGATCAAGCAAACTACCGTCAGTTTTTAGATTGGTGTAAAATCTATGATAATTCCCTTGAATTTCTGAACATGTGTGTAAGGTTGCGACAGACAGGCACAGCGCAGAAGACCTACAGAAGACAGTGACTGGATTTTGCGAAGGTGCCACAAATTTACAACATATTGCACACGCTGAAAGATCAGTTGAGGCTGATTCGTTATTCCGTTATCATTATGTCAGTTGCACAAGCGAACCGACTTGGCATCCGACAGTAGCCAGAGTCAGAAGCCTGTTTTGGCCAAAAGAGACCACGAATCTTAGTCATGGTCACAAGACTACAGAATAGATGTGTGCACCGACATCTGCTGTGCCCATTAGTGAAAACAAAAGGATTGTTAATGTGTATGTAGCTGTCATACCTCGTTTACCACCTGAACATCTACATATTTCGATATGTTTTGCTTCTCTGTATGACAAAGGTAGAATTCTGAACATTTATGGTATGTTCATGTTTTAATATGTTTGTCTTCCTTTCTTTAACTTCATCCTTTGTGACGTGACTCAACAAACAACTATATTCATGTTGCTCTTTCAAATATTAATTGAATGCTTTAGTGTCTGGTTACGACATACTGCTGCTGCTGCTGCTCATCATCATCATCATCATCATCATCATCATCATCATCATCATCATCATCATTATCCTCCTCCTCCTCATCATCATTCATCCTCATCCTCCTCATCCTCCTCCTCATTATTATCATCATCATCATCAACATCATTATCGTTGTTGTTGTTGTTGTTGTTTGTCATTTTCATAATCACCATCATCACCATAAGAATATTTATTCTCTTTACATTTGGTTCATGGTAATGTTTTGGTTTGTGTCATTTTCTATTCTTTATACAGACTTTATTGTCATTTTTGGTGTGTGGCATATTAAATGTACGTTTTCCTTCCTCATACAGGGATAACGCGTATATTTAGATAACTGACGGTATAGGCTCGTTCAGGTCTCTTCCTTATACTTACTTAATGATCATTTTTCGGTACATGACCTGTTTTGTTTCTCTTGTTTACCCAGACGTTAACGCTATCAAGTAATGGCACTGTTGTGATTCTTTACACTACCTTCTTGGCCTGCCTTGATACTCACCTGACCCTGTAACTATTCATTTCCATTATTTATACAGGTTCATTGGTCATGTCTTTAAGTATAATTATGTGAAATGTTCAGGGCCCTTTGTTTTTTTGTTTTTTTACATGCTTTGTGATGATGGTGTAGTTCAATGTCCCATTAACAGGCTCATTTTGCTTTTGGAAATTATCCTCACAGTGGTCATGTAATCAGTGCACACCTTTTTTTTTAATCTGCATATCTAATTATGTTCTCGTTTAGCTGTGGTCATCTGCTATGGACACAAAGCAAGTAATGCATAGTACCATCGTCAAGTTGTACTCATGCATTTACCCACAACAGGCAGGAGCCAGACACAGAAGTAGTGTTGGTCCAAACTATAAATACTGGTATCTTGGGTCGGAAAATGCTTTCACCCCAGTTTATTTTTCCTTTCTTTTTGAGCATTGGATACATCTTGAGCAGTTGAATGTTGCTGATTGCTGTGAAATTATACGTGATCAAAATTTTGGAAGACAGTTTAATGTTGTGTTCTAAAGATCTTAAGAGCCTCCCAAACAACATGTATTTTGATCCTTACGATAATGAAAAGTACACAATCTTAAAAGAATGAAGACGTACATTTCATAAGAGTGGCAACTTTGTTACCTTTTTTAAAAGCCAAGTGTACTCATTAAATCATTATGAAGACTTACAAAGATATTCAATATATGCATCTGGCTCCTCACAATGATGAAAAGTAGACAGTCTTGAAATATTGAAGGTGCACATTTGATAAAAGCGACAAATTTGTAACCTTTTTTTCTTCTTTTTTTGTTGTTGTAACGTTCTACATGAAATCAGAATTGAGACTGCACAAAGTCATTGTGTTCAACACAAGTCCGTTCTATCGTGTTCTATCGTATGCCAGTACATACAGAAACATTGTGCATGTACTATAAGGCAGATAGGTAGGTCTCTTGGGCATGTAGTGCTTGTTTCGGCTTTGCTGATCACTCTGCTTATGTCCATCTGCTCACCTTTCAAATCTAAGTAAAATTAGAGAGGTGCGTTTGAAAGTGTGCAAAATCGGGAAGAGGTAAGCTCATAACGTTTTCAATTCCCCTTCTCGGAGTTGTTTCCTTTCAAAATCATGAAGGTTAAATGTAGTCAGCCGACCTTTGGTTTTTGCCACCAGGTTACATGTCATTTCATATCACATTATGAACTGATGCTTAATCGCCCATTTATCTATCTGTCTATCTATCTATTGTCTGTCTGTCTTCTCTTTTCCTTTCACAACCATACCGCATTCCCCTCTCCCCGCCTATTACCACCCTTACTCTCCAATTCTCTCTCTATCTCTCTGTCTCTATCTCTCTGTCTGTCTGTCTGTCTGTCTGTCTGTCTGTCTGTCTGTCTGTCTGTCTGTCTCTCTCTCTCTCTCTCTCTCTCTCTCTCTCTCTCTCTCTCTCTCTCTCTCTCCAAGGACAACATCCACCATTTTGTCTATTTGAGTAGTGCCTGCGGTGAATTCATTGAGTAGATACGTAGTCACAGGATATGAGATGACCTTTTTCAGTACATTGAGGATGGCGCTTTCTTCCTATTGTTTTAGGTTATTTGCTAGCTGAAAGCTTATGTTTATTTCAAAACGATAGACATGACGAGTGTTGTTTCAAAACTTCAGCCTTTCGAATAAGGTCATGCTATTGTATGAGAAAATAAAACTTAACGATTGTTGAATTATTTTTTGTGGTTTTGTATTATGACATGAACGCTTACTATTCTGAATTTTTGATTCAAATGACCTTTTTTGTGCAAACAGAAAACGAACATTGTATGAGGTCATAACCAATGCCAAACCATACAGCACTTTTCAGGTTCCCATTGGTATGTGTGTTTGTCACTGTGAAATTATCCTGAATGACTGTGGAGTGGGACTTAAAGGTGACTTGACATAGCGTGAGGTCTGTGAGGTCCGCTGGTGGTTGACAAGTGAGGGAGTCTAGGTGAGGCTGTGTTCTGGAAGCTGAAATGAGTGACATGAGGACAAAGTCAGGAATTGATAACCGTCTACGAAGTCATGAGTTTTATGAAAAATTAAAACTTTATGATATAAACATTGACATTTTGTACTTCCGTGTCTTGTTTTTCTTTTCACAAAAGGTACAGTTCACACTTTATCTTCACAGGCAGATTTTTTCCCAACTCACAATCGGATTCAGAATCTAGTCCAACTAGCAGAGGTCTGCGTTCTTTTGACTATCTTGTACTTGTGATTTTTTAAAATTTCGTTTTGTTTTGTTTTGTTTCTTATGATTCAATTTCTATATAGTCCAATGTAATCCATTTGATTATATCCCATTCTATTTCTTTTATCTTCTATTCTTCATTACATATTATATCATTCATTTTGATTTTATCCTGTCGCATTTATGGCCTTCTATTTCATTTGTTTTATCTCATTTTGTTCCATTTCATACCATTTTTGTTTTATTTTATTTGATCTTATTCATTGTCAGTTTCTTTGTTTGCATTTCATTCATTTTATCCTGCTTTCTCTCAATTTCATCCATCTAGGAGGCAGTGTCCCCACGTTGCTCTTAGATCAGCACCCAAATCTGCTCAGGTAGTGTAAGTCACGTGCTGGGTATCTATCAAAGCCTGTCGAGTGATCTGAAGAAAAGAGGTAAAACCTTAAATATTTTTTGTTTAGGCTGGTTCGTAAAGCAGAATGTTATTGTCACAGAAAGACGAAAAAAGTTGAATGTAGGAACGGTAATTAATTGGATGTTTATGGTCGGGAGAAGGCGAACGAGTGTTCTTAAAAATGTCGAAAATATCATCAGACACAGAGATAATAAAATCCAAATTCATAATTGATCGAGGAAACAAAATCTCAACTTTCTATTTGTATGATGCACAGTTAGTAGAAACAGTGCAACATTGGTTTTCACAAAAGCGCTCGCGCATGTGCAAAAGCACATTCCATATTAATATTTGCTTATTTCATGAAAATGCAAACCTGCATTCAAGAATTTTTCCTCACACACACAACACACACACACACACACACACACACACACACACACACACACAGACACACATCTGTCTATCTACATATCTAGCTATCTACCTATGTATGTATGATATTATACATACATACATATTTTTCATGAAATAAGGATGGGATGCGCTTAGCTAACAATGTTGGCACATTCTTTTTTCCGAATGTCTTGTGAAACAAATTGGTCATACCACCTTATACATGTAGCGTGATTTCATGAGATTAGCAATGTCACAAATGTAGCGTAATACATACACGTACGCGCTCGCGCGCGCGCGCGCGCGCGCGCGCACACACACACACACACCACACCCCCACACACACACACACGCACCACCCACGACACACACACACACACACACACACATATATATATATATATATATATATATATATTTGTCAGATTAAAAACAAGCTAAAACCAAGCTTAAAAACATCTACAGATCTGTTTCTTGCATGTACAGTCGTCAGGATGTAGTGGGCTTGTGCTGCCAGTGTGATATATATAGGTTGCTGTTTTTTCCCCGTATTGCATGTGCTTTTGATTTTGTTCACTGATAAAAACTTCCATCTGTGTCTGCAATTGTTAACCATTTCTGTTCTAATATTTAAAGTTGCTAATTGTGGTTTGCATAGTATAATGTATTTCTCTGTTAGGCATAGATTACATCTTTTTGAAATGTTATTGTATGGTGCTGCTCTTTTTAAGATTTTCCAAGATAGGTTGTAGTCTGTGTTTTTATCTTTAAGTTTCCAAATGTATTTACTCAGTTCAGTTTGGTTTTTGTATCTTTCTTTGTTGAATGATTGTTTATGGTTTGCCTATCTAGTTTTGATTTCATTTTCAGTGATACCTACATATGTTTCTTCTGCGTTCTCTGATGTTACAGTGGCTTGGTACACAATGTTGTTGTAAAGGCATTTGTTGTTTAGGGGACACTGTTCTTTTTTGGTACAGTTGCAAGATTTCCTTTCGTCACCCTCATTTTTCTCTGTGCTGCTTTTCATTTTATTTGCTGAATCAATGATATTTTTAAGATTCGGCATACATGAATATGATAATTTGATGTTGTTTTTGTTGAATATCTTAAATAATTTACACTTAAAGATCACAAACCTAATTTCTTGAACAATCCACCATGTAGATTGATAAACCCTTCCAAATCTGAATTAGGGAAAATTAGTAAAAAAAATCTTTTTTTCCGTCCACCTTACCTCCCTCCCTTCCCTCTCTCCATCTTTCTCCCTCCCTGTCGCTCTCGCTGTCTCTCTGCTCGCCCCTCTCACTTAAATTATTCCTCCCTCTCTCTGTACTAAAAACTTGCCGACTCCCCGGAGTTTTCCTCCCTCTTTACTTATTCCCGCTCCCCCCCCCTCCCCCACCCCCCCTTTTTTTTTCCTAGCTCTTTCCTTCCAACAACCTCCCCCCCCTCCCCCCTCGCCCTCTCTCTTGTGCGCGCAGGAGGTTTTCTCTCTCTCTCTCTCTCTCTCTTCTCTCTGTCCTATCCCTATTTTCTCGTGTTCCCCGTAGCTTACTACACTTCCACCGTTGTCTTTTCTCTAACCATTGGAACTGTGGTGAACTGTTTTTTTAAAAAAAAAGTGTGAAGGGAGGCTGCAACATGCAATTCAATCATTAAAGTCCCTTGAGGAAGACCAAAAGAGGTCGAAATATTGGGAAACATTTTACGTGATTGTGGTTGAGTTCTTTGTTTGGATGTTTATATATATATATATATATATATATATATATATATATATGTTGTGTGTGTGTGTGTGTGTGTGTGTGTGTGTGTGTGTGTGTGCGAAGATAAATAGATAGATAGATACCTTCACACCTACACTAGCACAGAATTTTTATTTCTATCTTTAATATCGATCTATCTTTCTATCTATCTGTCTGTCTGTCTGTCAGTCTGTCTAGCTCATCATGATTATGATCATGATCATATGATATCATGATGATATGCAT
>CM065736.1:26916174-26918674 GCA_033310375.1 Conus canariensis
TTCAGATAGCAGTAACCTAAAACAAGAGAAAGAAGGCACGATCCTCAATGTATTGAAAAAGGTCATCTCATATCCTTTGACTACGTATACTCAAAGCATTCTCCACAGGCATTACTCGAATAAAAACAAAATGGTGAACTTTGTCAACTGCAGAAAATTTACAATTAAATATTTACATTGATTCTCTTGTAAAGAGAGAGAGAGAGAGAGAGAGAGAAGAGAGAGAGAGAGGGGAGAGAGAGAGAGAGAGAGAGAGAGAGAGAGGGGGGCGGGGGAGGGGAATGCGGTATGGTTGTGGAAGGAAAAAAGAAGACAGACAGACAGACAGACAGACAGACAGACAGACGAATGGGTGATTAAGCATCAGTTCTTGACGTAACATGAAATAAAATGTAAACCGGTGGCAAAAACCAAAGGTCGGCTGACCAGATCTTTTCAGTATTCCTGATTTTGAAGAAAGCAATTTCATTGTCGAAAAATACCTGAATTCTTGAGAAGGGTTTAGTGTAAACTTCATAAACATACCTCTTCCCGATTTCAAAAACTTACACAAGTAACTAGCAATTGCTAATTAACATGAGAGAGAGAGAGAGAGAGAGAGAGAGAGAGAGAGAGAGAGAGAGAGAGAGAGAGAGAGAGAGAGGAGAGAGAGAGAGGTTTCAAACGCATCTCTCTAATTTTACGAAGGTGCGATAGGTTAGTTCATGGGCGTAAGCAGAGTGGTGTGTAAAACCGAAACAAGCACTACATGCTCAAGAAAGCTATTCATCTGCCCTTTAGTACACGCAACATGTTTCTGTATATGATTGTATACGATAAAACACAACAGACTGATTTGTGTTAAACAGAAGGACTTTCCCTAGAAAATAACCACGGCTGGACGAGAACATTATTAGATTGCAGATTTTGAAAATGGTGTGCACTCTTTATACGACCACTGTGTGAAGATAACTTCGAAAACTAAAATGTGCCCTTAATGGGACATTGAACTAAACCATTATCATAAAGTACATGAAAAATGGACCTAGAACATTGTATATAATGATACATAAAGACATGACAGTCAATCTGTAGCAATAATGGACAACAGTAGTTACAGGGTCAGGTGAGGACCAAAGCAGGACCATGAAGGCAGTGTAAAGAATCACAACCAACAGTGCCATTACTTGATAGCGTTAAAGTCTGGGTAAACAAGAGAAAACGGGTCATGCACTGAAACATGATCATTAAGTAAGTGTAAGGAAGAGATCTGAACGCGTCTACAAGGTCAGACATCTACGTATACACGTTATGGCTGTATGAGGAAGGGAAATAAACAGTATATATATTACATACCAGAAATGACCGTAAAGTCGGTGCAAAGTATATAAACAAAGCATAACACACCAAAACATCACTATGAACCAAATGAAAAGAGTATAGATATTCTTATGATGATGGTCATGATGAAAATATCAACAACGACGACGACGACGCCGACATCGATGACGATGACGACAACGACGATGATGGTGATGATGATGATGATGATGATGATGATGATGATGATGAGTAGCAGCAGTGATACTATGTTGTAACCAACACTTAAAAATTCAATTTATATCTGAAGAAGAAACATGCGTGTACTAGTTTGTTGGGTCACGTCACAATGTATTGAGTTAATATTAGGTTGATAAACTTATCAAACCATGAAAATACCATATATTTTTGAGAATTCTACATTTCTCACAGAGAGAAGCAAACCATACTGAGTTGTGTAGATGTTCAGATGGTAAACGAGGTCTGACAGCTACATACATATTAACTATCGATTTATTTTCACCAACGGGCACAACAAATGTCTATGTACACGTATAGTCTGTAGTCTTGTAACCATGACTAAGATTGATGGAACCTTCACGCCATAACAGGTCTAGCTAATGGTACTAAACGTGATCTTCACGCATGCTACATGGGTTGGCTTGTACACGTGATGTTATAAAAACAGAACGACGAATCAGTCTCCATTGTTTTTTCTGTGTGTTCAATATGTTGTAGATTTGTGGCACCTTCGCAAAATCCAGCCACAGCGTTGTGCAAGTCATCTGCACTGTGCCTGTCTGTATGCAACCTTACACACATGTCTAGAACTTCCAGGGCATTATCAAACTTTTTACACCAATCTAGAAACTGACAGTAGATTTCTGGATCCAAAGCGTTTGCATATATTTTGGTCACAGGTGCACCTTCTTTGATAACATTAAAGATACTGTTTAGACTCTCCCAAGAAAAAAACAACATAAAGTAAGACACACGTCACTCTCAGCAAGGGAACTGCAACTGATAAATTTTTCCATGAATCACGCGATACTTCTTTTGTCAGATGAGGACTGCAACTCTTGAGTACAAGTTCAGTCAATATTGCGTTTCGCTGAGCAAGTTGGTTCAGAAACACATCATTTACATAGCACAAAGGGAGGCCCAGCATCTCCAGGTTGGAAAACTTGGACAGAAAAGCAGT
>CM065736.1:26923674-26931174 GCA_033310375.1 Conus canariensis
TGTAGTTTTCCCGATGTGGAGTTTTGCGTCTGTGGACGCAAATTGCGTAACGACGCAATGCGTCACGTGATCGCCGACCCAACGTTTCTGTTTATAGGACACCAAGGATACTTGATACCAAATTTGGTGGCGATCGGCCTAAAACTGTGGGCGTGTATAAGCAACAGACAGACGGACAAACTGAGCTTTATAATTATAATAGATGTTGTAAATTTGTGGCAGCATTGCAAAATTCAACCGTAGTGTTCAACAAATCAACTACACTGTGCCTGTCTATATGTAACCCTACACATATGTACAGATCTTCCAAGGTATTACCAAAGTTTTTACACCAATCCAGGAACACACAGTAGTTTTCTTCATCTAAAGTGTGTGCAACTATTTTCATCACGGGTGCATCTTCTTTGTCAACAGTAAAGATACTGTCAAAGCTCTCCCTCCAAAAGATAACGTCACGCAAAAAACACGTCACTCTCAACATGGGAATGGCTGCTGATAAACTATTCCATGAATCACGCGACACTTCTTTTGTCTGACGACGGTTCCAGTGCCTCAGTATAAGTTCAGTCAGGGTTGTGTTTCGCTGAGGAAGTTGGTTCAGAAACACATCATTGACATAGCACAAAGGCAGGATCAGTGTCTTCAGGTTGGAGAACTTAGACAGAAAAACAGTCAGTGGAGATGAGGTTGGGTCAGGTCCACCAAATAAATTGCTTCCTAGCTCTCTCGGACATTCACAACAAAAGATTAAGGTTGTTAGAAACTTGCATCGAGGATCAGAGGCGCACAGGTTGGCAGAATAGCTAGTAGATAGAATAGATCCTGAAGGCTCCTTTATGTCAACACAAAGTGTAGTTCTGATATCTTCTGTGGTGGTGACACAGTGTTCCATAAACTCTGACCAGTTTCTTCCAGTCCTACTCTGGAAAAAAATAGAATATCTGTTATCTGTAACTTCTGTCAATACTGATATTAAAGCACAGGAAGGAGTGACAAGATGTTTAACCATGCAGTCAAACGTGCATGGTTCAATATGAAAACTATTACCACGAAAATGGATCCTTCCGAAAAAGCGTCCCAAGCGTCTTAATATTTTCAAATGTGCTGAACGCAGATAATCAGAGATGTTATGCACATTTCCAGGGTCGATGAACTCCAAACAAAGTACTGGTCGCTTATTCTTTAAAAATTGCTTGCATACGTTTCGAGCATTAAGGTGTGTATTAAACAACCGAAACAAGTCCTTAAGCCGCAGAGACTTACATGTTCTTAGCCAGACTAATGTGGGTAACTGGCTTGGAGTTTGAAGTGACTGCTGTGAATCTTCCATTTCTGTTGATTTCAAATTTATGATGCTACTGGTGTTTTGGATGATCACGTAATGCTGTCCCCTTCTTCTTCCTCTTGATTCTGCATACAGAGAATAAGCAATAAAGCATGCACATCACTGGACTGGTTAGTTCAATCTTATAGATAAAATGGAATTCCTCATACAAAAAACACCTTGCAGATTCCTATGGGATATTGACTGTTAAATGAAAACCCCGTTTGGAAAATAAAACTAAGCCAGTCACACTCGAAAACAGTCACAGAAAATAAGGAGAGAGAGAAGAGAGAGAGAGAGAGAGAGAGAGAGAGAGAGAGAGAGAGAGAGAGAGAGAGAGATGGTGTAAACCTAGCTTATTTTTTTTTAAGGTAATCTGTTTCTCCTTTCAGACGCCTATTATCATCATCATCATCATCAGTATCATCGTCATCATCATCATCATCATCGCCGTCGTCGTCGACGTCATCACCACCATCATCATCATGATAATGATCATGATCATGATCATGAATAGAAGAAGAAGAAGGAGGAGGAGGAGGAGGAGGAGGAGGATGGTGATGATGTTACGCTACATTTGTGAAACTGAGCCTTTTTTTCAAGGCATGCACGGGAGAAAAATGTGCTTACTTTGTTAAATTAGCAGTCTGCAGCTTTGTTTCATGAAATGAAGCAAAAACGTTACTTATTTCGTGAAAAAGGCAAAAATATTTGAATGCAGGTTTGCCTTTTTCCATGAAATAAACAAACACCAAATATTAAATGTGTGTGTGTGTGTGTGTGTGTGTGTGTGTGTGTGTGTGTGTGTGTGTGTGAGTGTGTGTGTGTGTGTGTGTGTGTGTGTGTGTGTGTGTGTGTGTGTGTGTGTGTGTGTGTGTTTGCGCACGCGCGCACCTTTATGAATACCACTGTTGCAATGCTTTTACGAACTGTGCATTATACAAATAGAAAGTTGGAATACTGTTTCTTTAATCAGTTATAAATTTTCTTTTTTAAAAAAAATCTGCAATCAGTTATGAATTTCCTTTAAAAAAAATCTCTGTGTGTTATAATATTTCCAATGTTTTGATAATATTAGCTCGTCTTTCTATCGGAATAACATTCGGATTTATTCATCGGCTTCAACAGGAAGTGTTTAAGCTTTTATTTCTTTTCTCCAGATCACTCGACAGGCTTCGATAGGTATACGGCATGTGGTCTATGACACCTTAGCAATTAGCAGACACCTGAGCAGATTTGGGTATTGTTCCATGTCAGGGAATGAGCATCGTGGGGACACTGCCACCTAGAAAGCGCAAACACTGAGAGAAATAACCTAAATTCAAAATGAAAAAAAACAAAACAAAAAACTTAGATTGAATAGAACAAAATGAAATGAAAGAAAATAGAATGAAAGGGAATAAAATGAAACAAAACAACATAGAAAAACATAAAGAAAATGCAAAATGCAAAATGAATGGAACAGAAATTAATAAAGAATCGAACATAAAAGAAATAGAATGGAATATTAAAAGATGAAATCATTTAATAAAACAAATATAAAATAAAACAAAATGAAAAAAAGACATTTTTTTAATCAGGTAAAGGGACTTTCAAGACGATGTAGACCTCTTCTAAGTTTGACTGTATTCTGAATCCACCTTTTGGATCATTTTTGAGCGGCTGAAAATTCTGCTGGGTGAAATTAAAGTTCAAACTGATAAATAGAGTTACTTCCCATGTGTTAAAAAAAAGACATGGGAGTACAAACTGTTAGTGTTTATATCATACATAAAGCCCCAATTTCTCATGAAACTCATAACTTCGTAGACAGTTATCAATACCTGACTTCGTCCTCCTGTCACTCATTTCAGCTTCCAGAACACAGCCTCACCTAGACTCCCTCACCTGTCAACCACCAGCGGACCTCACAGACCTCACGCTATGTCAAGTCACCTTTAAGTCCCTCTCCACAGCCATTCAGGATAATTTTACAGTGACAAACACACATACCGAAGGGAACCTGAGAAGTTCTGTATATTTTGGCATAGATCATGACTGCATACAAAGTTTGTTTTCCTATCGGCACAAAAATATAATAGGTCATTTGCATCACAAACTTCAGAATAGTAAGCATTTATGTCATAACACAAAACCACAAAAGTAATAAAAAAAATCGTTGACGTTTATTTCATCATACAAAAAAACTGACATTATTCGAAAGGCTAAAGTTTGAAACAACATTCATAACGTCTAACGTTTTGAAATAAACATAAGCTTTAAAAAAAAACTAAAACAAGAGAAAGAAACTACCATTCTACAGGTATTGACAAAGTTCGTCTTACATCCTTTGACTACATATACTCGACAATTACACCACAGGCACCACTCAAATAAACAAATAGGACTCTGTCTAACTGTAGCAATCAACACTCAGATATCGACATTGATTCTCTTGTAAAGAGAGAGAGAGAGAGAGAGAGAGAGAGAGAGAGAGAGAGAGAGAGAGAGAGAGAGAGAGAGAGAGAATGGGGAGAATGGGAGAGAGAAGGTGGTAATAGGTGGGGAGGATGCAGTGTGTTTGCGAAAGGAAAAACATACGGAAAGACAGAGAGAGAGGCAGGCAGACACAGAAACAGACAGACAGACGGGGCGATTAAGCATCAGTTCTTAACGAAACGTGAAATTACATGTAAACTGGTTGCAAAAACCAAAGGTCGGCTGACTATATCTTTTTAACGTTCCTGATTTTGAGAGGAAGCAACTCCATTGTAGAAAGGTACCCGAAATCTTGAGAAGGGTGTATTGTAACCGTTATGAGCGTACGTCTTCCTGATTTCAAAACATTACACAAAGTAACTGCCAACTGCTAAACTACATGAGGAGAGAGAGAGAGAGAGAGAGAGAGAGAGAGAGAGAGAGAGAGAGAGAGAGAGAGAGAGAGAGAGAGAGAGAGAGAGTTTCAAACGCACCTGTCTGATTTTCCGTCTATGGGATAGGTTTTTTTCATGAGCGTAAGCAGGGTAATGTACAAAACCGAAACAAGCCCTACACGCTCAAAAAAGCTATTAATCTGCCCTTTAGCACACGCACAATGTTTCTCTATATACTGGTACACGACAGAACACGATAGATGTGATCTGTGTTGAGCAGAATGACTCTTCATGGCAAAAGACCACGGCTGAACGAGAACACTATTAAATTGCAGATTTTGAAGATGGTGTGCACTCTTTACATGACCACTGTGTGGAGATAGCTTCTAAAAGCAAAATGTGCCTTTAATGGGACATCGAGCGAAACCATTATCATAAAGTACATGAAAAGTGGACCTAGAACATTGTATATAATTATACATAGAGACATGACAGTAAATCTGTAGCAATAATGGACAACAGTAGTTACAGGGTCAGGTGAGGACCAAAGCAGGACCATGCAGGTAGTGTAAAGAATCACGATAAACAGTGCCATTACTTGATAGCGTTGAAGTCTGCGTAAACAAGAGAAACAAAACAGATCATGAACCGAAATATGATCGTTAAGTAAGTATAAGGAAGAAATCTGAATGAGTCTACACGATCAGATATTTAAGTATACACGTTATCCCTGTATGAGGAAGGGAAACAAACATTTTATATACTACATACCAGAAATGACGACAAAATCGGTACAAAGAATAGAAAATGGAACAAAGCACAACACACAAAAACATGACCCTGAACCAAATGTAAAGACGATCAATATTCTTATGATGATGGTCATGATACAAATAACAACGACGGCGACGACGACGACGATGACGATGAGATGATGAGTGATGATGATGATGATGATCATCATCATCATCAGGAGGAGGTGGAGGAGGAGGAGCAGCGGTACTCATGATATGTTGTAACCAGACACTTAAACATTCAATTAACATCTGAACAAGGACATCCACGTACTGGTTTGTTGGGTCACGTCACAACACATGACGTTGAAATTAGAAAGATAAACTCATCAAAACATGAATATACTATAAATGTTGAGAATACTACCATTGTCTCACAGAGAAGCAAACCATACTGAATTATGTGGATGTTCAGGTGGTAAACTAGGTCTGACAGCTGCATACACGTTAACAATCCTTTTGTTTTCACCAATGGACACAGCAAATGTCTATACACACAAATATTCTGTAGTCTTGTAACCATGACTAAGATTGATGGAATCTTCACGCCAAAATGGGTTACTGGCTCTGGATAATGGTACTAAACGTGATCTTCAGGCATGCTACATAGGTTGGCTTGTGCACGTGACGATATGAAAACAGAATGACGAATCAGTCTCCATTGGTTCTTCAGTATGTTTAATATGTTGTAAATTTGTGGCACCTTCGCAAAATCCAGCCACAATGTCGTGCAAGTCTTCTGCGCTGTGCCTGTCTGTATGCAACCTTACACACATGTGCAGAACTTCCAGGGTATTATCGAACTTTCTACACCAATCTAGAAACTGACAGTAGTTTCCTTGATTTAAAGTGGTTGCATATATTTTAGTCACGGGTGCACCTTCTTTGACAACATTAATGATACTGTCAACACACCTCCAAGAAAACATACTGTAAAGAAAAATACACGTCACTCTCAACAAAGGAAGTGCAACTGATAAATTTTTCCATGAGTCACGCGACGCTTCTTTTGTCAGACGAGGATTGCAGCTCTTGAGAGTAAGTTCAGTCAATGTTGTGTTTCGCTGGGAAGTTGGTTCAGAATCACATCATTGACATAGCACAAAGGCAGGATCAGTGTCTTCAGGTTGGAAAACTTAGACAGAAAACAGTCATGGAGATGAGGTTGGGTCAGATCCAGAGAGTAAACTGCTTTGTAGCTCTGATGGATATCCATCAACAATGTCTAAGCCCACTAGAAACTTGCATCGGGGATCAGAGTTACAAAGACTCTCGGAACTACAAGTGGATAGAATAGATCTTGAAGGCTCATATAAGGTGACACAAAGTGTAATTCTGATATCGTCTTTGGCTGTGATGCAATGTTCCATGAACTCTGACCAGTTTCTTCCTGTCCTACTCTGGAAAAAATTAGAATATCTGTTATCTATAACTCTTATACCTACTGATTTTAAACCACAGGAAGGAGTGACAAGATGTTTAACCATACAGTCAAACGTGCATGGCTCAATATGAAAACTGTTAGCAATAAAACGAATACTTCCAAAAAACCGTCCCAAGCGTTTTAATTTCTTCAATGTTGCTGGGCGCATATAATCACAGGTTTTATATACATTTCCAGAGTCGTTTGGCTCCAAACGAAGTACTGGTCGCTTATACTTTAGAAATTGTTCGCAAGCGTTTCGAACATTTACGTATGTATTAAACAACCGAAACAAGTCCTTAAGCTGAAGTAACTTACATGTTCTTAGCCAGACTAATGTGGGCAACTGTCCCAGAGTCTGAAGTGACTCCTGTGAATCTTCCATTTCTGTTGATGGCAGCCTTGTGATGCCAGTTATGTCACTGGTGTCTTGGATGATAATCTAAAGCTGTCTGCTTCACCTTCGTCTTGATTCTGCAACAGAGATAAGCAATAAAGCATACGGACCACTGGACCAGCAAATGTAAGTTTTGGAAGGAAATCAGAAACATTTTGCCAATGTTCTTGATATATGACAGTGAACTGAAAACCCTATTAGCAACACGATACAAAATCTGTCATACTCAAAGACGGTCACAGTAAAATACCAATCATCCAAAGCCTGTCATAACATATTGTGAGAATTCTGCATGTAGCAGGTGAATGTACGGGAACAGAAAAATCTACTGGAATAGTTAGCAGCGTTTCTAAAATGCAGGATGCAAAGATCTTAACAACGAAAGAGCCGAACAGAAGTAATTTTCAGGAAATAGTTCAGCGGATGCCATTTCTGATTATAAACATATATTTATCAATGTCAACACTTACGCACATTGAACTAATTACCTTCTGGTCTTTAGTTGTGACAACAACTTTTATTCGTTCGTTTCATTTGATTTGATGTGTTGGGTTCGGTTTGCTTTGGTCCGAGTCGGTTCAGTTCGGTCCGATCAAGTCCCGTCCGTCCGTTTGTTCGTTCATTTGGTTTTTTGTTTGTTTGTTTTTGTTGTTTGTTGGTAGCTACAGAACTGAAAAAGATTATTTTGCCTTTAAGGCATCGATGGACAT
>CM065736.1:26933674-26941174 GCA_033310375.1 Conus canariensis
CTCTCAATCTCTCTCTCTCTCTGAAAGCGAGAGAAAATGAGAGAGAGACGGCACACACACACAGACACACAGCAACAGAGAGAGAGAGAGAGAGAGAGAGAGAGAGAGAGAGGAGAGAGAGAGAGAGAGAGGATGATAACCAAGAATATCTTTTTGCAACCGAACTGTTACACCTTTTACACGCCTCTTGCACTAATGACAACATAAGTATATAATGATGATGATGATAGTGATGATGATGATGATGATGATAATGATGATGGTGTGTGTGTATGTGTGTGTTTGTGTGCGTGGTGCGCGCGCGCGCGCCGCGCGCGGGCGCTTGTGTGTGTGTGTGTGTGTGTTGTGTGTGTGTGTGTGTGTGTGTGTGTGTGTGTGTGTGTGTGTGTGTGTGTGTGTGTGTGTGTGTGTGTGTGTGTGTGTGTGTGTGTGTGTGTTACAGATATTTCTGAAACTGTTCTTTAATCAAAATAATGTTAAGCTATATGTGTGAAATGTTCATTTTGCAAAAGAAGCAAAGCTTTGCTTTCGTCTTCTTTGTGGAAGATTGGGGTTATGGTGTGGTCGTGAACAGAAAAAAAATACAGATAGATAGACACACTGACAGACGTACAGGTGGACAGTCAGTTCGCGGGGCTAACCGACGGACCAATAGATAGGTAGATAGATAGTAAGATTCATAATAGATAGACAGACAGACAGACAGGCAGGCAGACGGGCAGGCTGGCAGGCAGACGGCAGGCAGGCAAGCAGGCAGGCAGGCAGACAGGCAGGCAGGCAGGCAGGCAGGCAGATAGACAGACAGACAGACAGACATACAGACAGATAGATAGATAGATAGATAGATAGATAGATAGATAGATAGAGCAATGGGCGATTAAGCACCAGTTGATAACGTATTATGAAATGATATGTAAACTGGTGGCAAAATCTGGTGATGGTCTTTTCACGCCATAGCAGGTTTCCAGCCTTGGCTCATGGTGCTAAACGTGCTCTTCACGCATTCATTGCTATATTTCTTCGCTAGCACAACAGATATAATGGTTCCAGATTGACGCATGATGCTCTGATTGTTCTGTAGTGTATAAAGTATGTTGTAAATTTGTGGCAGCATTGCAAAATTCAATCGCAGTGTTCAGCAAATCAACTACACTGTGCCTGTCTGTATGCCACCTTACACATATGTACAGAACTTCCAAGGTATTACCAAAGTTTTTACACCAATCCAGGAACACACAGTAGTTTTCTTCATCTAAAGTCTGTGCAGCTATTTTCATCATGGGTGCATCTTCTTTGTCAACAGTAAAGATACTGTCAAAGCTCTCCCTCCAAAAGATAACGTCAAGCAAATAACACGTCACTCTCAACACGGGAAGGGCTACTGATAAATCATTCCATGAATCACGCAACACTTCTTTTGTCTGACGACGGTTCCACTACCTGAGTATAAGTTCAGTCAGGGTTGTGTTTCGCTGAGGAAGTTGGTTCAGAATCACATCATTGACATAGCACAAAGGCAGGCTCTGTTTCTTCAGGTTGGAAAACTTGGACAGAAAAGCAGTCATGGAGATGAGGTTGGGTCAGGTCCAGGGAGTAAACTGCTTTCTAGCTCTGTCGGACATTCATCGCAAATGTCTAAAATTGTTAGAAACTTGCATCGAGGATCAGAGGCGCACAGTTTCTCAGAATAGCTAGTAGATAGAATAGATCTTGAAGGCTCATTTATGTCAACACAAAGTGTGGTTCTGATATCTTCTGTGGTAGTGACACAGTGTTCCATAAACTCTGACCAGTTTCTTCCAGTCCTACTCTGGAAAAAAAATAGAATATCTGTTATCTATAACTTCTATCAGTACTGATATCAAAGCACAGGAATGAGTGACAAGATGTTTAACCATGCAGTCAAATGTGCATGGCTCAATATGAAAACTGTTAGCACGAAAATGGATACTACCAAAAAACCGTCCCAAGCGTTTTAGTATCTTGAATGTTGCTGGGCGCATATAATCACAGGTTTCATATGTATTTTCAGAGTCGTTCAACTCCAAACGAAGTACTGGTCGCTTATTCTTCAAAAATTGTTTGCATGTGTTTCGAACATTTGGGTATGCATTAAACAACCGAAACAAGTCCTTAAGCTGTAGGGACTTACATGTTCTTAGCCAGACTAATGTGGGTAACTGGCCCAGTGTCTGAAGTGACTGCTGTGAATCTTCCATTTCTGTTGACGGCAAGTTTATGATGCTATTGGTGTCTTGGATGATCACGTAATGCTGTCCCCTTCTTCTTCCTCCTTATTCTGCATACAGAGAATAAGCAATAAAGGATGCATATCACTGGACTGGTTAGTTCAATCTTATAATAAAATGGAATTCCTCATTAAAAAAAAAACACCTTGCAGATTCCTATGGGATATTGACTGTTATATGAAAACCCTGTTTGCAAAATAAAACAAAGCCAGTCACACTCAAAAACAGTCACAGAAAATGATAAACATCTGAAACCTGTCATGACATATGTTGTGGGTCAGTGTATGGAAAGAAAAACAACTACTGGAAATATGCAACACAGGAAACAATCTTAAGGAAGAGCTGAACAGAATTGTATAACAGAAAATGATTCAAAGCCCATCTTGCGCCGAATTGGATGAAGATAAATGATTGCCCGTTCATTTTCGTTGTCCTGAATTCTGTGTCTCCTGCCTGAAGAAGACTTAGGAGGTCGAAACGAGTCGTGGTTTGTCTTGTGATTCGTTTGTTTACGTTTTCGGGCGAAGCTTATGAATCATTTTTCAAATTTCATAAAATATGTGCCATTGCTGATTATTTTTATGTATTCATCAACACCAAAACTCATGCACATTAAATTAATTACCAACTGATGTTTAGCTGAAACGAGAACATTTGACGTTTCATTTGTTTGTTTTGAATTGGTAATTTTAGGATTAAACAAGTCTCTTATTTAATCTTAAAGCCATCAACAGCTTATTGTCAAAATAAGTTTGCGATTCCATCTGACCCATTTCCACATTGCATTAAGATGCTTGAACTGTTTGTAAAAGAGTGAATGACCAGGTACCCAACATATTTGTATGGGTAACGACCACCTGTACGATAACGACCTTGCTGCTCTGTCCGACACGGAAGCGGGGGAAAACGGACCTTCGTTTCAAACAGTTTAAGATCTGGCCTCAGTACAAAAATGTTCTCAGGATGTGCACGCTTGTTCTGGTCCGTGAGTTCACACACGTCTTCCGCGGTTTTGAAACTTTATTGTGAAGAACTACTACTACATCTTTGGAAACGCTTTGCAAAATCTTCTCGCACAAAAACAAATTATGTAATCTTTCGAAATCATGTGTGATCCCCGAAAGCTAAATCCATCGGTCAAGAAAATGAGCAGAACAAATCTGTAGCGCACTAAATGACTTGCTCTGGTCAGGCCGAATCGAACTAACTTTTTCACAGAAACCGCCTCTTCCATTGAGTTTTTTTTTTTTTTCCAAATAATTATCCTTTCAATTCGTCCGAAGTGATCGATTGTTTGGAAGAGAAGGTATGGCATAAGGATTATGTTCTGCCACGGAAATGGGAAGATACGTGCTGAGCCATTTCTCCTTAGGCCTCTCACAAGATACGTGCTGAGCCATTTTGCCTTAGGCCTCTCACAAGATACGTGCTGAGCCATTTTGCCTTAGGCCTCTCACAAGATACGTGCTGAGCCATTTCTCCTTAGGCCTCTCACAAGACGTGACATCTGTACAAAAAGGAGTCAGCCTCTTCTTGCAACGCATGAAATGGAGGACGTTTGGAAATATATGAGGCTTTGGGCGTAGACGAAACACCATTCTCATTATCATCACCGGCATTAACCTCACTTTTGTTACTAAATTCAAGTTTTTCCAACTCACGTTCATGATACCTTTTCAACCGCAACTTTTGTCTCCTTTCCTACGCTCTGTCCACTCTGTCTTCACACTGGGTAATGTATTCACTTATTTCATCGCCAGTGTTGCCTTATCTTTGACCCTGCGCATGGTGACGCTCAAAGTCCTCCACAGTGAGAGGTTTTAGAAACAAGAGAAGGAAAAAAGGTAAACAACAACAACAAAAAAATCAATACATGCACTGAATCATGCAAACACATTATATTTGAACGAAAAATATCATGTCATCCACAAACTTTAACAGTAGCAAGAACAAGTTCAATAATCATGAAAGGGAGAGGGCACAAATGGAATCATTCATGTAAATATTGTCAACATGTAAAACAACACGAGGGGGCAAAAAGGAATCCTTCACATGAACATAACTATCATGTAAACATAGGGGTACGCAAATGGAATCATTCATGTAGATACGTCATTACGTAAAACAAAAAGAGGGGGCACAAATAGAATCAGTCAAATTCATATGTAAAAGAATAAGGAAAAGAAAACAGCCAACGTGATGAAGTGGTTAGCGTCGCAGACTCTCATCTGGGCGGTTGTGGGTTCGATTCCCATCAGAGTCATCTGGGATTTTTCCACCCTGACCGGCTCTTGCCCAGAGTTGAGTTATGCTGCAGGCTCAGTTGGGAAGACTGAGACCTCATTGTTGAGTTTCATCCACTAAATGGATGGGTCTCTGCATGTGTTGCTCAAATTTCTTGACTAACACTGCAGGCGTCTGTATCTCTCAGGCCTGGTTGACGCCAGGATATATCATGTAAGCAAATGTAGAGAACAGCCCTGTCATGTAGTCTCAGACCAGAATGGAAATCCATAGCACCATCTTCATCATCCTCATTCTCATCGATCATCATTTAAGAAAAAAATCTCAAGTTCTTTGACCCTTAATGCGCATCTGTTATGGTGGGATCAGATTCGATACCCTCTCCAAGTCTATGGCCTTGGTTTGATTCCACTGGGGTCACCAGTTTGACAAATTCATGGGGGCCTTCATTGGACAGACGTGGTGGCGCCCTCCAGAGGGAGAGCTCACTCACGTTGGCTTTACAACTAAACAATTTTTGTCAGCAGTAGTACAGTATCTACTGCGGTGGGTTGCTTCTTGATGACTTGACATTGTTTGCGGCCTTTGGATTGTCACTGACGGGATCGCGGCTGGCCGGGCCAGGCTGTGGCTGTGGATAAGGAGGCCGGAATGAGCAGTGTGGGTGCAATGCCCCTGATGTGGCACAGAAGAAGGGACAGCAAAAAAAAAAAAAAAAAAAAAAAAAAAAAGGATAAAAGATAATATTAATTCACTCAACCAACAATAATGTCCTTTCTCTCCCCTACAATAATATTCCGAGTTCAGACGGTCCAAAAGCAATCAAAGGAATTTTCAAATTTTGAAAATTGTCCAAAAAGATTTACATCTGATAGGGAATGACAATTTGGACATTTTGACTTATGTTTATCTATATTACCGAAGTTTGAGGTGCTTGAAACTGTTATGATTTAGAATTTCTGGTATATTTTGAAATCTTCCAGAGCAAGCTAGGAAACAAGAAAACAATACCAAAAAGATGAAGAATTTAAGAAACCACCACCAGAATACATTTAAAACAGGAAACTCAACACAAAAACCCTACAATACATTCTACATAGAATAGCTTAACATGTACACAATAGATCGTCGATATTGCTGAGAGGAGGATGTATTGAAAAGAAGGGAACAAGAACAAAGACTGGAAGAGCTAAGACAGACAAGAAGAAAAGCAGGGAAGCAAAAGGAAATCCCCAGGCAGAATCCTAATGATGTCTGCCTCATGTAAACTGGATACGAGGATGTACAATAAACGAGAATAAAGACAACTTCACGCACAAAATTGTTCAGTTCGATGTCATAAATAGCAATAAATGAATATGGACCATCAAGAAAAAATGAAAGTGTATGAATTACTATGAGTATGGCCAATGGGAGGTGGGGGTGGGGGGTGAGAACATCTTACTATGTTTTCCGTTTTATTTTTCCCTCACTGAAAACAAACACTAATGTATGTCCAATGGTCACAATGTCGTCAGTTGGTGTCTAGCTTTAGTCGGGGTCACCAGTGTGAGACTCTTGCTCATGCACAGTTTGTGGTTTGTTGCATAAGACAAGAGTTCCCAAAGATAGGGGATCGATTAAGCGTTGTTGTAAGTCTATGAGGACCCGGGAGCTTTGTTATGCATTTTTATGTGGCAATGTGGGTGTGCACTGAAGAAAATGGAGGGGGGGGGGGGGGGGGGGGCTAGTCTATGAGGACGTGATGACATGATTCTGAAAATATGTGTAACTAAATTTTTTCGTGTGAAAAAGAAGAAAGAATTTGTGTGTAAATAATGTAAAAATGTAGTTACTAGGGGAACTTTCCTTTGTTTGTCTGACTGGTTGTTTTGTTGACGTTGTGATGGGAATTTTCCATTGTTTGTCTGACTGGTTGTTTTGTTGACGTTGTTAGGGGAACTTTCCATTGTTTGTCTGACTGGTGTTTTGTTGACGTTGTTAGGGGAACTTTCCTTTGTTTGTCTGACTGGATGTTTTGTTGACGTTGTTAGGGGAATTTCCTTTGTTTGTCTGACTGGTTGTTTTGTTGACGTTGTGAGGGAATTTTCCTTGTTTGTCTGTTTTTTTTTGTTGACGTTGTTAGGGGAACTTTCCTTTGTTTGTCTGACTGGATGTTTTGTTGACGTTGTTAGGGGAACTTTCCTTTGTTTGTCTGGTTGTTGTTTTGTTGACGTTGTTAGGGGAACTTTCCTTTGTTTGTCTGGTTGTTGTTTTGTTGACGTTGTTAGGGGAATTTTCCTTTGTTTGTCTAACTGGTTTTTTTGTTGACGTTGTTAGGGGAACTTTCCTTTGTTTGTCTGGTTGTTGTTTTGTTGACGTTGTTAGGGGAACTTTCCTTTGTTTGTCTGACTGGTTGTTTTGTTGACGTTGTTAGGGGAACTTTCCTTTGTTTGTCTGGTTGTTGTTTTGTTGACGTTGTTAGGGGAACTTTCCTTTGTTTGTCTGGTTGTTGTTTTGTTGACGTTGTTAGGGGAATTTTCCTTTGTTTGTCTGGTTGTTGTTTTGTTGACGTTGTTAGGGGAACTTTCCTTTGTTTGTCTGACTGGTTGTTTTGTTGACGTTGTTAGGGGAATTGTCCTTTGTTTGTCTGGCTGTTGTTTTGTTGACGTTGTTAGGGGAAAATTCCTTTGTTTGTCTGACTGGTTGTTTTGTTGACGTTGTTAGGGGAATTTCCTTTGTTTGTCTGGTTGTTGTTTTGTTGACGTTGTTAGGGGAATTTTCCTTTGTTTGTCGTGGTTGTTTTGTTGACGTTGTTAGGGGAACTTTCCTTTGTTTGTCTGATGGTTGTTTTGTTGACGTTGTTAGGGGAATTGTCCTTTGTTTGTCTGGTTGTTTTGTTGACGTTGTTAGGGGAATTACCTTTGTTTGTCTCTGACTGGTATGTTTCGTTGAGGTTGTTAGGGGAATTTTCCTTGTGTTGTCTGATGGTATGCATTTGTTGACCGTTGTTAGGGGAACTTTCCTT
>CM065736.1:26943674-26951174 GCA_033310375.1 Conus canariensis
GAGAGAGTTTCCTCTCATTAGAAGGGCCACGGAAGCAGGAGTTAACCACTCATAACTTGTCACTGCGGCAGAAAAGCACCCTTTATAGTCGAACAGCAACGCCGGTCTGACATCAGAGTGCAGTGCACTGTGCTCCGGACACAAACATCACAGCGACCAACGACACTGGCTGCGCCATCTCTAATGCTCCCGGACTGCAGAAGCGTTCACGACACATAGCACTGTGGACTTCTGACGATGCGTTTTGTGTATAGCGGCTGACAGATTTGGCCACTTAGGGTGTGCACCGGACATACAACGATTAGACACACGAATCAGCACAGAAAGGAACAGCTGGGCAAACAACACTGTTGGAAACAAAGAGAGCGGTTCAGTGCTGAATGCTCCTGGGAAGCAGCAGACCGAAAAGTCAGAGTTCCGGTCCACAATGGAAACGATTGATCAAAGAAACGGAGACACCACTGCTGAAGTTATCAACAATAATGAATCAGATCCATATAATGAAAGTTATTATTATTATTATTATTATTATATTGATTCAGATTCTGAAAGAGGGGTACATTTGTACTCACGGATCAGCATGTTCTGCATCCTTCCCGTGTGTTTCCTGGGTCTGCTGGGCAACACAGTGTCTGTCTGGGTCTGGAACGCCAGCAAGAAACACAAACCCATGGCGCTGCTGTTCCAGAGTCTGGGCGTTGTAGACAACATTTTCCTGCTGATGAGTATCGTTAATGAAATACAAGTTCACACAATCCCACTGCCTACAGAGAATCGTCGCTTCCTAAGAAGTATGCGAGGTTTCTCCCAGGCCATGTCTCTCAGTATCACTGTCGCCATTGGGGTGTTCCGATGGCTAGGCGTGGCCCAGCCCCAGCGGATGCGGAGGATGACGTCCTGCCACGTCCTGAAGATGTGTGGAGGAATGGGAGGCTGGTGCAGCCTGCTGGTCATGGTGAACTACGTGAACAAGAAGACGACGACTGTGTATGACACGAGCCACCGTGTGATGTGGGTCGTGCTGGAGATATTCATGTTCATCCTGCCCTGTGTGGTATTGCTAGGCTTCAGTATCAGCTTGCTCAGGATCGTCTGCCAGCGGCAGAGGTAGGTCAAGATCAGGATATCAGTTCAGCCCACTGTCTATCAGTATCGCCTGTTAACCCCACGATAAGTCAGGATGCTACCCCTCACAGTACATTAAGATGCTATCCCCACGATCAGTCAGTATCACCTGTTAACCCCACGATAAGTCAGGATGCTACCCCTCACAGTACATTAAGATGTTATCCCCACAGTCAGTCAGTATCACCTGTTAATCCCACGATAAGTCAGGATGCTATTCCTCACAGTACATTAAGATGTTATCCCCACAGTCAGTCAGTATTACCTGTTAATCCCATGATAAGTCAGAATGCTACCCCTCACAGTACTTTAAGATGTTATCCCACAGTCAGTCAGTATCACCTGTTAATCCCACGATAAGTCAGGATGCTACCCCTCACAGTACATTAAGATGTTATCCCCACAGTCAGTTAGTGTCACCTGTTAATCCCACGATAAGTCAGGATGCTACCCCTCACAATACATTAAGATGTTATCCCCACAGTCAGTTAGTGTCACCTGTTAATCCCACGAAAAGTCAGGATGCTACCCCTCACAGTACATTAAGATGTTATCCCCACAGTCAGTTAGTGTCACCTGTCAATCCCACAATAAGTCAGGATGCTATTCCTCACAGTACATTAAGATGTTATCCCCAGTCAGTTAGCGTCACCTGTCAATCCCACAATAAGTCAGGATGCTATTCCTCACAGTACATTAAGATGTTATCCCCACAGTCAGTCAGTGTCACCTGTCAATCCCACGATAAGTCAGGATGCTACCCCTCACAGTACATTAAGATGTTATCCCCACAGTCAGTTAGTGTCACCTGTTAATCCCACGAAAAGTCAGGATGCTACCCCTCACAGTACATTAAGATGTTATCCCCACAGTCAGTTAGTGTCACCTGTCAATCCCACGATAAGTCAGGATGCTACCCCTCACAGTACATTAAGATGTTATCCCCACAGTCAGTTAGTGTCACCTGTCAATCCCACGATAAGTCAGGATGCTACCCCTCACAGTACATTAAGATGTTATCCCCACAGTCAGTTAGTGTCACCTGTCAAACCCACGATAAGTCAGGATGCTACCCCTCACAGTACATTAAGATGTTATCCCCACAGTCAGTTAGTATCACCTGTCAATCCCACGATAAGTCAGGATGCTACCCCTCACAGTACATTAAGATGTTATCCCCACAGTCAGTCAGTGTCACCTGTTAATCCCACGATAAGTCAGGATGCTATCCCTCACAGTACATTAAGATGTTATCCCCACAGTCAGTTAGTGTCACCTGTTAATCCCACGATAAGTCAGGATGCTACCCCTCACAGTACATTAAGATGTTATCCCCACAGTCAGTCAGTGTCACCTGTTAATCCCACGATAAGTCAGGATGCTATCCCTCACAGTACATTAAGATGTTATCCCCACAGTCAGTTAGTGTCACCTGTTAATCCCACGATAAGTCAGGATGCTACCCCTCACAGTACATTAAGATGTTATCCCCACAGTCAGTCAGTGTCACCTGTTAATCCCACGATAAGTCAGGATGCTATCCCTCACAGTACATTAAGATGTTATCCCCACAGTCAGTTAGTGTCACCTGTCAATCCCATGATAAGTCAGTACATTAAGATGTTATCCCCACAGTCAGTTAGTGTCACCTGTCAATCCCATGATAAGTCAGTACATTAAGATGTTATCCCCACAGTCAGTTAGTGTCACCTGTCAATCCCACGATAAGTCAGTACATTAAGATGTTATCCCCACAGTCAGTTAGTGTCACCTGTTAATCCCACAGTCAGTCAGTGTCACCTGTCAATCCCACAGTCAGTTGTCGTCGTCACTGTCAATCCCACAGTCAGTCAGTGTCACCTTTTCAATCCCACAGTCAGTCAGTGTCACCTGTCAATCCCACAGTCAGTCAGTATCACCTGTCAATCCCACAGTCAGTCAGTGTCACCTGTCAATCCCACAGTCAGTCAGTGTCACCTGTCAATCCCACAGTCAGTCAGTGTCACCTGTCAATCCCACAGTCAGTCAGTGTCACCTGTCAATCCCACAGTCAGTCAGTGTCACCTGTCAATCCCACAGTCAGTCAGTGTCACCTGTCAATCCCACAGTCAGTCAGTGTCACCTGTCAATCCCACAGTCAGTCAGTGTCACCTGTCAATCCCACAGTCAGTCAGTGTCACCTGTCAATCCCACAGTCTGTCAGTGTCACCTGTCAATCCCACAGTCAGTCAGTGTCACCTGTCAATCCCACAATTCGCTTCAAAATTGGACAGGATAATTCCTTAACCCCACGTCCAGTCAGAAGTATTTGTTTACCCCACCATAACTCATGATGACTTGTTCATTCCACGATCAACCAGGAACATCTGTTGATCCTGCAATTAGTGAAGTTCATCTGTTCACCGGTAAATAAGTCAGGACCACTTGTTTGCTTCATTATAACTCGGTACCACCTGTTAACTCCAGAAATTCATGATGATCTGTTTGCTTGCAATTAGTCATGATCATTTTCAACCACACTGTAAATCAACATCATTCGTAAACTCTACATTAAATCAGCATTGAACACATTGCCCCATACTAAGTCGGATCATCTCTTGACCTTCAGAAAGTCGAAACATCTGTTAACCTCGTGATTAGTCAGGATCATCCATTAACTCAGTGATAAGTCAGGATCCCATATTGATTTTTCAATTAGTCAGGATCAGTTGTTAACCCTGTATTAAATCAGGATCACTTGTTAACCATTCAGTAAATCAGGTCACTTGCTCACCCACAATAGGTCAGGATCACCTGTTACCCCCACAGGGGGTGATATTGTATGGGAAGACGCGTGGTGTGGTGTTTATGTTGGAAGGTGAGAATGATGATATGTGGGATGATGTGTAAGAAGATGTGTGGTATACCGAGTTGCATGGTGTGTGGAATGGTGTCTGGACTGGCGTGTGGGGTAATGTTTGGCATGGTGTATTTACGGGGTCTGGCATCATACACATTTAACATAAACGAAGAACAGGAAGGACATAGATAACGGTGTGTCCGGAAAGGGACAGGGAGCGCTAGACAACGGTATGTGGACATTTCTTGGAGAATGAAATCATCATGGGAAGACTTTCACTTCAAAATGAAATCCTAGGAGGAAAATATTTAGTCGACATGCCACAACACAATCATTGTTGGTCCTATGACGGACATCGTCTGACTTCCTATCACCATAGAACTAGAAGAGGAATGGAAACACAGAGACATGGTCTGAGTTTCTGTCACAACAGAATCAGAAGAGGAATAGAAACACAGAGACATGGTCTGAGTTTCTATCACCACAGAATTAGAAGAGGAATGTAAGCACAGAGACATGCAGAGGCAAAGAAGGCATTCGCATGGAAAAGATTGCTTTGGTGAACTGCCTTTTTGCTTCCAGTGAATTGAAATATTGGCAGCTAGCTGCCAGCTTTGAGGAAGTTTACAGAATTCAGAAAATCAATCGCCTGATGCAGTATTCGTAGAAAGGCAGAGAAGTTAGAGATGAACAGCGACCCCCCCCCCAAAAAAAAAAAAAATAAATAAAAAATAAATAAAAATAATAAAGAAAAAGAAAAGAAAAAAGAAAGGAAAAAAGAAAAAGGTGTCATACAGGTATTCCCTCCGCACAGTCCCTAGGGTCCGGGTCACTCCCAGGTCAGAACTTTTGGATACCTTTCTGCCCTCTGCCTTTGTGTTGTTATATACAACAACAACAATAACAACAACGACGACGACGACAACAACAACAAAAAAGAAAAAAAAAACATACAGAGAAGAAAAAGAAAGATGAAATTACACAACCTTGACACTGGTCAACAACAACAACAACAAAAAAGAAGAAACACAAAACACACAGACGAACAAAGAAGAAGAAATAAAACGACCTTGACACTGAACCTTCTTGAAAATCCATACAAAGAATAAAAAAAAGTTTGTCGTTATTGATTTCAGGTCAGAATTATTTTCAAGTGACGTACCCACCATACACTTCTCTCTCCAAGCACCATAAAAATAAGTCTTTTTCTGACTGGTCTTGGTTTTTGTGCAGCCACAGGAGAGAGTACAGGAGGACGATAGTGGCAGTGCTGTGCATCGCTGGCTGCACCCTGACGGCCTTCGTCTTAAGAGAGTCTGCTGAATTTCTGGCTTTCTTCGCGGCTATGCTTCCGTCTGGATGCAGCAATGCCTGCATCTTCATCTTTTCCGGTGTTGGCAGACTCGCCCACGTGCTAACTCCAGCGTAAACTTTATCTTCTACTTCTTCTTTGCGTCCAGGTGAGTAGGTTTCTTTAGGATATTGACGATCGTGGTGGTGGTAGTAACTGATGGCTGCGGCTATCTCTGTCTGTCTCTGTCTGTCTGTCTGTCTGTCTGCTCTCTCTCTCTCTCTCTCTCTCTCTCTCTCTCTCTCTCTCTCTCTTCTCTTTTCTGGTTGGTCGGTCCTTTGTGCACATATGAGTGTGAATGTGTGTGTGTGGTCGTATGTATGTATGAGTGAGTGATTGCATGTATTTGTGTGTGTGTGTGTGTGTGTGTGTGTGTGTGTGTGTGTGTGTGTGTGTGTGTGTGTGTGTGTGTGTGTGGAGAGAAAGAGAAAAGAGGGGACTGAGAGAGAGAAAGCGAGAGAGAGTGTGACTATGACATGACATGACGCAATATGACACGACATGACAAGCACATGACATGGTACGACATGTTTCATTATTATACACCTTAATCGTATCTGTGACAAAGAGGAATGACACAACAATTTATAACGAATGAAACATGATTCACCGCAACAACTCTACAAACAGGGAGATAAATCTTACACAACAAGACACCACCACCACCACCACCACCACCACCACCACCCGCCCTTGAGCCACGCATATCAGATATGAGGAAAATTTGTTTTAATTGATTACATAATCGCAATAAGTACAAATTAAAAAATGAAGTACAAACTCAGTACTTTAAACGGATACACACAAACACTCAGCTACTTTTTAAAACGGATACACACAAACACTCAGCTACTTTTTAAGGACTGTCCATGAGTTTATGCCTATTCAAGTTATTCCTATCTTTAGCCGGGGGAGGGGGGGGGGGGGTCTGTGATTTCCCTTATCTGTTTGTGCATTTGTCAGCAAGATTGCGGTATACATTTTCCCGCCTCGACCGCCTACCCAGTGTTGAGTTTGCTAGGGGCTCAACTGGGAACACACAATCGGGTTTTCTGACCAACGCTGCAGGTACCTGTATTCATCAAGCCTGGGTGACGCCGAGATACATTATGAAAGAAAGCGTAGAGTGCAGGTGTGTCAAGCAGTCTCAGACAGGAATGGAACTCCAAATCATCATCTTCACAAGTCTTCTCCTCAATGATCAGCATGAAGAGGTCTCAGATTCTGTGGCCCTGCATGTCCTGCTCTCATGGTGACCTCAGTTTCATTTCCCTCCGTGTTTATACCCTTGCTGAATTTGTGTCCAGATCATTGGAGTAAGCTCGCCATGGGGACCGTCGTTGGACGGACATCGCGGATTCCTCGGAGGAGGGGACGCCCGTTCACGCTGCCTCTAAGTCAAAGCAATCACTGTTGTCAACAAGGGGTTCTGTAGGTGCTGTCCTGTGTATGTTGGATCAGAACAGGTGCCACCGAAAACACCAAAGTGACTTGGCAGCTGGGGCAGAGTCTTCACTGGTGGGTTGTCCAATGATGACTTGACACTGACTGCTCCTCGTGAAGTGCCTGTGTCGGGGGGTGCGACAGAACAAGCCAGGTGGTGTCTGTGATGGCCAGCAGAGTAGTGTTGGATAATGAGACAGAACAAGCCAGGTGTGTCTGTGGATGGGGAGCTGCAGAGTGGTGTTGGGATAATGAGACAGAACAAGCCAGTGGTGTCTGTGGTGGGCTGAGTGGTGTTGGTAATGAGACAGAACAAGCCAGGTGGTGTCTGTGGATGGGGAGCCAGGCAGAGTGGTGTTGGGATAATGAGACAGAACAAGCCAGGTGGTGTCTGTGGATGGGGAGCCAGGCAGAGTGGTGTTGGGATAATGAGACAAACAAGCCAGGTGGTGTCTGTGGATGGGGCCAGGCAGAGTGGTGTTGGGATCATGAGTGGCATGGAAGACGAGAGGAAAAAAGCTAAACGGCATACTAAACCGTTCTAACGAAACTGGACAGGAAGAACAAACAATAAACAAGAAGGGTAACTCTTGCTCCCACAAGAAAACATAACTCCAAAGGAATGCTGCTTACGACACCGAATCGCCTAGCAGATATGGCAGCACAGAGCACACAGAACAAACAAGGAAACATCCCCAAAAAAGGATACTTCCAAGTTATGTTTTCTTGTGAGAGCAAGAGT
>CM065736.1:26953674-26956174 GCA_033310375.1 Conus canariensis
CAGTCCACAGGGAGCACTTCATGTCACGTCGTCATAGGGCAACCCCCTAACGGAGACACTGCAATGCTGCTGAATCACATGGACGGTGTTCTGCGGCATGACGCCTGTTCTGAGCCAACAAATGCAAGACACCGCTTAAGTCCCATACTGGCGACAACCCGTGCATATTACAATCCCGGAGTGAGCATGAGAGGAACATCGTCCTGTTCCCACGACAGTCCCCATGAACTGGTCAATACCGACGACTTCGTCACGGACTTGGCCAGTGGACAGTGCCACTGACCACTGGTCATTATGACGTAAATCGGAGATTTTAACTATTTCACAGCTAATTATAGTCTCCTGAGTACCCGTGTACCTTGTACAATACAGAAGACTGGTAGCCAGTGCCACTGCCCACCGGTCACTATGACGTAAATCAGATATTTCGACTGTTTTACAGTTAATTAGTGTCCCCTGAGTGCTTGTGAACCTTGTACAATGCAAACCACCAGTGGTCAGCACTGACCACCAGTCTTCTGCATTGTACAGGGTACACAGGTACTCAGGAAACTATAATTAGCTGTAAAATAGTTAAAATCTCCGATTTACGTCATAATGACCAGTGGTCAGTGGCACTGACCACTAGTAATCTACATTGTATAAGGTACACAAGCACTCGGGAGACACTAATTAGCTCTAAACTGGTTAAAATCTCCGATTTACGTCGTAATGACCAGTGGTCAATGGCACTGACCACTAGTCATCTGCATTGTACAAGCTAAGGTACTCAGGTACTCAAGAGACTCTAATTAGTTGTAAAATAATTAAAGGAGGCAAAGCGGGATGAAGCAACAACGGTACTTGGTCACAACGACACGTGGTCACAACGACATTTTGTCACAACTACGCTTGGTCACATTGGCACTTGGTCACATTGGCATGTAGCCGTCTTTTTTTCCCACACATGCACGGGCGTACTCACACACCCGAATATTGACCCACGCGTGTAAGCTTGCGCGAGAAATGTTAATACGTATCTGTTAATGAAAAAGGGTGTGTGTGTGTGTGGGGGGGGGGGGGGGGGGGGGGGGGGGGGAGGAGAGTAAGAGGTCCATCTATTGAGAAGAGTCTAGAACTACACTTTGTCTAAACCCAACTGACTGTATATAGGAAATGGGAGAGGGAGTGTAAATATGCAGGCTGACCCAAATTTTCTTTTAAAGGCGGGTGTGCGTGTTGGGAAAAGGCAGAGGAAAACCCTGAATAACCCTTTCTTGTTTGAAGGGTGGGTTGGAGTGGAGGAAGATTCCAAATAGTCCTAGATTGACCCTTTGGGGGGGGGGGGGGGTTAATCCAAGCTAGCCCAAACTTACTTCCGGGGGGGGGGGGGGGGGGGGTAAGTTCCAAGTAGGGAGGTAAGTTCTAACTAGTCCTAGAATGACCCCCGGGGGTAAAAGCAGGCTAGCCCAGACTCACCCCGGGGTAAGTTCCAGAGGGGGGTAAGAACAGGCTGTTACACCGGATGAGCGGTGTGGGTGCAATGCAGCTCAGATGGCACAGAAGATGGGACAGCAAAGGGGAAAAAAATCAAACGAACGTTATACCAGCCGCCGAGGTGTTGTGGCTAGCATCGTGGACTCCCGGCATGGGTTCGATTCTTCTCAGAGTCATGTATTTGGGTGTGTTGTTTTTTTTTCTGCCACAAACGTCTGCTACCCAAAGTTTAGTTTGCTATGGAAAGACCGGAACCACACGTCGAGTTTCATCCACTTAATGGATGTGTCTCTGAGAATGTTGGTCAAACTTTCTGACCTGCTCTGCAGGTGTCTGTATCTCTCAGGCCTGACTGACGTGGGAAACATTACGAAAGTAAGTGTACATACAGCCTGGTTATACAGTCTCAAACCAGAATGGGAATCTGTAGCATCATCTTCATCATTCTCATCCTCATCGATCAACATAAACAAAAAAATGCCTCCAATTATGTGACCCTTTATTCCCTGCTCTTATGATGACCTCGGTTTCCACTACCTTTCCGCATCTGTGCCCAGAGTTTGTTTCTGATGGGGTCACTGGCACTGGCAGATTCATGGGGATTGTCTTTGGACAGACGTAATGGTGCCCCCCTGGAGAAAGAGCTCACTCACGTTTTGCTCCGTGAATAAGCTAAAATTGTCCCCAGTAGAAGGCTTAGCGGTAGTGTTGTGGATATGTTGGATCAGAGCAGGCACTACTGAATATTCGGAAGTGACGGCAGCAGTGCAGTGTATCTTCTTGTGGGTTTCTTCTTGGCATTGACGGCTCCCAGTGGATTGCCGATGCTGGGGCTATGGCAGGAAGGGCCAGGCTGTGGCTGTGGACGGAGACCAGAATGAGTAATGTGGGTGCTATATCAGTATATCACTAATGGGTCACGGAAGATGAACATGAAAAAAAACGCATGTTTCTTAGTATGCGTATATGCATATATCCAACTTTCTACTTGAACAGTACATGGTAGGATTAGAGGTTTTATCTT
>CM065736.1:26961174-26971174 GCA_033310375.1 Conus canariensis
GTTCAACATAGAGAGCGAGAGACAGACAGACAGATAGAGACGGAGAGAGACAAAGAGACAGAAAGTGAGAGAGACAGAGACAGAGAGAAACAGAGACAGAGAGACAGAGAGAGACAGAGATAGTGAGAGACAGAGGAGACAGACAGAGAGACAGAAAGAGCGACAGAGAGACAGACAAAGACAGAGATAGAGAGAGACAGAGTGAAGACACAGACAGACAGACGGACAGATGACAGACAGACAGACAGACAGACATACAGACAGAAGAACTCTCAAGTTGTAGAGTACAACGTTCACAGTTTACATGTTATTAATTCGAAGTCCATCCCCATGGGGCGAAACATAGAACATTGCCGTATTCACAATCCATCTTCAATGAATCGTCGTTCGTGTGTGGTCAGTGTTAATGGGCTCTATGTGTGTTGATGGGACTCCTAATGTGTGTTAGATGGGACACACACACACACACACACACACACACACACACACACACACACACACACACACACACACACACACTCAACTTGCACTAGCACACACGTGCAAGCTTGCACTAGCACACACGCGCACACACACAAACACTCACACACAATACACTCTGTGTAATTAATTTTTACTGTGGTCTTCCTTCTTCTTACTTTATCTTTCTTTTTTGTATTAGTTACACGCAACAGAATGAAAGTGTCAGCACACCAAACATCAGATGCTATTGTATCAAACTTCAAATACATTAAAACCAGCAAGAGAATGTACATCAGTAGATTCACACATTGACATGCTATGTGAGAGTTTGTTAGAGGAAAGAAGTAGAGTTCAAAAGAGGAGGGGAGATAGGAGGATGGAGGCCCCATTTATAAAAAACAACAACAAAAAACAACAACAAAAAAAAACAGGAGAAAAAAAAAGAAAAAAAAGGACGTTGGATCCCTCCCGCACTGGCCCTCCCACACACCCCCTTCCCCACCGGCAAAAAAAAGAGTGTTAAATGGGACTCCTAATGTGTGTTAGATGGGACTCAATTCTTTTTCTTCGAAGATGATGAGTTTTGTCCGCTTATCATCTCTAACATGCACATGAATTTTTATCCTGAACGTAACACTGCAACGAACAGCCACAGAAGAAGTGGACGTACATCCCGCTACCGGAACTATGCTTTGACACTCGACTCCACCCAGATGGCATCCATCACTAATGACGTCACCCAATCCGCTTCGGCGTTAAAGCGGTTGACTTCGTGGAAAAAAGTACTTGGTTTAATTTGGGCAGGGGATGGAAGAAGAGGCAGCAGTGTAGGAGGTGGAGTGGGTTGGTGAAGGGACGCGCATGGGATGGAGAGGGGAGCTGGGATGCGAGGGGGGGGGAGAGGGTTATTAGTGGAAACACAGAGGTTTGAAAAGGAACTAAGCCTACAAATTATTGTATAACACCATTTCACTTTGAGACAGAAGGTTGATGGTGTGGGGGGTGGCTGACTCTGTAATCAGTGATATTTTGATGCCATGGGTAAAACACAATGCAGGGTGGGTTTTTTGACGGTGGTGTTTCTGGATGCAAGGCACTGCTAGAACTGTTGCATGAAATGAAATAGAAAAAAAATGCATGAAGAAGCATGCAACAGGAAAAAAGTTCAACAACAAAAAATGTCAGCGAGAGACAGACAGACAGAGATGGAGAGAGACAAAGAGACAGAAAGTGAGAGAGACAGAGACAGAGAGAAACAGAGACAGAGAGACAGAGAGAGACACAGATAGTGAGAGACAGAGATAGACAGACACAGAGAGAGAGACAGAGAGACAGACAAAGACAGAGACAGAGAGAGACAGAGTGAAGACACAGACAGACAGACAGACAGACAGATAGAGACTCTCAAGTTGTAGAGTACAACGTTCACAGTTTACATGTTATTAATTCGAAGCCCATCCCCATGGGGCGAAACATACAAATTGCCGTGTTCACAATCCACCTTCAACGAATCGTCGTTCTGGTGGTGTGGGTCTAGTGTTAGATGGGACTCCTAATGTGTGTTGGATGGGACTCCTAATGTGTGTTAGATGGGACACACACACACACACACACACACACACACACACACACACACACACACACACACACACACACACACACACTTACATGTGCAAGCTTGAGCTAGCACACACGCACACACAAACAAACACTCACACACAAATACACTCTGTGTAATTAATTTTTACTGTGGTCTTTATCTATTTTTTTTTGTATTAGTTACACGCAACAGAATGAAAGTGTCAGCACACCAAACATCAGATGCTATTGTATCAAACTTCAAATACATTAAAACCAGCAAGAGAATGTACATCAGTAGATTCACACATTGACATGCTATGTGAGAGTTTGTTAGAGGAAAGAAGTAGAGTTCAAAAGAGGAGGGGAGATAGGAGGATGGAGGCCCCATTTATAAAAAAACAACAACAAAAAACAACAACAAAAAAAAAACAGGAGAAAAAAAAAAAAAAAAGGACGTTGGATCCCTCCCGCACTGGCCCTCCCACACACCCCCTTCCCCACCGGCAAAAAAAAGAGTGTTAAATGGGACTCCTAATGTGTGTTAGATGGGACTCAATTCTTTTTCTTCGAAGATGATGAGTTTTGTCCGCTTATCATCTCTAACATGCGCATGAATTTTTATCCTGAACGTAACACTGCAACGAACAGCCACAGAAGAAGTGGACGTACATCCCGCTACCGGAACTATGCTTTGACACTCGACTCCACCCAGATGGCATCCATCACTAATGACGTCACCCAATCCGCTTCGGCGTTAAAGCGGTTGACTTCGTGGAAAAAAGTACTTGGTTTAATTTGGGCAGGGGATGGAAGAAGAGGCAGCAGTGTAGGAGGTGGAGTGGGTTGGTGAAGGGACGCGCATGGGATGGAGAGGGGAGCTGGGATGCGAGGGGGGGAGAGGGTTATCAGTGGAAACACAGAGGTTTGAAAAGGAACTAAGCCTACAAATTATTGTATAACACCATTTCACTTTGAGACAGAAGGTTGATGGTGTGTGTGTGTGGTGTGGGGGGGGGGGGGGGGGGGGGGGTGGTGGTGTGGTGGCTGACTCTGTAATCAGTGATATTTTGATGCCATGGGTAAAACACAATGCAGGGTGTTTTTTTTTTTTTTTTACTGTGGTGTTTCTGGATGCAAGGCACTGCTAGAACTGTTGCACGAATTCCCATCGGGATACTAAATGACGTCAGTGAGGGCACCACCTTCCCCACCCCCTTCTCTCTTCTCCTCCTGAGAATGTGAGAGAGAGAGAGAGAGAGAAGAGAGAGAGAGAGAGAGAGAGGAGAGAGAGAGAGAGAGAGGGAGAGAGAGAGAGAGAGAGAGAGAGAGAGAGAGAGAGAGCGACAGACAGACAGGCAGACAGAGACAGACACTTGACACTTTGACACTTTGATGGTTTACTGTCATTAGCTATAAAGCCCTTGAGACAGGGGGTACAGAAATGAAATGCTTACAACGGAAAGTAATTGAAGACAACATACAGTAACACCGATTTAACACGCACGCACGCACGCACGCACGCACACACGCGCGCGCGCGCACGCACACACACACACACACACACACACACACACACACACACACACACACACACACACGCGCGCGCGCGCTAGTGCGAAAAGACACTCACTTGCATACATACACGCACATATACGCGCGCGTAGAACGTACAATAAATCTACATCAACTATCCAAATATAACATCATGCAGTCTATTTGTATTGCCTATCAAGTTAAATACTCCTTAAAGTACTTCAACTGATAAACACATAATAGACATTAGACCATTTCATGCACTCACTCATTAAGCACTTCCTTTTTCCGTATCGACCCTGCTTCTGAAATATATTTCGCAAGCGATGTACTGTTAATGACACTGTCAGACGTTAAGATTTCGATCATAATTTTCCCCTCCGCTTCTTTGGACTTGAACAATACATTATTTTTTCTCAGTTCATCGTAGCCCCTGCATCCGAAGATGAAATGACTCTCGTCCTCCGGAGCATGACCACACATCGGACGTGGGGGAGTCATGGAGACATTTGAAGTGAACCACATTTTGTTCGCGTTTAGACCCAAATTCTCCATCTGAACCTGGCGAGGCCAATCCTGTGCCATCTGTAACAACTGAAATATATCTTTCTGTTTCAAATACTGACTTAAAAGAGAAGAACCAGTTATATTTATCTTTACTTTCCATTTTTCATGCCGGTTTTGCATGTAGGATGCTATTAGTCTATCTTTGAATTCAGATACAAAACCATATCCGCATCCTACTCACTAGCATATCCAAATAATTCCAAATCCATGTTCTGTTAACGCTTTCTTGATTTGAGATACCCAGTTTAGTCACCCTTCTCAGCTTGAATTAACTGCATTTCATATGCCTGTTTACACAGTCTCGCCATAGGCAATCTGATTAGTCTTATCCAATATTTTATACACTTAACAAATGATTTTACATGCAATGGATACCTGCCTGATTCACCATACAGAACGGTATTAGATGAATGCAATGGCACACCAAAGAAACGCTTCATGGCAAATGTGTGAACCTTTTCCATGTGGGTATTGACATCAAGTCCCTAAATTTCCGCTGCATAAGTTAAAATCGGTTCTATTTGTGTATCGAAGAGTTTTCTAAAAAGACTTGAGTCTATAGATCCTAACTTTCGCAAAGATTTTAGAATTTCCATCACACATTTGTTCCCCTTTTCTACTTGATTCTGTCCATGAAGACATTCAACTTAGCCTTGTAGTAAACAACATTCCCAAATATGTATAGGAGTTAGTGACAGTAATCACTCTATCTCCATAAACCCATTTTTCGTGTGCCGAAAGATGACCTCCACAGCGGAAAATCATAACATTTGTCTTTTTAAGTTTATTGTCAGCTGCAGCTTGCCTGCTTCCTGTTTTCGAACATCTAACTGATTTTGCAGTCCTATGGGGGTGTCTGACAAAAGAATAAGGTCATCAGCAAACAACATCAAGAACAATTCGTTCGCCCCAGGAATCATTTGAATACCATGTCTTCCTTTTTTGAGACTTCAATGGCAAGTTCGTTTATAAAGAAAACGAAAACAACTGTGGACTTAGGAGGCAGCCCTGTTTGACCCCCCTTGGACATTCCAAAAAATTGGAATATGCACATCTATCACGTACACATACAAGTACTGAATCGTAAATGCTTCTAAGTGTCATGTATAGCTTACCGTTCACACCCATTTTTCTTAAAACATTCCACAAAATATTCCTGTTCACAGAATCGAAGACTTTTTTTTAAGTCCACAAAAGCGACATACAGTTTTCTATTACGTTGGAGATAGTTCTGGACTAAAGCATACAAAGCAAATAATGGGATCTATTGTTCAATAACTAGCCGTAAAACATGCTTGCTCTTCAATGATCATCTCCTCTCTTTCCGCCCACTTAGTCTTTTGTTTAAAACATGAGTATACATTTTACTTGTTACACTATTTAATGCTATCCCTCTGTAATTATCAGGGTTGTTTGTATCCTCTTTTTTTGTGAATTGGAATTGTAATGGACTTTGCCCATTCTAAAGGAAAAATTCCATTTTCAAACAATTTATTGAATAGAATAACAAGAAAATTTACTACAGTAATATCTGCATTTTTAAACATCTCACTAATGATGTAGTCTGGACCAGCGCTTTTACCCGTTTTAAGTTTGTTTATACTTGATAGCACCTCCTGATGAGATATTGGGTCATTAAACAAAGCGTCATTTCCCATGGTTTCCTCTTCTTCAATTAATAAATCAGAATGTTCAATGTTACTATCATAAGCATTAAAAATACGGAAAAAATGATCATACTATTGCTGAATACTAATATCAGAGTACATAACCGTTTTCTTGTTCACTGATCTTACTATTGACCAAAACAACCTTGGGTCGTGAACTGAATCTCTTAAGTTTTGTAGTCTTTCTTCCTCATACTTGCATTTTTTTTTAGACTTCTTTAATGAGTCGAACAAGAACGAGTTACGTCTTGTGTGTAGTTGCCCTGCTGTCAGGAAGATTGGGGATAAATTCATTGAAATATTTATCATTTAAGCTTTCCTTGTTTAAATTATTCTTAAAAATTGTTATTGTTTTATGACATTCAGATTTCGAGAAAAGCACCACCACCACCACCACAACCACCACCACCACAACCACCACCACCATCCGGTGGTATGTCTGTGGCTATCATTAAAAATCATACTGCCACGCGCATTAAAAAAAAAAATGACACTTAGAATTAACCAAAAGATTGAAATTAACCAAACGGTGTACATGGAGTGCTGCCCAGATGGTGTGCAAAAATGGCAGGTGAAATATATTCAGTGATAACTGGAGAAACAGGACGTTTTCCAATTTCGCGACCTACAACAACAACTTCAGGCTGGAAGTCATGGTAAGCTGTGAAACTGACAAGAAGGTTACGTAGTGTGAAAAAACAAGTGAAATTATGGTTATATATATAGCTTGCTGAAGGCTCATTTTGAGAAGCATTTATTTTATTCTTTCCCCATTCACCCACTCAAGCACATACTGTTAGTTAGGCAGAATTATCTACCACTGCAGATATGAATGCTTATCCCCCCTATTTCTTCAATCTAAGACATAAGAGCAAGCTTTGTTTATAATTGAATATTTCTTGCAGTCATTGCAACACCAAGCTGCTCTGTGAGTTGCTGGAATGGTGCTCGGTACTTATCCTTGGAATTTATTAGTTTATTGTGTGTGTATATATATATATATATATATATATATATATATATATACTATATATATATATATATATATATAGATAATGGTGGCAAGTGCCAACAGAGATTTAAAAAAAATGCTCAACCGCACTGGGAGCAACATTTGTTAAAAAGGAAAGGTTTAAAATTTTACAGTGAAAGAACAGTGCCCTCTGAGCAACAAATGCCTCTACAACAACATTGTGTACCAAGCCACTGTAACATCAGAGAACGCAGAAGAAACATATATAGGTATTACTGAAAACCAATTTAAAACTAGATATGCAAACCACAAACAGTCATTTAACAAAGAAAGATACAAAACCAAACAGAATTGAGTAAATACATCTGGAAGCTCAAAGAGAAAAAAATAGACTACAATATATCCTGGAAAATCATAAAAAGAGCAGCACCATATAACAATATTTCAAAAAAATGTAACCTATGCTCAACAGAAAAATACATAATACTATGCAAACCACAAATGGCAACTTTAAACACCAGGATAGAAATGGTTAACAACTGCAGGCACAAGTGGAAATTCCTATCAGTGAACAAGAATCAGAAACACACGAAAAACACAGACAGCACGTGATGACAGACAACACAAGCAGTTATAAAACACCGGCAGCACAGACCCACCACATCCTGACGATTGCAACCGCATGCGGTTTCATGAAACAACGTTGTAGGTAAAATTTTAAACCTTTCCTTTTTAATATATATATATATATATATATATATATATATATATCAGTGTGGTTAAAAAGCCTAGATTAATTTTACAAGTGCTCAACGCCTTGGGGAGCAACATTAGATAAGACAAGTATTAAAAGAGGTATTAAAATATCTACAAATTTGTTTCTAGCGCTTGGCTATCGTCAGCGCTTCATATGATGGTGCAGAAACATGCGAACTGGTTGGACTATTCATGCTATCCAACATCAAGAAAAAACTCGGAAAGCATGTCGGACTATACAGAGATGACGGCCTTGCTGCACTAACCAATAACCCAAGAACCGTTGAAAATAGGAAAAAAGAACTATGCAAAATCTTCCAAAATCACAACTTAAAAATTGCCATTGAAGCAAACAAAAAGGTAGTGAACTACTTAGACATAACACTGGATCTCAATAATCACATATATAAACCATACAAGAAACCCAACGACACACCTCTCTATGTACACATCAAAAGTAACCATCCACCATCTGTATTAAAGACCATACCCCACGGCATAAACAAGAGACTATCAAACCTGTCATGCAGTGAGAAAGTGTTCAACAATGCAGCAGTAGAATACCAGGAGGCACTACAAAGAAGTGGATACAATTACAAACTACAATACAACCCAGACAACAACATAAATAAAAGCAAGAAAAATAGAAAAAGAAAAATCATATGGTACAACCCCCCATACGACGGGAAACTCAAAACAAACATAGGGAAAGAATTCTTCAAAATCTTAACAACTTCATTTCCAAAGAACACAAACTGTCCAAAATATTCAACAAAAACACCGTCAAACTATCGTACTCATGTATGCCTAACCTCAAAAACCTAATTGATGCATCCAACAAAATGAAAATCAACACAGCAAAGAAGGGTGAAGAAAGGAAACCCTGCAATTGCACCAAAAAAGAGCAGTGTCCACTAAGCAATAAATGTCTTCACAACAATATTGTATACCAGGCTACTGTGACATCAGAAAATGAAAAAGAAACATACATAGGGATCACTGAAAACCACTTCAAAACCAGATATGCAAACCACAAACAGTCATTCAACAAAGAAAAATACAAAAACCAAACTGAATTGAGCAAATACATTTGGAAACTTAAAGACGCAAAAATAAACCACAACATATCCTGGAAAATCATAAAAAGGGCATCACCATACAGCAATATTTCAAAAAGATGCAACCTATGCCTAACTGAAAAATGGCTAATACTGTGTAAACCTCACTTAGCAACTCTTAATACTAAAACAGAAATAGTAAATAACTGCAGGCACAAATGGAAATCGTTGTTTGTGAACACACCCCGTAAAACAACCTGAAAACCCAAAAAACACGTGCAACCAACACGCACGTGAAAACAGCTGCAACCGGGCCCCACACGCTGTATAACACCGGCGGTGGGCAACCCAAACTCCATCCTGACGATAGCCAAGCGCTAGAAACAAATTTGTAGATATTTTAATACCTCTTTTAATACTTGTCTTATCTCTCTCTCTCTCTCTCTCTCTCTCTCTCTCTCTTGGGATTTCATTATGTTACTTGTACCATTGAAATTATGGTCATAGAGAGAGAGAGAGAGAGAGAGAGGGGAGAGAGAGAGAGAGAGTAAAAAAAAAAGGGGGGGGGGTAAGTATACTGGTGGGGATGGGGAGTGACCAAAAAATAACAACAGGATGGTGTATTACACTTTGCATCACTTGGCGATGACATTACTCTAATGACGCAAGTTTTCTTTTAGCATCGACCCAATGATGTCACTCCACATTTGACGTGATTACGCATTCTTGTCGGCCTTAAAAAAGAGCAGCCGCTCGAAATATTGGATTATGTTTGTTTAAATTGCTGGTTTTGCCTTTTTTACCTCAATTGTGTCTGTGTTTAGTGATGAAAAAAGACACTGCAGCCTCATCGATCCCAGCATGTCAGTACTGTTCAATCAGCTTTCTCCAGTGGACCGTCACACTGCTTTGTTCTCATCAACTGTTGATCTCCTCTGCATCTGTACCCCATCAGCTGTTGATCTCCTCTGTATCTGTACCTCATCAACTGTTGATCTACTCTGCATCTGTACCTCATCAACTGTTGATCTCCTCTGCATCTGTACCTCATCAACTGTTGATCTCCTCTGCATCTGTACCTCATCAACTGTTGATCTCATCTGCATCTGTACCTGGATCCAGTGTTATGGCCCCACCATTTATAAACAGCATCAAGGCTGTTGGAGAAAGCTGTTCGTTACGATAGCCATGTCAAATTTCTGAATGAGTGTATCAATCACAAAATAATACCTAAAGGAATGATATTAAGGTTTGCAAAAGACGCCTTGCTCAAGTCAGAATACCTTGTACACACCACCACCAACACCATCTGCACAGCTAATGTAAACATTCTGCACGATATTTGAAACACATGCCAAGAACTCCTATCATAGGTAGAGTCTGATTTCCAACGCTCGATGTAT
>CM065736.1:26976174-26981174 GCA_033310375.1 Conus canariensis
TTTTTTGCCGTAAAAGGAACGATATAATGCATTCCTTGCAACATGCTACTAGATCTGTGATGTGTAGGATATCCGTGCGCACGTGACATCATGTCACTATCGCCGTAAGATGTGTGATACCCATTTCACCCCTGGCATTGTTACTTTCTCTGTATGATGTTGAATACCTGAAGCACGCCCGGCACTGTGTTACTTTTGCCGTAACTTGTAGGATACTCGGTGCACGCCTGACATTATGTTACGGTGTAAAATGTCTTTGCACACCTAGCACCAGCAACATGTTCTCTCTGATGTTGTAGGCAACCAAAATGTGACAGCATCTGTTTTCTCCGTCAGCTCAGAACCTTGGAATACCTTGGGGAAGTAAACCCCAGATCAGCTGACTGTGATGGTGATTCAGTCACTGTCATGTTGGGGAAATAACCCCAGATCAGCTGTCTGTGATGTTGATTCAGTCACTGTCATGTTGAGGAAACAACCCCCAGATCAGCTGACTGTGATGGTGATTCAGTCACTGTCATGTTGGGGAAATAACCCCAGATCAGCTGACTGTGATGTTGATTCAGTCACTGTCATGTTGAGGAAACAACCCCCAGATCAGCTGACTGTGATGGTGATTCAGTCACTGTCATGTTGGGGAAATAACCCCAGATCAGCTGATTGTGATGTGGATTCAGTCACTGGCATGTTGAGGAAACAACCCCCAGATCAGCTGACTGTGATGTGGATTCAGTCACTGTCATGTTGAGGAAACAACCCCCAGATCAGCTGTCTGTGATGTTGATTCAGTCACTGTCATGTTGGGGAAATAACCCCCAGATCACTGTCTGTGATGTGGATTCAGTCACTGTCATGTTGGGGAAATAACCCCCAGATCAGCTGACTGTGATGTGGATTCAGTCACTGTCATGTTGAGGAAACAACCCCCAGATCAGCTGTCTGTGATGTGGATTCAGTCACTGTCATGTTGAGGAAAACAACCCCCAGATCAGCTGTCTGTGATGTTGATTCAGTCACTGTCATGTTGGGGAAATAACCCCCAGATCAGCTGTCTGTGATGTGGATTCAGTCACTGTCATGTTGAGGAAATAACCCCCAGATCAGCTGTCTGTGATGTGGATTCAGTCACTGTCATGTTGAGGAAACAACCCCCAGATCAGCTGTCTGTGATGTTGATTCAGTCACTGTCATGTTGAGGAAACAACCCCCAGATCAGCTGACTGTGATGTGGATTCAGTCACTGTCATGTTGAGGAAATAACCCCCAGATCAGCTGTCTGTGATGTTGATGCAGTCACTGTCATGTTGAGGAAACAACCCCCAGTTCAGCTGTCTGTGATGTTGATGCAGTCACTGTCATGTTGAGGAAACAACCCCCAGTTCAGCTGACTGTGATGTGGATTCAGTCACTGTCATGTTGGGGAAACAACCCCCAGATCAGCTGTCTGTGATGTGGATTCAGTCACTGTCATGTTGGGGAAACAACCCCCAGATCAGCTGACTGTGATGTGGATTCAGTCACTGTCATGTTGGGGAAATAACCCCAGATCAGCTGACTGTGATGTGGATTCAGTCACTGTCATGTTGAGGAAACAACCCCCAGATCAGCTGTCTGTGATGTTGATGCAGTCACTGTCATGTTGGGGAAACAACCCCCAGATCAGCTGACTGTGATGTGGATTCAGTCACTGTCATGTTGGGGAAACAACCCCCAGATCAGCTGTCTGTGATGTGGATTCAGTCACTGTCATGTTGGGGAAACAACCCCCAGATCAGCTGACTGTGATGTGGATTCAGTCACTGTCATGTTGGGGAAATAACCCCAGATCAGCTGACTGTGATGTGGATTCAGTCACTGTCATGTTGGGGAAATAACCCCAGATCAGCTGTCTGTGATGTTGATTCAGTCACTGTCATGTTGGGGAAATAACCCCAGATCAGCTGTCTGTGATGTGGATTCAGTCACTGGCATGTTGAGGAAACAACCCCCAGATCAGCTGTCTGTGATGTGGATTCAGTCACTGGCATGTTGAGGAAACAACCCCCAGATCAGCTGACTGTGGTGTGGATTCAGTCACTGGCATGTTGAGGAAACAACCCCCAGATCAGCTGTCTGTGATGTGGATTCAGTCACTGGCATGTTGAGGAAACAACCCCCAGATCAGCTGACTGTGATGTGGATTCAGTCACTGTCATGTTGAGGAAACAACCCCCAGATCAGCTGTCTGTGATGTTGATTCAGTCACTGTCATGTTGAGGAAACAACCCCCAGATCAGCTGTCTGTGATGTTGATTCAGTCACTGTCATGTTGAGGAAACAACCCCCAGATCAGCTGACTGTGATGTGGATTCAGTCACTGTCATGTTGGGGAAATAACCCCAGATCAGCTGTCTGTGATGTGGATTCAGTCACTGTCATGTTGGGGAAATAACCCCAGATCAGCTGTCTGTGATGTTGATTCAGTCACTGTCATGTTGGGGAAATAACCCCAGATCAGCTCTCTGTGATGTGGATTCAGTCACTGGCATGTTGAGGAAACAACCCCCAGATCAGCTGTCTGTGATGTGGATTCAGTCACTGTCATGTTGGGGAAACAACCCCCAGATCAGCTGTCTGTGATGTGGATTCAGTCACTGTCATTGTGTTGTCGTCCAACCGACCAGCTGGAGCCATTTCAGGGTTGTCACCACGCCAAGGACAGACAGTTCTGTCAGCACACACACACACACACACACACACACACACACACACACACACACACACACACACATGCGCACACACGTGCGCGCGCACGCACGTAGGCACGCACACACAAACGCACATGCGGGCAGGCAGGCGCGCGAACACGCGCGCACGCACGCACGCACACGCGCGCTCACACACACACACACACACACACACACACACACACACACACAATACAAGGGGAGAGAGAGAGAGAGAGAGAGGAGAGAGAGAGAGAGAGAGAGGGGGGGGAGGGTGGCGTGCGTGCAAATAGTTATATAAACCCATGCATGTTATACAAACTGGACGATTGGCATTTAGAACACATAAAACTAAACCATGCTCAGTGCGTCAGCCATTGGATCTCGCCATAAGTAAACATGAATTTCAATATTAGCCTGACGATTGCTCTCACTCTCTCCCTTTGTTTTTTTTTTTTGTTTTTTTTTTTTTTTTGGGGGGGGGGGGGGAGTCGGGGGGGAGTCGGGGGAGGTTTAAGCAGCGCTTTAGGTGTGTGTTTTTTTTTCAATCCGCTTCGCATATTCTTCGCGTGTTTTCATTTTATTCTTCTTCTTTTTATTTTTTTTATTTTATGATATATTGATTGATGTAATCAATTGAATTATTGTTCATTGAGACCATCAGGATCATAAGTCGTGACAGCCATTGTACACGGAAATAAAGACACATTTTTCTCTGATAAGTCTTTCATGCTAAAACCTGGCAGTCAGCTGGGGGCACTAGGGGAATAAAAGCAGGGCTGCTTCTCTATTTCTCATTGCTGCCGTTCTGCGATCATCTCCTGCAGATTTCATGCACGTTTAGAGTGTTTTCTTTTCTTTCTTTCTTTTCTCATGGGGTTCCCTCGAAGTCCAGTTTTGTTTTTTCTCTCTTCGGTTTTCCCCCCTTCCTTCCCCCATCCCCTTCCCCCCAGCTCCCGTTTTGTACAAACATATGTAACTGTTAATTTATGTAGTTCTTCTCTTCTTATTGGACCAAGCAGATTTGCAATATAGAATGGGATGTTGAAGGAAATACAACATGCACATAATAAAAACACTTAACAATGATCATGGACTTCAGAAGCTCTCGTGAAACGATCGTCTGTTAGCTCCTTGTTCCATGGCATAGCAGCGCTTTGGGGAGAGTTATGACGGCCTTAACCCTTTCTCTTCATGTCTCCAGTGTCGGTTTTACAACAGTCTCTCTCTCCCCTGCCCCCCCCCCCCCCCCCCCCCTTTCCCCCCTCTCTTTCTTTTCTTTTCTTTCTTTCTTTCTTTTCTTTCTTTTTTTCTTTTCTTTCTTTCTTTTCTGTCTTTCTTTCATAGATCTGTTCTTTCTTTAGCAGGCAAACCAGACAAGTCAAAAATGAGATGTTCTCAATGGGTGAGAATCTGGGCGTATTGGATGACCAAACTCGCGTTTCAACAACTCTCTTCACCTTGAATTTGGCGCACCTTCCACGTCGAGCGCGGAAGAATTGGTTCCTTCCGTTCCAATCTTAATGAATGAGCTGTCTCTACTTGTATGTGCTCCTTTGTCGAATGTACACCAGATAACGGATTTTTTTTTTCTAGTCCTGGGTATCTAGTCTCAGTGAAATCCAGAACTGTGCTGCACGACATGTTTTCGGATCTCCTTACCATGCTTGTGTTGCACTTGTCTCTGTTGTTCCCCTTTGCCGGTCGCACGTTGACCAAGGGATATTCTCCAATCTCTCTCTTCTGTCGTTTCAGTCGCTTGAAGACCAGGCTCCAGCGTGTCACTCTGAACCCTTCATTCCGTCCACAGTTCTTCATCTTTGTTCTGCTGCTGACATCACATCTACAGACTCTCTTCTTTTAGACCAAACCATACGGCCAACGTTCTTCTTTCTGACATCCACATGTACAGACTTCCTTCTTTTACGCCTAACTCCTACGGCCAACGTTTTCCTTTCATACTGGGGTCCCTCCATCTGTAACCAGCTCCCTTTCTCTGTTCGCCAAGCAGACCTGACCTCAAGTTTCACAACGTTCCTAAAATTGTTTCTTCGAAGAAACGTTCTGACCCTTACCCATTACTCTCTTATTTAGTTTGTGACTTCCCTGACTGTTAGGCATGGAGTGTGTGTGTGTGTGTGTGTGGTGGGGGGGGGGGGGGGAGGGGGTGCGTGTGTGTTTGAAATGTACGTTCTCAAAAATTTGTAAGATCGTCTTGTCATGACTTTCGTGATGTATTGGGCAAACAGCGACAGCAGCAGCAGCAGCAGCAATAGAAGTAGTAGTAAGAGTCGT
>CM065736.1:26988674-27000288 GCA_033310375.1 Conus canariensis
AAGTAGTGCCCCTTTCTTGTAGAAATGCGATGCTAATGATTTCTTCTTTTGTGGTCGTCTGTTTAACGTTGCTTTCTTTTTAAACTTGGGTTTCATGGTGTGTGTATTTTCTCATACTGTTGCCAACCAGTTTTCTGTATTTGTGGTGTGTTCCTCTTCCTGTGGTCTGGAAAGCAATTTCTTCTTTTTTCTTAATAAACTTTGTAAGATGCAAGTCCCTTCTTCTTGTAATCTGGCTGGTTACTACAGCCTAACCACTGGAACAGGCATTTGCTGTTCATTCCGCGGTGCTGTTCACCAATTAGGAATATCTTTGCACAATGCTGGGAATGCGGCTTCACTTGGTGTTAGTCGCTGTGCTCTCCCTCTCTCTCTCTCTCTCTCTCTCCTCTCTCTCTCTCTTCTCTCTCCAGATTATCCCGGTGCCATTTATGTGTTACTTCGTTGAGGTATTTTTCCGGTTGGAGTATGTCTTTAAAAAGAGCTGTACCAAGCATATTTCTCTGTCTCTGTTGTATGAGCATGCCACTTCTGTTGAAAACAATCAATAAGCTCTTGTCGGAATTCCGACAAAAAACACCTTTTCATCACCTACTGTCTGCTAAACCCAAACTATTCCAAATCCATTTTGTTATCGGAACACTCTTTATGTCAGACTCCCAATTGCAGTATCCAACTTCATCTTGTCTGAAGAGCATTTCATATGCCTGTCTACATAAACGTTTTTCAGAAAATCGAATTATACCACTAGTTTTAACCAGTGCCTAATACATTTAACGTAGCCTATAATAAAGGTTTAGAACTAGAACCGTAGGATTTTATGCGAACAGAAGACGGTTTGATACACATCTTTCCGGCATGTGTCCTTTATGTTCAAAAGGTGTAGAAGACGAAGGCCATTTCCTGTTTGACTGTAGGGAATATGAAACTTTACGTTTGACATCAATCGTTTTTTAGCAGTATAATATAAAAAGACATAACTTAGTTCGAATAATTTTATTAGCTGATGAAGATACTATCAAATCTTTTGCAAAGTTTTATCGCTGAATCATATGAACGAAGGGAGAAAATTATTTCCTCTTGAAGCAGTTTCCACATTACGAACAAGAACCTGCGAACAATTCTAAGTGATACTCATTGTTATCATTTCAATATATCAGACAGTTTAGTGATTGCCGTTGGATGGTCCCAGATGTATCTTTTACTTTGATTTAGTACTGGACGTATGTTTGGTCTGTAATGCATTAGGTTAGATTATTGTGACTGCAGAGATAATGCTGTAGTGCAATATCCTTTTCTGACCACTTTCTTTCTTTCGTGTGTGTGTGTGTGTGTGTGTGTGTGTGTGTGTGTGTGTGTGTGTGTGTGTGTGTGTGTGTGTGCTATATTTTGTGTGCCCTTTGCAAGAACGCTGTTAACTGCCCCCCTTGGCATGAAGGCCAGTTAGGCTATTGTCAGTAAAACTGTCAATTGTCAAATCTCTCTCTCTCTCTCTCTCTCTCTCTCTCTCTCTCTCTCTCTCTCTCTCTCTCTCTGTCTCTCTCTGTGTCGCTCCCTCCCTACCTCCCTCCCTCTCTCTCTCTCTCTCTCTGTACGTATAACCCCTCTCTCTGTCTGTCTGTCTGTCTGTCTCTCTCCCTCCCTCCCTCCCTCCGTCCCTCTCTCTCTCTGTCTCTCTGTCTCTGTCTCTGTCTCTCTCTCTGTACTTATACCCTTTTCTCTTGTGTTTACTATTCTTCCTGATTGATGCTTTGATGTGTTTCGTGGCACTGACTGTGAGGGTCATAAACCTTGCTTTTACTCTTTTTTTCATTGTGCTGTAAAACTGAATTGTCGTATTTATCATTAAAAGCTTACAATAAAAGGAAGAGCTTGCAAAACTGCTCTAAAAACGTGAAAGTGAGTAGAATAAGCGAAGTTTTGTATCAGCAGTTTGTTTAATGTGGAGAATGTGAATGTGTAAGAGTCGGCAACGACTAGTCATCTGTTCACACCCTTCACTGTGACATTAGTGCCTCCGTTGTGTGTACTACTCCAACTGATGACTTATCTAAGGTACCATCAAAAGACACAAATATGGTAACATCTTCAGACGATGTTTCCATCTAGACAAATGCAAACCTGAGAAAATGAGGGTGATAAATCATGCACAAAATATTCATCAGTTAGAGATAAATACATTAAACTTGTATATGGAATGCACATTCAGAAGAAAAAAAAACACTGAGAATGCTTTTTTTTAATCGTGGATAATCCGACATCATTGCCACAACATCAAGTATTACATGACTTTACAACATTCATTAAGTCGAAGGTTTTGGATACTAACTTGACTAGAAATTACATTGGCAATTTCACGCTCAAATCCGATAATGACAGCAAGGAAGAAGTGAAAAAAAAATGACAGCAGTTGATGCTTAACCATGGAATCAAGATACAAACAACATTTATAAACCTCTGTTACCGCAGTCACAAACCTTGTCCGATCAAAATTGATTTAGGAACAAGAAGATTTTTGCTTTTTTAAAATCCTGCACAGCTTGTTGAATAAAATACAATCTACAGACAGTAGAGCTGTTTAATTAGCTGTTGACAATCCGGTACATACAAATATATTGCATTCACACCATGAAGCTGGCTTGCTATTTTTTTTAGAATGAAGAAAGTTGTCAACAGCTAATCGTTTTTATTCGAAGTTTTTTTTTTTTTTTTTTGAATTCAGAAACAAAGTATTCTTAGACTCCGACAACTAGTACCTGAAAAGGACTAGACACACGCTGTCTCTCTCCAGACAGTTAGAAATTATAGAAATTAATTCTACAAAAATGCAATGTTGTTCTTTCATCTGTTTCATCAGGTCAAATGTGCCTGTCATGTATCACTAAGAGAACCGACAGGTCAGATTTGGTAATGATGATATTGTTCTGACGGCTAGTGGAAACAGTCGCAATTTATCATCTGAGAAAGAGGAAAACGTCAACATTTTATTTTCTGAGACTCACGAACACATTAAAACCGTGCATCCAAATCATTTTTGTTTGCTTGTTTGTTTAATGTTAATAGATGGCTCAATCCTAGAATCATGCACACGTTCTGCATTAAAAAAGTAAAAAAACAAAAGTAATTTTCTCTTGGTATAACCAATATCCACTTCTTTTTCTTAGGTCCGTGTGAAGTCATCGGGCATCGCACTGAAGAACTGTTCACCAGACTCCTCTAATTCTGTCGGTTGTGTTCCGAGGCCTTGGTCTCTACAGATGTTTCCATGTCCATTCTGCAATGTTGTCAGTCCATGTGTTTCTGTCTTCCCCTTGGTCTCTACAGATGTTTCCCTGTCCATTCTGCAATGTTGTCAGTCCATTGTTTTTCAGTCTTCCCCTTGGTCTCGCTCCTTCAACACTTTCCTGGATGATCATTTTAGCGGGGCCGTTGGATCCTCATGACAATGCCGGCTTAGTTTCTTTGCTTTGCTGGTGTCAGCAAATCTTCGTATGGTCTGGCACACTTTGTTCAGTGGTGATATGATCAGTATATCTGATGTCTAGTATATTGCAGTGACATCTTATTTCTATGATAGGGTTTTTTTTCTACCAGGTCCATGTCGCGTATGCATGTAGGAAAATGAAATACACCCGTGCATGCAGGAGCCAGATTTGTATCTCACAGATATGTTATTGTCTTACTACACAGGATTGAATCTGTACGAACTGATTTTCTTTGCTGCTCTTGAGAGAGTATTTCATTTGAACCCCCCATCGCTGAAAACGGAACACATATATCTGAACCGTTTAACAGTTCCTATAGCTTCTGTCCATGGTCATATCAGTACTGGAGTGGTGTTGGTGGCTGGCCATTAGCTTAGTTTTCTCGGTGTTGATGTCCAAACTATGTGTCTTAGATGTTTCATCCAGTGTTTTCAACAGGCTGAGTTCTTGTTCAATGCCCGCCAGGCCATGGAAGTTATCTGCAAAGTGAAGGTTGGAGATAGTTCTTCTTTCAGTGCTGATTGTGTTGACTGATCTTCAGGTGGATCATTCATGATGCATTCCAGGACTACGTTGAAAAGTAGTGGAGAGTAAAGGGCCCTTACTGATCCTAATTGACATGTGGACCACTTTCCAGTCGCGCCGTTTGTGAGCACTGCACTAGTCACTTTGGTGTATACTTGGTGAATGTTGTTGATTAAGTTTCTGCCGATATCAGCTTTCTTCATAACGGCCTATAGCACCTTTGGACAGACTCTATCAAACACCTCTTTGAAGTCTGTGAAGACAAGTAGAACTCCTGGTGTTGCATGTGTTTTGGCGGTGTCTGTTTGCATCTGTAATCTATTCATAATGATTTTACGTTGCTTACATTGTTGATCTAACTGATCGTGGGCTGTTTTAGCACTGTTGAGGATTTCCTCTCTTGGAAGTGGGACGAATAGTGATCGAGTCTCTTTGGCGTTAGCCACTCGCTGGTGTGCCAGATTTTGTTGCAGGTGGCAGTTAAGATATCAGTTACTGCCTTTCCGCCGTATTGTATTCTGCAGGGATGTTGTCAGTGATTGCAGCCTTGCCATGTTTCAGCGACTTCACTGCTACTACAACTTCTTCGACAGAGTGTTGGACAGTCTTCTCCGTTTGATGAATCTGGAACTGTTAGGATGCCTGGATCTCCATTGCTCTGTTTGTTGCAGAGCTCAAAGCAAAGTTCCTTTATCTTCTTATGATGTTTTCCTTTTGCATGTGACAGTCAGCGTCTTTGTCCTGAGTGGTGCTGACTTTAATTTGCGGTGGTCAATTTTTCACAGAGGTAAAGGCTTTTTGGTATGTCGTTGTTATCCAGGTCTTTCTCAAAGTTTTCACACTCTCATTTTCATCCATTGTAACATTCACCATTAGCATGCTCTTCTCTGCTCATTCCGTCCTTCATTCATTTTCATCGATTTTTCACCCTTCATTCCTTGTGATCATTCATCACACTTGCGTTCTCCTTTTCCATCCTGTCTGCCATTCACAATCGCCACCTTCTCCTGTTCTCATTCCGTCTGTCATTTGTCAGCTTAAAGTTCTGCCGTTGACCAATCATCATTTTCGAGTTCACGCCATCAGTCATCAGTCTCGCGATCTTTTCTTTTCTCCCATCATCCATTCATCGCTGTGGCGTTCTCTTCTCTCCTCCAGTCCATCATTGATTCTTCTCCAGTCGTTGTCGTCGTCTCCTCTCGACCGTCATTGTTCATTACCACGGTTCTCCTCTTTTCTCTCCCAGTTCACCGTTCCATGCCGGTTTTACGATTTGCACATCCGTTCCTGTTTTCATTCATCATTATCGAGGTGTCTTCCCTCGTTCATTCTTCTCCTCTCCTCCCACCCCCCTCCTCCCCTCCTCACCATCATCATCTTCACTCTTCCTGTCTCGTCTGTCTGTCTGTTCACTTTCTCTCTTCTCTCTCTCTCTCTCTCTCTTCTCTCTCTCTCTCGAGAGAGAGAGAGAGAGAGGAGAGAGAGAGAGAGAGAGAGAGAGCGAGCGAGCGACAGACAAAAGACAGATATACAGACAGACTGACTGACTGACTGACAGATAGACAGACAGAAGCGAACCGGACAAAGACACAGTTTCACATAGCTAAAAGAGAACACAAAAATTAAAAGAGAGAGAGAGAGAGAGAGAGAGAGAGAGAGAGAGAGGAGAGAGAATATAATGGGTAAGTGTTTTCAACACAGACTTAAAATCATTTTTGTATTTATTTCACGTATTGGGCAAGTGTTTTCAACACAGACTTAAAAACATCTTTATACTGATTTCACGTATTGGGGAAGTGTTTTCAACACATACTTAAAATAATTTTTGCGCTTATTTCACATATTGGGGAAGTGTTTTCAACACTTGTTTCAAATCATCTTTATACTTATTTCTTGTATTGGAGAAGTGCTTTCAACACATACTCAAAATCATCTTTATACTTATTTTACGTACAGTAATACATTTTTTTTCTTCGTCACATCCTGTTTTCTTCCTATGACTTTTATGTCGTTTTTAAGTTAATTTCATTAAAGGTTAAGTATTGTCTCGCAATTAGTTATGAGTGATATTGTCTGATCAGCCATTTCATTCAAATAGCGACATGGATACACGCACATGCACAGACATACATGTACATACACAACTGCTTTCACATGCAAGGCTACACACACACACACACACACACACACACACACACACACACACACACACACACACACACACACAACACACAGTATGTAGGCACATGTGCGAGCAAAACCAAGCACACACATACACATGGACAACTAAAGCGCGCGTACATACACACAGAAACGCACGGGCGCAGGCACGCACGCAGGCACGAACGCACGCACACACGCGCGCACGCGCGCGCACACACACACGCACTCACACACACGCACACACAAGCGCGCGCGCACACACGCACGCACGCACGCACGCACGCACGCACACACGCACGCACGCACGCACACGTATGCGTATTGGATCTAATATCTAGACCACACTTCAGACCGATCGAAGCTTCGACATTGATTTTTAAAACAATTTTATACTGTCGATTTTAGAGAGAGAGAGAGAGAGTAATATTTTTTTTTTTCCCACATAGATTTTAATGCAACATTACAAGAGTTGACAGGCGCGCAAAAAAAGAGGAGAGTGCGCAGAGACAAATCACAACTATTTCCGTTTCAGTTGCTACAGAAGACAACTGGACGATAACAAACAAATCAACATATATATATATATATATATATATATATATATAATATATATATATATCTCTATCTATCTATCTATCTATTATATATATATATATATATATATATATATAACATTCACTTATATACACATAAACATAAACACATTCACACACATACACATTACGGAAAAGATTACATTAACAGTAATGTCAGATACGCATTCAGAGTCAAAATTAGAGTATTACGTGATGGGATTGGAGCTGTACTTGCACACACACACACACACACACACACACACACACACACACACACACACACACATACACACACACACACACACACACACACACACACACACACTACTCACACACACACACACACTCACACACACACACTCACTCACTCACACACTCACACTCACACACACACACACACACACACTCACACACACCACACACACACACACACACACACGCAGCTTATCTTTCTCTCTCTCTCTCTCTCTCTCTCTCTCTCTCTCACATACACATATACGCACACACATACATGCACGTACACAAATACGGATGCGAGAATGCACGCACGCACACGCAAGCACGCACACGCATGCACGCACTCATACGCGCGCGCAAAACAAACACGCTCATATACACTTACACACGCACGCACGCACGCACGCACGCACGCACGCACGCACGCACGCACACACACACACACACACACACACACACATATATATATTTTTTTTTTTTTCTCGCCATATTGACACGCAAATGCATGTGTTGGCTGCTGCTTTTTGAGTGTGTTGTTTGCTAATTCGATGTTAAAGGATTAATGCGTTGTTGTTATTTTATGTTTGGTAGATTCTCATTGATTTTCATATGTTCATAGCTTTGATCCTCATTGATTGATAATTATGTAACATTTTTGCCCATTTTCCCTATGCAATAATCATATCTTAAACACTTTTACAATCTCATGCAACTAGCGACAAAAACACGTACGTTCATATCAAACTTTTACCTGCAGCCAACTCCTTCCCACTCTGTCCATCCCTTCCTCCCCCCCCCCCATCCTTTCCCACCGTCTAATATCACTTTTAGTGAACAGACGTTAAACAGAACAAAAACAACAACAACAACCACACACGCGCGCGCGCCACACACACGCACGCACGCACGCACACACACACACACACACACACACACACACACACAACACACAGACACGTACGAATACAGACACATACCTGCGCTCGTTCGTGCACCGCACACGTATACACACGCATGCACGCGCGCGCGCGCACGTGCACACCTTCTCTCTCTCTCTCTCTCTCTCTCTCTCTCTCTCTCTCTCTCTCTCTCTTCCCCCACCTCTGCTTTCCTTACTCCCCCATCCTCCCCCCTCCCCGTAACTTCCCTCCCCCTCTTTGTTTCATTCTTTGTAAACCCCTCTTTCTCACGTTTCCTTCTCTGATAGTGCCTTGTCCTTCGTTTTACCCCCTCCAATCGTTTAGGTTCTTTTCATTTTTTGCTATACTATTTGTCAGTTTTTTTTTTTCGTTTATATTTTTTTTTTTCTTTATTCATTCCTTTCTTTCGTACATTCATTTGATTGTTCGTTTGTTTGTTTCTGTTTTGAAGTTTTCGTGTTTGTTGTCCCGTGTGTTTGTTCGATCGATCGGTCGCAAGCTCATTCGTTCATCCGTTCAGTTGGTCGTTCAGTCATTCGTTCGTAGATGTGTTGGGTCGGTCGGTCGTTCAGTCATCCGTTCGTTCAGTCGGTCATTCAGTCATTCGTTGGTACATTCGTTTGGTCGGTCGCTCGTTCAGTCATTTATTCGTTCGTTCACTCAGTCGGTCGTTCAGTCATTCTTTCGGTCAGTCGGTCGTTCAGTCATTCATTCGGTCAGTCGGTCGTTCAGTCATCTATTCATTCATTCGGTCAGCCGGTCGTCCAGTCATTTTTTTGGGTCAGTCGGTTGTTCAGACATTCTTTCGGTCAGTCGGAAGTTAAGTCATTTATTACTTCATTCGGTCAGTTGGTCGTTCAATAATTCCTTTGGTCAGTCAGTCGTTCAGTCATTCATTCGGTCAGTCGGTCGTTTAGTCATTCATTCGGTCAGTCGGTCGTTCAGTCATCCATTCGGTCAGTTGGTCGTTCAGTCATTCATTCGGTCAGTCGATCTTTCAGTCATTCATTAGTTCATTCAGTCTGTCGGTCGTTCAGTCATTCTTTCTGTCAGTCGGTCGTTAAGTCATTTATTCGGTCAGTCCGTCGTTAAGTCATTCATTCGATCATTCGGTTGGTCGGTCGTTCAGTCATTCATTCGGTCAGTCGGTCGTTCAGTCATTCATTCGGTCAGTCGGTCGTTCAGTCATTCATTCGGTCAGTCGGTCGTTCAGTCATTTATTCGGTCAGTCGGTCGTTCAGTCATTCTTTTGGTCAGTCAGTCGATCAGTCATTCATTCTTTCATTTGGTCAGTCGGTCGTTCATTCATTCTTTCATTTGGTCAGTCGGTCGTTCATTCATTCTTTCATTTGGTCAGTCAGTCGCCCAGTCATTAATTCGTGCATTCGGTTAGTCAGTCGTTCAGTCATTCTTTCGGTCAGTCGGTCGCTCAGTCATTCATTCGTTCATTCGGTTAGTCGGTCGTTCAGTCATTCATTCGGTCAGTCGATTAGTCGGTCGTTCAGTCATTCATTCGTTCAATCGGTCGTTCAGTCATTCATTCGGTCATTTATTCGGTTAGTCGGTCGTTCAGTCATTCATTCGGTCAGTCGGTCGTTCAGTCATTCATACGGTCAGTCGATCGTTCAGTCACTCTCCCGGTCAGTCGGTCGTTCAGTCATTCATTCGATCATTTGGTCGTTCAGTCATTCTTTCGGTCAGTCGGTCGTTCGGTCACTCTTCCGGTCAGTCGGTCGTTCAGTCACTCATTTGATCAGTCGGTCGTTCAGTCACTCTTTCGGTCAGTCGGTCGTTCAGTCACTCTTTCGGTCAGTCGGTCGTTCAGTCATCGATTTGTTCAATCGGCGGGCGTACGGTGAGACACAGATGCAGGGTGTGACGTGGGTAGGGGGACAATGGGCGCGGTGCTGGTCGTGACATGGATGGGGGTGGGGATGGGGAGAAGCAAATACAGGGTATGACGTATGGGATGTGGAAGCAGGGTATGGCATGTGGGATGTGGATAGCGGGTTTTAAAAAAATTTAAATTTTTTTAAATTTTTTATTTTTTTAAAGGAAAATGAATTTTTTTAATTTAAAATTTTTTATTTTTTTTATTTTAATTTTTTAAATTTTTTAAAGAAATTTTTTGATTTTTTTCCAAATTTTTTAGGGGATTTTTTTAAAGGAAATTGAAATTTTTTAAAAATTTTTAATTTTTTTGGAAAATTTTTTTTTTAATTTTTTAAATTTTTTTTTCAATTTTTTTTAAAACAAATTTTTTAAAGGTTTTTTTTTTAAATTTTTTTTTTTTATAAAAAAAATTTTTTTTTTTGTAGAATTAAAAGGGTTTTTTTTTTTTTTTTTTAAGGAACGGGAAAAAAAAGTTTTTTTTTAAAAATTTATTTTTTAAAAAAGGAAATTTTTAGGGAAGAAATTTTTTTAGCAGGGGTTTTTTTTTAAAACGGGAATTGGAATTTTTTTAAAATTTTTTTTTTTTATTTTTTTTTAAAAGGGGGAATTTTTTTTTTTAAAAGGTTTTTTTAATTTTTTTTTTAAATTTTTTTTTTTAAAAAATTTTTTCAAATTTTTTAAAATTTTATTTTTTTTAAGGGGCGGGAATGCGCGTAAGACATGGGAGCAGGTTTTAAAAAAACGGGAAAACAGGTACAAAATGGGAGCGGGGGTTTAAAGGGGGGGAATTCCGCGTCCATGGTAAACGGTTTTTAAAAAAGGGACGGGGAAAGCAGGTTTAAAAAGGTAGCGGGTATAAAAGGGCGGGGAAGCAGGTTTCAAAATGGTTGCGGGTATGGAAAAACGGGAAAAACGTACAACATGGTTTGCGGGTTAAAGGAAAGGGAATTCAGGGATACAGGAGGTAGCGGGTTATAAAGGGAAGGGGGAAAACAGCTACGCCCTGGGGAGCGGTATTGGGGGGGGAATTCAACGGGACCAAAATTGGGGGAGCGGGGGGTTAAAACGGGGGGAAACAGCATACAACATTGGGAGGGGTATAAAAGGAAAGGGAAACAAGGGGACAACCCGGTAGGGGTAAAGGACGGGAATGCAGCGTACAAAATGGGAAAAAAAGGGAAAAGGGGGCGGGGGAAAACAAACTAACATGGTAAACGGGTAGGAGGAGGGAAAATTCAACGTACCCAAAATGGGAGGGGTAAAAGGACGGGGAAGCACAGGGAAAAGGGGAGGTTTGGGGGGGTTTCAACATGGTAGCGGGTAAGGAAAGGGGGAAAAACAGCGTACAAAAATGGGAGGGGGGTATGGAGGGGCGGGGGGAAAGCAGGTACAAAATGGTTGGGGGGGAAAAACGGGGGTAAAAAGGACGGGGGGGAAAAAAAGCGTACAAAAATTTTTTGCGGGTATGGAGGAGGGAATGCAGGTTTCAACATGGTAGCGGTATAAAGGGAAAGGGAATCAGCGTACAACATGGTAGGGGTATAAAAGGGCGGGAAATGCGGGACAAAAATGGGGAGCGGGGGTAAAAGGGCGGGTTAAAAGCGTACAAACTGGTTAGCGGGTATAAAGGACGGGAATCAGCGTTTCAAAAATGGTAGGAGGTTGGGGCGGGGAAAGCAGTTTTCAATGGTGCGGGTATAAAGGCGGGAAAGCAGCTTTATTTTTACCGGCGGTTTCACGTCTGGTAGCCGGGGAAAAGGACGGGATTCAGCGTACAACTGGTTGGGGGGTATAAAGGCCCGGGGAAAGCAGCGTA
>CM065736.1:27000388-27017888 GCA_033310375.1 Conus canariensis
TATTTTTTTTTTTCTTTATTCATTCCTTTCTTTCGTACATTCATTTGATTGTTCGTTTGTTTGTTTCTGTTTTGAAGTTTTCGTGTTTGTTGTCCCGTGTGTTTGTTCGATCGATCGGTCGCAAGCTCATTCGTTCATCCGTTCAGTTGGTCGTTCAGTCATTCGTTCGTAGATGTGTTGGGTCGGTCGGTCGTTCAGTCATCCGTTCGTTCATCGGTCATTCAGTCATTCGTTGGTACATTCGTTTGGTCGGTCGCTCGTTCAGTCATTTATTCGTTCGTTCACTCAGTCGGTCGTTCAGTCATTCTTTCGGTCAGTCGGTCGTTCAGTCATTCATTCGGTCAGTCGGTCGTTCAGTCATCTATTCATTCATTCGGTCAGCCGGTCGTCCAGTCATTTTTTTGGGTCAGTCGGTTGTTCAGACATTCTTTCGGTCAGTCGGAAGTTAAGTCATTTATTACTTCATTCGGTCAGTTGGTCGTTCAATAATTCCTTTGGTCAGTCAGTCGTTCAGTCATTCATTCGGTCAGTCGGTCGTTTAGTCAGTTCATTCGGTCAGTCGGTCGTTCAGTCATCCATTCGGTCAGTTGGTCGTTCAGTCATTCATTCGGTCAGTCGATCTTTCAGTCATTCATTAGTTCATTCAGTCTGTCGGTCGTTCAGTCATTCTTTCTGTCAGTCGGTCGTTAAGTCATTTATTCGGTCAGTCCGTCGTTAAGTCATTCATTCGATCATTCGGTTGGTCGGTCGTTCAGTCATTCATTCGGTCAGTCGGTCGTTCAGTCATTCATTCGGTCAGTCGGTCGTTCAGTCATTCATTCGGTCAGTCGGTCGTTCAGTCATTTATTCGGTCAGTCGGTCGTTCAGTCATTCTTTTGGTCAGTCAGTCGATCAGTCATTCATTCTTTCATTTGGTCAGTCGGTCGTTCATTCATTCTTTCATTTGGTCAGTCGGTCGTTCATTCATTCTTTCATTTGGTCAGTCAGTCGCCCAGTCATTAATTCGTGCATTCGGTTAGTCAGTCGTTCAGTCATTCTTTCGGTCAGTCGGTCGCTCAGTCATTCATTCGTTCATTCGGTTAGTCGGTCGTTCAGTCATTCATTCGGTCAGTCGATTAGTCGGTCGTTCAGTCATTCATTCGTTCAATCGGTCGTTCAGTCATTCATTCGGTCATTTATTCGGTTAGTCGGTCGTTCAGTCATTCATTCGGTCAGTCGGTCGTTCAGTCATTCATACGGTCAGTCGATCGTTCAGTCACTCTCCCGGTCAGTCGGTCGTTCAGTCATTCATTCGATCATTTGGTCGTTCAGTCATTCTTTCGGTCAGTCGGTCGTTCGGTCACTCTTCCGGTCAGTCGGTCGTTCAGTCACTCATTTGATCAGTCGGTCGTTCAGTCACTCTTTCGGTCAGTCGGTCGTTCAGTCACTCTTTCGGTCAGTCGGTCGTTCAGTCATCGATTTGTTCAATCGGCGGGCGTACGGTGAGACACAGATGCAGGGTGTGACGTGGGTAGGGGGACAATGGGCGCGGTGCTGGTCGTGACATGGATGGGGGTGGGGATGGGGAGAAGCAAATACAGGGTATGACGTATGGGATGTGGAAGCAGGGTATGGCATGTGGGATGTGGAAGCAGGGTGTGACATGTGGGACGTAGAAGCAGGGTATGACATGTGGGACGTGGAAGCAGGGTATGACATGTGGTATATGTGGGACGTGGAAGCAGGGTATGACATGTGGATGTGGAAGCAGGATAGACATGTGGGATGTGGAAGCAGGGTGTGACATGTGGATGGAAGCAGGATGACATGTGGATGTGGAAGCAGGGTATGACATGTGGGACGTGGAAGCAGGGTATGACATGTGGAGTGGAAGCAGGGTATGACATGTAGGATGTGGACGTGGAAGCAGGGTATGACATGTGGGACGTGGAAGCAGGGTATGACATGTGGGACGTGGAAGCAGGGTATGACATGTGGATGTGGAAGCAGGTATGACATGTGGGACGTGGAAGCAGGGTATGACATGTGGGACGTGGAAGCAGGGTATGACATGTGGAATGGAAGCAGGGCGTGGCGTGACATTGTGTGGAGTGGAAGCAGGGTATGCGTAGTGAAGCAGGGTCATGCAGGGAGGGAACGGGTGACATGTGGACGTGGAAGCAGGGCATGACATTACTGGTAGCGGTATGACGTGGACATGGAGAGGGAATGGACGTAAGCATGGTATGCAGCAGGGTTGAAGGACGGGACGATGCAGCATACAACATGGTAGCGGTACGAAAGACGGGAGAACAACGTACAGCATGGTAGCGGGTATAAAGGACGGGAATGCAGCGTACGACATGGTAGCGGTAGAAAGAGGAGGAATCACGTACACATGATAGCGGTATAAAGGACGGGAATGCAGCTACGACATGGTAGCAGGGTATAAAGGACGGGAATGCAGCGTACAACATGGTAGCAGGTATAAACGACGGAATGCAGCGTACGACATGGTAGCAGGTATAAAGGACGGGAATGCAGCGTACGACATGGTAGCGGGTATAAAGGACGGGAATGCAGTGTACGACATGATAGCGGCTATGAAAGACGGGAGAACAGCGTACGACATGGTAGCGGGTATAAAGGACGGGAATGCAGCGTACGACATGGTAGCGGTATAAAGGACGGGAATGCAGCGTACGACATGGTAGCGGGTATAAAGGACGGGAATGCAGCGTACAACATGGTAGCGGGTATAAAGGACGGAATGCAGCGTACAACATGGTAGCGGGTATAAAGGACGGGAATGCAGCGTACGACATGGGAGCAGGTATAAAGGACGGGAATGCAGCGTACAACTGGTAGCGGGTATGGAGGACGGAATACAGCGTACAACATGGTAGCGGGTATAAGGACGGGAATGCAGCGTACACATGGGTAGCGGTATAAAGGACGGGAATGCAGCGTACACATGGTAGCGGGTATGGAGGACGGGAATGCAGCGTCATACAGCGATACACTACAATGGTAGCGGGTATAAAGGACGGGAATGCAGCGTACGACATGGAGCGGTTAGGGACGGGAATACAGCGTACAACATGGTAGCGGGTAATAGGACGGGAATACAGCTACACATGGTAGCGGGTATGGAGGATGGGAATGCAAGCGTACAACATGGTAGCGGGTAAGGAGGACGGGAATGCGTACAACATGGTAGCGGGTAAAGGAGGAATACACAACATGGTAGCGGGTATGGAGGACGGGAATCAGCGTACAACATGGTAGCGGGTAAGGAGGACGGGAATGCAGCGTACAACATGGTAGCGGGTAAGGAGGAGGGAATGCAGCGTACAACATGGTAGCGGTATGAAGGACGGGAATCAGCGTACAACATGGTACGGTATAAAGGACGGGAATACAGCGTACAACATGGTAGCGGGTATGGAGGACGGGAATGCAGATTACAACATGGTAGCGGGTATAAAGGACGGGAATGCAGCGTACAACATGGTAGCGGGTATAAAGGACGGGAATACAGCGTACAACATGGTAGCAGGTATAAAGGACGGGAATACAGCGTACAACTTGGTAGCGGGTATAAAGGACGGGAATGCAGCGTACGACATGGTAGCAGGTATAAAGGACGGGAATGCAGTGTACGATATGGTAGCGGGTATAAAGGACGGGAATGCAGCATACAACGTGGTAGCGGGTATAAAGGACGGGAATGCAGCGTACAACATGGTAGCGGGTATAAAGGACGGGAATGCAGCGTACAACCTGGTAGCGAGTATGGAGGACGGGAATGCAGCGTACAACATGGTAGCGGGTATGGAGGACGCGAATGTAGCGTATGACATGGGTGGGGATCCGGCGGTCACGGTTGCTGGACGTGACATGGGTGGGGGGGGGGGGTACAAGGAACGTGGATTTCAGTGCTTGACATGGATAGTGGATTGGGATGGGAGGGGGGGGGGGGGGGGATTGAAGATGCCAGAATTAAGATGGGTGGCAGTACAGGGAGTGCAGATTTCAGAGCTCGACATGGATAGTGGGGTAGGCGGCTCGGATTTTAGATCATGACGTAGGTGTGTGTGTGTGTGGGAGGGGATGGGGGCGTACAATTCAGATCATGACATAGGTGCGTGTGTGTATGTGGGGGGGGGGGGGGGGGGCGATGGGGGGGGCGATGGAGGCGTAGTATTCAGATCATGACATGGAGGGGGAGGGGAGGCGTAGAATTCAGATCATAACGTAGGTTTGGGGGGAGGCATGATTTCAGATCATGGCATGGGGGAGGCGTAGAATTCAGAACATGACGTGGGGGGTGGAATTCAGATCATGACATAGGGGGAGTGGGGGGGGGGGGGTCATTATAATTATGTAGAGGAGTAAAATTCAGATCATGAAGTAGGTGACGGCTGGGAGCGGAGAATTCAGATCATGACATAGGCGTGGGGGGGGGGGGGGGGGGGGGGGGATAGAATTCAGATCATGACATAGGTGTGGGGGAGGAGAGGCGTAGAATTCAGATCATGACTTAGGGGGGAGGCGTAGAATTCAGATCATGGCGTAGGGGGAAGGGGGGAGGCGTAGAATTCAGATCATGACATAGGGGTGTGGGGGGGGGGGGGGGGGGGGGGGGGCGTAGAATTCAGACCATGACATAGGTGTGGGGTGGGGGTGAGGGGGGGGGGCGTAGAATTCAGATCATGACACAGTTGTGGGGGGTGGAGACATAGAATTCAGATCAAGACATAGGTGTGTGTGTGTGTGTTGGGGGGGGGGGGGGGGGGAAGGGGGGAGGCGTAGAATTCAGATCATGACATAGGTATGTGTTGGTGAAGAATTCAGATTGACATAGGTGTGTCGGGGGGGGGGGGGGGTAGTGGCGTAGAATTCAGATCATGATATATGTTGGGGGGGGGGGGGGGGCAGAGAATTCAGATCATGATAAAGGTGTGGGGGGGAACATAGAATTCAGATCATGATATAGGGGTGTGTGGGGAGAGGGGAGATGTAGAATTCAGATCATGACATAGGTGTGGGGGGAGGGAGGCAAAATATTCAGATTATGACATGGGTGTGGGGGGGGGGGGGGGGGGGGGGTTTAGAAGCGTAGAATTCAGATCATGACATAGGTGTGTGGGGGGAAGGCGTAGAATTCAGATCATGACATAGGTGTGGGGGAGGAGTGGCGTAGAATTCAGATCATGACATAGGTGTGTGGGGGGAAGGCGTAGAATTCAGATCATGACATAGGTGTGTGGGGGGAGGGAGGGAGAGGGGCTTAGAATTCAGATCATGACATAGGTGTGGGTGGGGGGAAGGCGTAGAATTCAGATCATGACATAGGTGTGTGGGGGGAGGGAGGGAGAGGGGCTTGGAATTCAGATCATGACATAGGTGTGGGTGGGGGGAAGGCGTAGAATTCAGATCATGATTAGGTTGGGGGGGGGGGGGGAGGCGTAGAATTCAGATAATAATATAGAATATAGGTGTGTTGGAGGGAGGGGGGAGGCGTAGAATTCAGATCATGACATAGGTGTGTATGGGAGGAGTGGGGGTGGGGGGTGGTGAGGGGACGTAGAATTCAGATCATGGTATAGGTGTGGGGGATGACGGGCGTAGAATTTTAGATCGTGACATAGGTGTGTGTGTGTATGGGGGGGGGGGGGGGGGGTGATGACGTAGAATTCAGGACATGAGATAGGTGTGTGTGGGGGGGGGGGGGGGGCTAGAATTGAGATCATGACATAGGGGTGTGTGTGTATAGGGGGGGGGGGTGATGACGTAGAATTCAGGACATGAGATAGGGTGTGTGGGGGGGGGGGGGGGGGGCTAGAATTGAGATCATGACATAGGGTGTGTGGGGGGGGGGGGGGGGGGGGTTTAGAGGCGTAAAATTCAGATCATGACATAGGTGTGGGGGAGGAGTGGCGTAGAATTCAGATCATGAAATAGGTGGGGGGGGGGGGGGAGGTAGAATTCAGATCATGATATAGGTGTGTGTTGGGGGGGGGGGGGGGGTTAGAGGCGTAAAATTCAGATCATGACATAGGTGTGGGGGAGGAGTGGCGTAGAATTCAGATCATGAAATAGGTGTGTGTGTGTGTGTGGGAGGGGTGGGGTGGAGGTAGAATTCAGATCATATATAGGTGGGGGGGGGGGGAGGTAGAATTCAGATCATGATATAGGTGTGTGTGTGGGGGAGGGGGGAGGGCAGGTAGAATTCAGATCATGATTAGGTGTGTGTGTGAGGGGGGGGGGGGGAGGAGGTAGAATTCAGATCATGATACAGGTGGGGGGGGGAGGAGGTAGAATTCAGATCATGACATAGATGTGTGAAAGAGGGGGGGGGGGGGGGGGGGCGAGAGGCGTAGAACTCGGATCATGACATAGGTTGTGTGGAGTAGGGGGGGGGGGGGGGGCGTAGAATTCAAATCATGGCATACGTGTGAGTGGGTGGCGTAGAGTTCAGATCATGACATAGGTGTGTGTGTGGGTGGGGGAGGTGGAGAGTTCAGATCATGACATAGGTGTGGAGGGGGGGGGAGAGGGGAAGTGAAGAATTCAGATCATGACATAGGTGTGGAGGGGGGGGGGGGGTCGAAGAATTCAGATCATGACATAGGTGTGGAGGGTGGGGGGGGGGAGGGGAAGCAGAGAATTCAGATCATGACATAGGTGTGGTGGGGGGGGGGGGGGGGGGGGGCGGGGAGCATAGAATTCAGATCGTGACATAGGTATGGAGGGGGGGGGGGGGGGGGCAGAGGATAAGCGGAGAATTCAGATCATGACATAGGTGTGTGTGTTTTGGGGGGGGGGGGGGGGGGAGCATAGAATTCAGATCATGACATAGGTGTGGAGGGGGGGGGGGGGGAGGGGGGGGAGAGGGGAGCGGAGAATTCAGATCATGACTTAGGTGTGGAGGGGGGAGGGGGGGGGAGAGGGGAAGCGGAGAATTGAGATCATGACATAGGTGTGTGTGTGTGGGGGGGGGGGGGGGGGGAGGCGGAGAATTCAGATCATGACATAGGTGTGTGTGTGGGGGGGGGGGGGGGGGAGGCGGAGAAATTCAGATCATGACATAGGTGTGTGTGTGTGTGGGGGGGGGGGGGGGGGGCGGAGAATTCAGATCATGACATAGGTGTGGGTGGGGGGGGGGGGAGGCGGAGAATGCAGATCATGACATAGGTGTGTGGGGGGGGGGGGGGAGGCGGAGAATTCAGATCATGACATAGGTGTGTGTGTGTGTGTGGGGGGGGGGGGGCGGAGAATTCAGATCATGACATAGTGTGTGGGTGGGGGGGCGGGGGGGAGGCGGAGAATCAGATCATGACATAGGTGTTTGTGGGGGGGGGGGGGGGGGGGAGGCGGAGAATTCAGATCATGACATAGGTGTGGGGGGGGGGGGGGGCGGAGAATTCAGATCATGACATAGGTGTGTGTGGGGGGGGGGGGGGGGGGGGCGGAGAATTCAGATCATGACATAGGTGTGGGTGGGGGGGGGGGGGGAGGCGGAGAATGCAGATCATGACATAGGTGTGGGGGAAGGGGGAGGCGGAGAATTCAGATCATGACATAGGTGTGTGTGGGGGGGGGGGGGGGAGGCGGAGAATTCAGATCATGACATAGGTGTGGGTGGGGGGGGGGGAGGCGGAGAATGCAGATCATGACATAGGTGTGGGGGGGAGGGGGAGGCGGAGAATTCAGATCATGACATAGGTGTGTGTGGGGGGGGGGGGGAGGCGGAGAATTCAGATCATGACATAGGTGTGGGTGGGGGGGGGGGGGGAGGCGGAGAATGCAGATCATGACATAGGTGTGGGGGGAGGGGGAGGCAGAGAATTCAGATCATGACATAGGTGTGTGTGTGTGTGGGGGAGGGGGGGAGGCGGGAGAATGCAGATCATGACATAGGTGTGGGGGGAGGGGGGAGGCGGAGAATGCAGATCATGACATAGGTGTGGGGGGAGGGGGAGGCGGAGGATGCAGATCATGACATAGGTGTGGGGGGAGGGGGAGGCGGAGAATGCAGATCATGACATAGGTGTGGGGGGGGGGGGGGAGGCGGAGAATGCAGATCATGACATAGGTGTGTGGGGGGGGGGGAGGCGGAGAATGCAGATCATGACATAGGTGTGGGGGGGGGGGGGGGAGGCGGAGAATGCAGATCATGACATAGGTGTGGGGGGGGGGGGGGGGACGCAGAATTCAGACCATGACGTGGGTGAGAGGCGGAGAATTCAGATCATGACATATGTTTCTGTGTTTCTCTAGAATTCAGGGCATGACATGATCGGGGCAGAAAGAAAGGTGCGTGCGCGCGTGCGTGCATGTGGTGTGTGTGTGTGTGTGTGTGTGTGTGTGTGTGTGTGCAGTTCAACAAAATTGATCATGTTAAAACAAGGCATGTTGATCGTTGGGCTTTAATGAGTTTAGCAGACTTGGTTTGAGCAAGCAATGTTCGCTCGCGCTCAAGCACACACACACACACACACACACACACACACACACACCTTTGGTTCGAAGATGTCAGTACCCTCCATATGTGACATTAGCACCTTTGGAGCTCTCTCTCTCTCTCTCTCTCTCTCTCTCTCTCTCTCTCTCTCTCTCTCTCTTTTACATATACATACTCACGCCTTAGCACACACAATGAACGAACGAACGAACGAACGAACGAAATTTGTTTAATGAGGGAAAAGAATAAGCACATGGCAGGCTTGTTTGCATCTTGCCCTCAAAAATGAAAAAGAAACATTTCAAACACAAAAGCCACCCTCCACACCCCAACCATTAACCAAACATCCACCTGTCGCACAGTCCTTTCCAAGCAATAATAATAGCAATAACAATAGTAATGAATGATCATGATTAAAAACGATAACATTACAATTCAAATATAACACCATGCGCACATATATACATATGCATTGTCAAACATTACATCTATCGAATAGCATGATCTGAGAAAGATAGAAATACAGAACACATAATAATCACAAATATAAATCAACATGATAGTAAATCAATTTTAAAACCTTCCAGATACGCACGCAATTCCCCTTTCCTCTCTATCCCGTGTTTTCTGCAAACAATTCCATCCTCGCCCCTCGTAAAAAACACCCACCTCACCCCATCTACCCCTCCGTTCACAACCAACCCTACTCAAACAGAGAGAGAGAGAGAGAGAGAGAGAGAGAGCCGGATATAAAAGTAAATATTCACTTACCATAAGGATCAGGAGATGCTGTTCATGTATTGCGTCATAAGGTGTGTTTGATATTTGTTTTTAAAGACTCGGAGGCTTGTATTTACATCGAATGAAGTTATAACAGAATTCCATAAGCAGCCACCAGAGTACAACAAGCTTGATTTAAACAGATCTATTCTCGGAAGAGGTACTTTTATCTTGTAAACATGACGAATCTTCTTCATTTCAAATCTATTTTTCAAAGCCATAGGGGCACGGTCGGACATTATATTAAACATAAAGATAGCTTTGTTGTAAACTAGCTTCCATTTTAGAGGCAGAATTCCTAAATGTTTATATTCTGAGAAAGTAGGGGAGGAGGACTTCAGGAGGATCAGTTTAATGGCACGTCTATGTAAACTGAATAAAGGTTTTAAAATATTATCACTAGCGGAATCCCATATTGTTGAGGCATAGTTTATGTAAGATTCAACATAGGCATGAAAGAACAACTTACGGCTATGTTGATCTAAAAAGTGTTTCATTCTGGAAAGCTGGTAAATCTTTCTGGACAAATTTTTACATAATAACGCAATATGATTCGACCATAACAGATTGTTATCGATAATAACACCTAAGATCTTATGGTGATCAACTTCCTCGAGATTTTCGCCATTAATACAAAGGTAATGATTGCTACAAGAAAGATTTTGACGTTTTTGTCTGGTAGTAATTAATAAATATTTAGTTTTTTGGGGGTGGAGTCGCATATGATTAAGTTCAGACCATTCAGATAACTTGTTGATACTTTCTTGTAAGGAGATAAAAATGCTATCTAATCTATCGTGACAGGTGTGGATAGTGGTATCATCAGCAAACATCTCACATAAAGTTGTAAAAAACAGAGGTAGATCATTTATATATATAGAAAATAGTATTGGCCCAAGGACTGAGCCTTGAGGGACGCCGTACTTAACAGGTAGAATGGAAGAATTTGATCTATTTACCGAAACGCACTGTTTCCTGTCTGAGAGAAGAAGAGAAGAAGAAGAAGAAGAAGAAGAAGAAGAAGAAGAAGAGAGAGAGAGAGAGAGAGAGAGAGAGAGAGAGAGAGAGAGAGAGAGAGAAGAGAGAGAGAGAACGAACGAACGAACGAACGAACGAATTTTATTTTCAGAGGGTAGTGGAGTAAGCATAACTGCTTTTTTACATCCAGCCCTCCGGGGCCAAAAAAAAAAAAAAAAAGAGAAAAAAAAGAAAAAGATACAAATTCTGAAATATACTAATACCAAATGCAACAAAACTAATGTACAAGAGTGAACACAGAAGAAGGGGTGGGATATGGTGGGGTGGGGGGCGGGGGGGGGGTGGGGGGCATTAGAGGAGGGAGAGAGAGAGAAAGAGACAGAGAGAGAGAGAGAGAGAAAGGGAAAGAGAGAGAGAGAGAGAGAGGGTTGTAAAGAGAAGGTAACTATTATATCATTAAATTCAGGTCTTAACTGAAAGAAACCAACCATTTATAACTTTTCCATTAGGTATCTGTGGTATGCTTTTTTGAACGATAATAAACTATTTTTGTTTTTTATGTATTCCGGGATTTCATTCCATAATTTTCCTCCTGAATAGATAAAAGATGTCATAAAGAGATCAGTTCTTGGACGAGGGATAAATATTGTGCTTTTGTTACGAAACTCTCGTACGGGAAATTTCTCTCGGAGATAGAATGGTGCAAGGTTATTCATAATCTTAAACATAAAGACAGCTTTGTTGAAGATACATTTAAATTCAAAAGGCAAGATGTTTAGTTCTTTATAGTCACTTATTTCCAGAGAGGAAGATTTAAGAAGTATAAGTTTGAGAGAGCGTCTGTAGAGACTTTCAAGATGCCTTAAGGAGGCTTTACTAGCTAAATCCCAAGAGAGAGAGAGAGAGAGAGAGAGAGAGAGAGAGAGAGAGAGAGAGAGAAAACAGGTTAGGAATAAGAGGACAGGGAATAATGCTATGTGTATGTCCCAATGGACTACGAACAGCAGCTTAGAAATTCTAAAACCGGATCAGAACGATAGGAGATAAACGAGGGGGAAAAAAAAAAAGGGGGGGGGAGGTGGTGGTGGAGGAGAGGGGGCTAGTGGAAAGCAGAAAGAGGAAGGTAAAGAAGACGCCATGGAGAAGAGGGGGAAAAAGAGGTAGCAAGAGAAGACGGGAAGAAACAAGAGGACAGGGACAAGGCTGAAGAAATGGTAGAAGGGGATGAGAAAGAAGAAGAGAAGAAGAAATGACGTTAATAATAATTTTAAAAAAAAATTAGAAGGTGGAGGCATCAGAAGAAGAGGATAATGTGAAGGGGGGGGGGGGGGGATGTAACAGGGGGTGATGGGAGAAAAGGAAGGCGACCAGAACATGACAAAAGCAAGGGCGGGAGGGGGAAGGGCGAAAACAAAGTGAGGAGATGAGGAAGAGAACTGAAAAAGGAGACAGAGGAGAAGGAAGGAGCCCAGAAGATTCAAACAAATAAACAAAACGAGAAGGAAGAACAGGAGGAGAAAAAAAAAGGAGAAGATTTCCGGAAGAAAAGACTATGATTAGAAGAAGAAGAAGACAGGAAAAAGGTCAACCAACCCACCAGAAAGGAAACGCACACACGCCAAATGAAATGGGGATGTGTGTGTGTGTGGGGGGGGGGGGGGGGGGGGGGGGGAGGTCCATGGGTCATACGAGACAGGCGTGAGCGGACAAACAATTCCCCGGGGAAGGGAGGGGTTGTCAAAGAACTCGTTGGCACCAGAGCCTGACAATGTCCGCCGCTATCATCATCCCTGTCCAACATTGCTCTCACAGTAGCGCACGGTCGGCGTCGGAGTGCTCCGTGGCTGCCGTTTTCACCTAGCTGGCCTCACAAGGATCTGCTTTCGATTCCCGTTGTTCTACAGTGGGGAAAAAAAGTAAAAAAGAACACAGAGAGAAGGAGGTAGATAGTTAGGCACAGAGGGAGAGAGAGAGGTCATAGTTGTGCTGATTGTCCAGGCTGAAGCCTGTGACCCCCACTTCTGTTGCCTCGGCACTGGTAACCCATCTCCAACTGCATGAAGGACAAATTGGCCACCCTGACCTTTGCCCTCACCCATCATTTTGCGTCTGATTATGTGACAAAAATATTTTGTATCTACACACCTTTACCGTCTGTCTCTTTCTCTCTCTCTCTGTCTTTCCCCCACCCACACACACTTTCTAGCTCTCTGTCTCTCTCCGTCTCTCTCTCTCTCTCTCTGTCTCTCTGTCTCTGTCTGTCTGTCTGTCTGTCTGTCTGTCTCTCTCTCTCTCTCTCTCTCTAAAACACACAAACACATTAGCTAACACAAGGCACATTTGCACACATTGTGTATGGAATCATTTGTATTATAGACTGAATTCAGGGGTTTAATTGTGTCCTCTTGTTAAAAGTCATCAACACAACAGTATGAGAGAGTCAGTGCACCAGCCATTAGCACAAAGATGACCTCAAACGCTTTGTATCAGATGTTAAAACATTAAAACAGCAAGCGAATGTCCGATGGTAGCAATGCACACAGACTGTGCATGGTGACAATGCACACAGACTATGCATGGTGACAATGCACACAGACTATGAATGGTGACAATACACACAGACTATGCATGGTGACAATTCACACAGACTATGCATGGTGACAATACACACAGACTATGAATGGTGACAATACACACAGACTATGCATGGTGACAATTCACACAGACTATGCATGGTGACAAACACAAACTATGCATAGTGACAATACAACAGACTATGTATGGGGACAATACACACAGACTATGCATGGTGACAATTCACACAGACTATGTATGGTGACAATACACACAGACTGTGCATGGTGACAATACACACAGACTGTGCATGGTGACAATACACAGACTATGTATGGTGACAATACACACAGACTATGCATGGTGACAATACACACAGACTGTGCATGGTGACAATACACACAGACTATGCACGGTGACAATGCACACAGACTGTGCTTGGTGACAATACACACAGACTATGCATGGTGACAATGCACACAGACTGTGCATGGTGATAATTCACACAGACTATGCATGGTGACAATACACACAGACTATGCATGGTGACAATGCACAGAGACTATGCATGGTGACAATGCACAGAGACTATGCATGGTGATAATTCACACAGACTATGCATGGTGACAATACACACAGACTGTGCATGGTGACAATACACACAGACTATGCATGGTGACAATGCACACAGACTATGCATGGTGATAATTCACAGACTATGCATGGTGACAATACACACAGACAATGTTTGGTGACAATACACACAGACTATGAATGGTGACAATACACACAGATATGCATGGTGACAATGCACACAGACTATGCATGGTGACAATACACACAGACTATGCATGGTGACAATACACACAGACTATGCATGGTGACAATGCACACAGACTATGCATGGTGACAATTCACACAGACTATGCATGGGGACAATACACACAGACTATGCATGGGGACAATACACACAGACTATGCATGGTGACAATGCACACAGACTATGCATGGTGACAATGCACACAGACTATGCATGGTGACAATGCACACAGACTATGCATGGTGACAATGCACAGAGACTATGCATGGTGACAATGCACAGAGACTATGCATGGTGATAATTCACACAGACTATGCATGGTGATAATTCACACAGACTATGCATGGTGACAATACACACAGACTATGAATGGTGACAATACACACAGACTGTGCATGGTGACAATACACACAGACTGTGCATGGTGACAATACACACAGACTGTGCATAGTGACAATACACACAGACTATGCATGGTGACAATACACACAGACTATGCATGGTGACAATAAACACAGACTATGCATGGTGAAAATTCACATCACTGTGCATGGTGACAACACACTCAGGTGCATCGTTGCACGCCCGCGTTTTAGTATATTCTCTCGTCGACAGAGCGACTATGCTGGCCGATGGGATTAAATAGACTGAACGCAAGAAAAAAATCAGGAAAGATGCTGCATGTCTTTCCACTGCAAAGAGAGTGACCGTTTTTCAGTTCATGGGCAAAGAGAACAGTTCCAGAGAATCCAATATTTGAAGAGTACTCCACGAGTAGGATCGGGACATTGACTGTCTGCATTACAGGCGCTCCGTTTCACGCTCGCCTTTTAGCATTTTTCTCTTTTGACTACATTGCTTAGGCCGTGAACATCGGCGCCATTTGTTTTGTGAAGACGGCGGAGTCACTCTCGCTAAACGCGAGCTTTAAAAACAGATTACTTCCCTTGCAGATTTCCTACCATCGTCTGCTCTCTCTCTCTCTCTCTCTCTCTCTCTCTCTCTCTCTCTCTCACACACACACGCACACACACACACACACACACACACACACACACACGCCGCGCGGCCGCGCGTAGCCCCCCCCCCCCCCCCCCCGCTCTCTCTCTCTGACACACACTTTCACTCTCCCCCTCTCTCTCTCTCTTTTTGCATAGGGTTGTTCGCGACTTGTTTCTTTGAAGTGGTTGAATTTAGTCGTGTTACAGTTGTTACAGGCACAGTACTCTCCGTTGCTTTCCTCCGGCTTGTTACTTCGCAACTGTTCCCCATCATCATCATCATCATCATCATCATCATCTCTCTCTCTCTCTCTCTCTCTCTCTCTCTCTCTCTCTCTCTCTCTCTCTCCATCGCCTTTTTCGTCTTCGCCTTATTTTTCTTCTACCATTTCCATTTATATTGTTTCTTTCTTTCGTCCTTTTTTTCTTTCTTTTTTTTTCTCTCTTTTCGTGTTTTGTCATCAATCTCCTTTACTATCTTCTCCGTCGTCCTCTCTCGGTGTCAAAACGAATCTCTTGGATGGTAATCTTTGAGACATGTAACATTGATACATAATATCATCTTGCTATCTCATGGTTACTCAAGTTCCGATTATGTGCGAGCTGGGCGTTGATGGGGTGTATGTATGTATGTATGTATCTCTCTCTCTCTCTCTCTCTCTCTCTCTCTCTCTCTTATATATATATATATATATATATGTGTGTGTGTGTGTGTGTGTGTGTGTGTGTGTGTGTGTGTTTTACGTACCCAACATGATTTCTCCATCACTTGAAAAAGTGCATGCATTTGATTCTACAAACACCCAACACGATGCGGTTTCTGAATTCCTTGTCAAGCAGTGCTGCTACAAAGCTGTATTTACAACAACAACAATAACAACAAGGAAAAGAAAAGGAAAGGGAAGGCTGGGTGGGGGGGGGGGGGGGGGGCATGGGGACACAGTCTTCAAACTCGTCAACATGTCCGCAAAGACCCTGCGCATCCAACTCTCGTTCTTCCACGTCACAGCAGTTTGTTGAGCCACTCTCGCTCCCAGTCGTAGATTCTGGCCGTGGCTTCATTTCGAGGGAGGCTCTGCTCGGCGCTGCGCCGGTGACGTTCTCTCTCCATGGTGACGACAGTAAACGGGGTTAAGGCGAAGCGGGAGAAGCGAGGGCAGGCCACTTCCGCCCATGCCTCCAACTTCCGCCGAACGGATGACGTCACAAGGTCATTGTCGACGTCCGGAGTCACGTGGAACTCCACCCTGGAGACGTTCTTGTTGTACACCATCAGCACCTGGACGATGTTCATGGAGGCAAAAAATGAATAAGTAAATAAATGAAAAAAAAAATGAATAAATAAACAACATGAATAAATAAATGAAAGAAAAAAAGGAGATGTGCTAATCATAGTGACCTCGGAGTTCTGTGCTTGTCGACTGTGAATACCCTTTACTCTCCGCCGCCCCCCCCCCCCCCCCCCCCCCCCCCCCCCCCCCCCCCCCCCCCCCCACACACTGACCTTGAGAGTGTTCTTTAAGGCGTAAAGGTCAGACTCGCTCTCCACGTAGACAGTGACCGTGCCCTTGGCTCTGATGGCCACTTCTTGGGAGATCAGCTCTTGAAGCGGGGTGGGGTTGACGTCAGCAGCAAACATCTCCCTCCCCAGGGCTTTCTTGGGGTTGGGGTAGTAGCGAGCCGTGATGGTAGGCGCTGCAGACATACAAAATTAAAGTACAGAGCAAAAAGTGTATAGCTGGGAGTTCGAATCTCATTTGTGACCAACGTAGAAGAAAAATTGACATTTCGGCTGATCGCCTTAACGTGTTGTTATTCTGGTGGTGTCGATGCAAGGGTAAAAATACGTCAACTGCACCCCCAAATCTGCACAGACTGTCTCCAGCCATTTGTTGTATCATCTTCTTATCATCGTTATTATCTTCTTTTTTTTTTGGAAGGGGGGGGGGGGGGGGGGAGACAAATCTGAGTTTAATTCAATCGAATGGCTGTTTAAAACAAAGCGAAACAAAATTTAATCAAAAAAGCAGCCGGTGGAATCGTATTGTTCCGTTCAGCAACCAAGGTCTTCCCTTTGATTTTGCAACCACAGTCATCTTCTTGCAATGGCGGCCATCATTTTCATTTTGCAACCACAGTCATCTTCTTGCAATGGCGGCCATCATTTTCATTTTGCAACCACAGTCATCTTCTTGCAATGGCGGCCATCATTTTGATTTTGCTGCCACAGTCATCTTCTTGCAATGGCGGCCATCATTTTCATTTTGCTGCCACAGTCATCTTCTTGCAATGGCGGCCATCATTTTGATTTTGCTGCCACAGTCATCTTCTTGCAATGGCGGCCATCATTTTGATTTTGCTGCCACAGTCATCTTCTTGCAATGGCGGCCATCATTTTGATTTTGCTGCCACAGTCATCTTCTTGCAATGGCGGCCATCATTTTGATTTTGCTGCCACAGTCATCTTCTTGCAATGGCGGCCATCATTTTGATTTTGCTGCCACAGTCATCTTCTTGCAATGGCGGCCATCATTTTGATTTTGCTGCCACAGTCATCTTCTTGCAATGGCGGCCATCATTTTCATTTTGCTGCCACAGTCATCTTCTTGCAATGGCGGCCATCATTTTCATTTTGCAACCACAGTCATCTTCTTGCAATGGCGGCCATCATTTTCATTTTGCAACCACAGTCATCTTCTTGCAATGGCGGCCATCATTTTGATTTTGCAACCACAGTCATCACTTTCATTTTGCAACCACGGTCCTCACTTTGATTTTGTAACCAAAATCATGAGTATGGTTGATTTTATCGCTGTTGCATTCGCCTTGTGGTATGGGAGTACTCAATCGCAGAGATGGCCTACGAACAAAATAATTCCTATGGTTTGACGTGTTCGG
>CM065736.1:27022888-27037888 GCA_033310375.1 Conus canariensis
CTCTCTCTCTCTCTCTCTCTCTCCTCCACACAACTCACTGACCTTTCCTGTCCCAGCTGGAAGCTGAGGAACTCCAGGCCAGGGTCCAGCTGACGATCCTTGCAAGCGATGTTTGGTTCTGACTGGACCACTGGGCCCCCTGCACACCGCCCCACAGCACCCACACTGAGCTGACGTACCCATCCCACAGCACCCACATTCAGCTGACGTACCCACCCACAGAATCCACACTCAGCTGACGTTCCCACCCCACAGAACCCACACTCAGTTGACGTACCCGCCCCACAGCACCCACACTCAGCTGACGTTCCCACCCTACATTACCAACACTGAGCTGACATACCTATCCCACAGCACCAACTCAGCTGACGTACCCACCCCACAGAACCCACTCAGTGGACGTACCCGCCCCACATCACCCACTCTAAGCTGACGTACCCATCCCACAGCACCCACACTGACCTGACGTACCTGCCCCACATCACCCACACTCAGCTGACATATCCATCCCACAGCACCCACACTGAGTTGACGTACTTACCCCATAGAACCCACACTCAGCTGACGTATCCACCCCACAGCAAACACACTGAGCTGACGTACCCACCCCTCAGCACCCACACTGAGCTGATGTACCCACCACACAGCACCCATACTGAGCTGACGTACCCACCACACAACACCCACACTGAGTTGACGTACCCACCACTAAGCACCCACACTGAGCTGACATACCCCTCACACACATCACCCACACTGAGCTGACATACCCGCCCCACAGCACCCACACTGAGCTGACGTACCCGCCCCACACCACCGACACTGAGCTGACATACCCGCCCCACAGCACCCACACTGAGCTGACGTACCCGCCCCACACCACCGACACTGAGCTGACATACCTGCCCCACAGCACCCACACTGAGCTGACGTACCCGCCCCACACCACCGACACTGAGCTGAGATACCTGCCCCACAGCACCCACACTGAGCTGACGTACCCGCCCCACACCACCGACACTGAGCTGACATACCCGCCCCACAGCACCCACACTGAGCTGACGTACCCGCCCCACAAGACCCACACTGAGCTTACACACATAACAACAGGTTTCGGTGAAAAAAAGAATGAAATACGTGTACAGAAAATGGATGAAGAGTGGTGTAGGAGAATGAAAAAAAAAAACCAAGGTGCAGAAGACGATATTGATGAAAAGGGAAAAAAAAACGATAACCATGACATTAACCAAAGAACAGTCAAGTGAATGCGAAACGAAAAAAGAAAAAGAAGAAGAAGAAGAAGAAAGAGATAAAGAAAAGAAGGATGAGGAGAAGAAACGCGGATGGGGAGTGGGGGTGGAGGTGGGGGGAGGAGAGGATGGGGGGGGGGGGGGGGGGAGGATAAAGAAAAATAAACGAGATGCTGATGATAACGAGGAGGTGAATGAGAATGAAGGAATAAAAAGAAAAGAAAAAAGAAAACGAGGAAGCGCATGGAGAGGACGAAGAAATGAAGAAGAAAAAGAACAAGCAGCACAATTACATGGACAATAAGGACAAGACGAAGTGGAAGGGAGAGAAAAAAGGCGACAGAGTCCTCGGCACACAGGACAACTCTGACTTAGCTGGATGTTGTGTCGACAGAACATGCGAGAGAGAGAGAGAGAGAGAGAGAGAGAGAGAGAGAGAGAGAGAGAGAGCGAGAGCAATAGACAAACAGAAGCAGAGAGAGAGAGAGAGAGAGAGAGAGAGAGAGAGCAATAGACAAACAGAAGCAGTGAGAGAGTGAGAGCAATAGACAAACAGAAGCACAGAGAGAGAGACACAGACAGATAGAGAGAGACACAGAGACAGACAGACCGACAGGCAAACATACAGACAGACAGAAGCAGAGAGAGAGAGAGAGAGAGAGAGGGGGGGGCGTGAAAGAAGAATTAAATGAAGAAAGAGGATTTGGGAGGAAGGGAAAAAAAAATGAAGGTGGGGAAAAAAGTATGGGGATAACGTGATGAGAAGGATGAGAAGTCAAACGGGAAAGAGAGCAGGAAGACGAAGAAGGAGAAGAACAAAAGAAGGAAGAGAATGAGAAGAGAAAATGGAAACAAAATGAGTGTTTGACAAACTAGCGCAATAAATATTCTTCAGACAACAAATTACAAAAACGGCGATTGAAATCCAGAACAAGCAGGAAAAAAAGACAATAAAAGTACAGATCACACGGACTCCATATCTAAACAACATTCACTCAAAAGTATGTATCAATGCTCATGAAAAGCCTGGATGCATTTGCATAATGTTAACATGTGTGTGTGTGTGTGTGTGCGCGCGCGCGCGCGCGTGCACGTAAGCGTGTGTGGTACGCGCGCACGCGCGCGCGCATGTGTGTGTGTGAGAGAGAGAGAAAGAGACAGAGACAGACAGACAGACACCGACCGACAGAGAGAGAGAGAGACAGAGACAGACAGACAGGGATAAAAGTACACCATACCCTCAATCATGTCTCTCTGCAGTCGTTTCACGTGCTGGCAGTAGCCCGTCTCCCCCTCCTCCCACACCGTCACGTACTCTCGCTCGTGACCTTCCTCAAGGGGTCGAAGGTCGACGTAGATGCGATCGCTGTGGCAACCCAGCCCCACGGCTCGCATCTGCAGTCTGACCAAGGGAGGGCACTCTCTCAGGATGCTGTGGAAAAAAAAACCATGAAGTGGGAACTAAGTGGTAGTGGGGTTTAAGAGTTGTGTTGCATTAACTAATGATCACTCAACCAGTTTCTGTCTGTCCAGTTACCAGCATTGTGTCTACAATATCCGAAATTGTACAAAACCTTCATAGAAACGTGTTCACAAACGTATGATAAATCACATAGCTGCATAGTTTTGAAACTCTCTCTCTCTCTCTCTCTCTCTCTCTCTCTCTCTCTCTCTCTCTCTCTCTTTTTCTCCCTCTCACCATATGTATTATATATATATTTATATATGTACCACTATATGTATTATATATATATATTTATATATGTACCACCATATTTAGATATGTACCATTATCTACCACTGCAGATATGAATGCTTATCTCCCCCTATTTCTTCAATCTAAGACATAAGAGCAAGCTTTGTTTATAATTGAATATTTCTTGCAGTCATTGCAACACCAAGCTGCTCTGTAAGTTGCTGGAATGGTGCGGTACTTATCCTTGGAATTTAGTTTATTGTAATTTAGTCCCTTGCGGATTCATTCCAAGAACTGGCCTTCAGCACTTGTGTCTTAAGAGGTTATCTTCTTATATTTTCTACTTTTCACAAGAAAATGTAGCTTGTTTTGCTCCTTTCATGATTTTCTTTTGCTTCTTAGGTGGCACCTTTGGTTGGTTTTTTGAAAACTCAACAAACATACTACGGTATTGCACACCAGCCTTTTCTGGGATAGCATTCTTCTTAAAACCGAAAAGGCAGAGGAATTAAATTACCACTTTCCGCGGTCACTGAGGAGAAACGATCAGGTTTTGAAATATTGGTATCTGACCAGGAGTTATATGTTAGTGAGTTTCCTCCCTATTGGAGATTGTCTCCCCCTTGGAGACTATAAGCTTGCTGAAAACTCATTTTGAGAAGCATTTATTTTTTTTTCCCCATTCACCCACTCAAGCACATACTGTTAGACAGAATTATCTACCACTGCAGATATGAATGCTTATCTCCCCCTATTTTTTCAATCTAACACATAAGAGCAAGCTTTGTTTATAATTGTGTATATATATATATGTGTGTGTGTGTGTGGAGAGCGAGAGAGAGAGATGTTATGAAAAGGCAAAACAAGCAATGTAAACAAATACACTCAAATAATTCGAGCAGTTGCTCTTTTCGAAGGACTGATTGATTGCATAGTTCACGTCAAAAGTAGACGGACATCATTGGTTCGATGCTAAAAGAAAAATTGCGTCATGACAATGATGTCTTTGCAAAGTGACGCAAGGTCTATATAGTGTGTGTTTTTTTTGTTGTTATTTCTTTATGCATGCACACCAAAAACTTGAGCGAGGATGTTTGTTCGGAAGGAGTGGGGTTGAAGCTCAGGACTCAGTGCTATATATATATATATATAATAAACTAATACGTTCCAAGGATAGTAGCCAGGCAGCGTTCCAGCAACTTACAGAGCAGCTTGGTGTTGCAATGACTGCAAGAAATATTCAATTATAAACAAAGCTTGCTCTTATGTCTTAGGTTATCTGACCAGGAGTTACATGGTAGCGAGTTACCTCCCCACTGGAGATTGTCTCCCCTTGGAGACTATAAGCTTGCTGAAAACTTATTTTGAGAAGCATTTATTATTCCCCATTCACCCACTCAAGCACATACTGTTAGTTAGGCAGAATCATCTCCCACTGCAGATATGAATGCTTATCTCCCCCTATTTCTTCAATCTAAGACATAAGAGCAAGCTTTGTTTATAATTGAATAAATATTATATATATTATATATATATATATATATATATATCGGCTATCCCTCCCTGACGAGTCCGATCCAACCGACGAAAGGAGCAGGCAATATGAATAGTTCTGTCTTCAAGTTGAATGGCGATGGTCTCCATAGACTGCTAATGAAGGATGTATATGATGTATTCCCATGGCGTTTCATTCTCATGTTCTTTATCCACCTCCCGTCGCCCCCCCCCCCTCCCCCCCCCCCCCTCCTTTTTTCCCTTCAGATCTTTTGCAAGGTCATTAATATAATGATGGTGGAATTGTTTGCCTGAACTTCAACACACACGCACACACACACACACACACACACACACACACACACTGCCGCCAGACAATGGCGTATTTTTTTCGGCATGTGAGTGTACGTGCGCATGTGTGTGTGTGTGTGTGTGTGTGTGTGTGTGTGCGTGCGCGCGCGCGCGCGAGCGCGCTGAAGATTCGTCTATAGTTTGAAATAGGTTCGCCTGTACCCTCTCGACCTCTCAACCGTATCCACCCCTGCACTCACAAACCCACGATGCAATCTGCATCAGTCCTCATCTTTCCAAACGCCCTTCGCCGAGCGTTTCGTGACAAAGATGCCTTTACGATGCATGGCCTCAGCGCTGATGCCATATCCTAAATCTGGCCTCTTAATTCAGACATCTACTTCCACGCGTGTTTCCACTCTGAACTGTCCATGCTTCGGGCGCCTCACACACTCTTCCAGCCTTGACCAGTGTGGCCTTAGCGGTTGGCTGGGCGGGCTATAAAACAAACACTTCTCATTACTACTCCTACTCACCTGGTGGACAGAGCCAGGAGATGTTCGGAAGATAGGGCGCCCTCGGGACGCAGCTCCATGGCCTGGCCCGCCTGGAAACGCCACAGCTCTTGGGGGTGACGGAGGTCGATGTTCCGCCTCACGTTCTCTGAACGCGTCCGGTAGACAGAGCCCCGGAAGACCTGACGTCATCGTGCAGATTAATTGACAGAGTGTATTTTTGGGGCTGACTGACCTGGTCAGTTGGTTAGTGAAGAACGATCGTCGTTTTCATTGACCTGCATGTTGTTAATCTTGCCTAAAGAAGACCTGATAGATCGAAACGCGTCGTGTTTTGTCTTCTACAGTCCAGTTGCTGCATGACGAAGAATCTTCGTTTTCATTGTCCTGAATGCTGTTTATCTTTTTGCCTGAAGAAGACCAGAGAGATCGAAACGCGTCGTGTTTTTTTTTCTTGTAATTTGTTTGTCCCTGATGTTTGGCGGACTTACTAATAATTCTTTTCAAACTTTGCAGTCAAGTCGTTGTGCAAGTCGTAGTTCAGAACGAGTCCAAATTTTGATGAAAACTTTACATCTGCGCTGTTCGTATTTATTAGCGTGCTAACGTTCTGGTGGTATCGATGTTGAGGGCGACAGGTTATTTCTCTTCCCCCCCCCCCCCCCACTCCCTCCACTCTCCTGTTTATCTTTTATCTGCCCTATCACCTGAGGTCGGTGCAAACAATGAACCTGAGACTAACTTAAAGCAGGGTTTTTTTCTTCTTCTTTTTTTTTTTTATAGTCAGTTGCGATGAATGCCCGGAAGAACAGTGCACTGAGTTTGGTCAAACATTTTTGGCGGGAGGGGGAGGGGGGTTGGTGGGGGGGGGGGGGGTGGAGGGGGGGATTGGGGGGGGGGGGGGTCTGCTTTCGAGAGCAAGCCAACTAAACCACTGTTTCATCAGTTACGTGTCCTCCGTGGCTTTGGCTTCCAACCCCCTTTTCCAGCTATGGGACCGAGCTCTACTTCAGCTGCACGCACCGCTTTGTATTTTCACTCAGATTATAGGATTTCTTCACACACACACACACACACACACACACACACACACCACACACACACTCACCACAACACACACAACACACAAATTAGCATGCTTTTCACTCAGATACTTCAATCTGCGGACAACATGAACGGGGCGGACTCTTGACATGACTACTTACTTCAGACCTACATTCAGTTCTCACCAGCAGCCTTCATAACAACATGAACGGGGCGGACTCTTGACATGACTACTTACTTCAGACCTACATTCAGTTCTCACCAGCAGCCTTCGTAACAACATGAACGGGGCGGACTCTTGACATGACGAGTTACTTCAGACCTACATTCAGTTCTCACCAGCAGCCTTCATAACAACATGAACGGGGCGGACTCTTGACATGACGAGTTACTTCAGACCTACATTCAGTTCTCACCAGCAGCCTTCATAACAACATGAACGGGGCGGACTCTTGACATGACGAGTTACTTCAGACCTACATTCAGTTCTCACCAGCAGCCTTCATAACAACATGAACGGGGCGGACTCTTGACATGACTACTTACTTCAGACCTACATTCAGTTCTCACCAGCAGCCTTCATAACAACATGAACGGGGCGGACTCTTGACATGACTACTTACTTCAGACCTACATTCAGTTCTCACCAGCAGCCTTCATGGCACAGTGGTTGGTGTCACAGGTTGCGGGCTGAGAGGTCGTGAGTTCGAGTCCCATCAGAGGCTTAGTACTGATTGCTGCTGTGTAGGGTCGCAATAAGATAAACGTGGGTGTGGCTGTGCTTAGTGCAGTCAAACTGAGCTCGTGGTAGTAATGCTACTGTTGATAGAGGAATGGCAGATAACACAGCAAAAAATGTAACCGTCATTAAATCACATGTATAGAATCACCGTACACTCATTTCAAGATCATCATCATCATCATAGTCACCATCATCATCATCATCATAGTCACCACCACCATCATCATCATCATCATAGTCATCTTCATCACCATCATCATCATCATCATCATATCCAAGATCCCTCGAATGAGAAAAACGTAAACGACATGGTACTTTACAATCCGAATGGTGATGGCTATATGACATCACACATATCGCAAGATAGCCATAATCACAATGGCACTGGTCTCAATACGTTAAAGGAAATTCTCTACAACCCACTCACCTCAGTACGTCTAGGGAAATGCTATACAACACACTCCCCTCAATATGCCCAGGAAAATTCTCTATAACACACATACCTCAATATTTCAAGGGAAATCCTCTACAACACGCTCACCTTAACACGTCCATGGAAATCCTCTCCCAACACGCTCATCTCATCGCGTTCTGAGAAATCCTCTGCAATACACTCACCTGAACACAGCTAGGGAACCCTCTTTATGACATTCGCCTCAATCCGTTCATGGAGATTCTCTACAACACACCCATCGCAATACATCTTTGGAAATCATCTACAACACACTCACCTCAATACCACCGTGAAAATCCCCTTTAACATACTCACCTGAATACGCCCAGGCAAATTCTTTACAACGCAGTCGCCTCAATACATCCCGACAATCCTCTGCACGACACTCGCCTCAGTACGTCTGAGAAACCCTCTTCAAAACTCACATCAACACGGTCAGAGAAAATCCTCTACAATTCACTCACCTCAATACGTCCGGAAAAATCCTCTTCCGCTAACTCCAGGCACTCCAGCAGCGATGGATCCAGCCGGAAGTAGCGCCTGTCAACTGACACGACGTCACCGAGACGCACGTGCTCGGAGAGAGGGGTGTCAGACGGAAATCCCCCATCCAGTAACATGGGAAGGATTTCCTCTCCACGAAGATAGAAAGGGTAACTGTACTCCTTGTCATCGGAACCAACTGCGGATACCATTGGATACAACGGACCTGGGAACACATACGCACACGCGCGCGCGTGCACAAATGCAGCCAGATTAGTGGGTTATCAAACAATATACTGGATTCAGAACTTTTCTTTTTAACTTGTCACCTGAAATTATCTCCCACAGTTCCGCTGCCCTCATTCATACAATCCTTATCCTAAGACAATCTGGCATAACTCGTATTACCCTACTCCATTAAATTAAGCTTGGGTTCTCACACACACACACACACACACACACACACACACACACACACACACACACACACACACACAAACGGCGCGTGCATTCCTTTAAAATACGACAAAGGAAAAACTGCTTCCCCTCTTCTATTTCCCCATCCACCCCCACCCCCCTCCCCCCCTTCTCCCCCACCTTTTTTTGTCTGTGACTGCTAAATGACACCAGAATTATTTCTACTGACCTATAGATTTCCACCTCCCCTAATCCGCAGAATCTGTTTAAGTCAGACTAATCCGGTTTCTGTTTCAAAAGTGTTTCGTAAAACGTGGTGTTAAAAATCTCAGAAATCATCTGAAACGTTATCTTATTTCATTTATGTGTTTTCACCGCGCACAGTACAGGACTTAGGCCAAAAAGTGTTCTTCAGCAAGGATGGCTTAGTGGATGACGCACTCTCGTACTGAAACAAGACAGTCCCGGTTCCACGCTTGAAGTCTCACACGGCGTATGAATACTCTTCTGTTCCCTTTTCATCATACCTCAAGTGATGGTCTGAGAGTTACTCTTGTGGATGAGACGATAAACCGAGTACAGCAAACGCTTAGCCTATGTATAAAAGAACCCATGACTACAAGTCCACTGGGCCTTGCAAAATTCTTTCGGAAAAAGCCGATAGCAAAACAAAAGAAACATAGTGTGTTAAAAAGAAGGGAACAAAACGTGTAGCATTTTACTCTGGCGAAGCGCTCTATCCGTGGACAGCAGTACGAATTTCACAAGAGCAATCTGTTGTTCTTTGAAAATACATGTAAAACAGAACAAATGAGCGTTTCGAAAAAAAAGATTAGGCAGCAATTCTCCACAGAGACTCTGGAAGACGGAAACCTACCCCTACTGTTCTCAGACACCGCCTGGCACGGGGCATGTCTGATCGTTACTTTTAGTCCAAGACCTTTCTACAAGGCTTAGACTGACCGAATCATGGTCAGGACAGAACAACGGAAAGAACAGGGCGGAGCACAGCACTCCGCCCTGTGGCGCAGGACTGAGCATATAGAGAGCTGTGGAAATTTTCATCGCCATCATCATCATCATCATCATCATCATCAACAACAACATTGTCGTCGCCACCATAATTTGTTACTGTCATCGTTAACATCAGCATGACCACTACCATCATCAGCAACATCTTGCTCTCAAAATAGTCGGTCAGAAATCAAGATCATAATCATAATTGTAATCCTACCATCAAAGTATGAGGTCAGAACAGTGCCCAAGCCGGACTGCGTCTTGACGAACAGCTCAATGACGTCATCACCATCATCATCACCATCATCATCACCATCATCATCACCATCATCGTCATCATCACCATCATCACCATCACCATCATCATCACCATCATCATCATCACCATCATCACCATCACCATCATCATCACCATCATCATTACCATCATCATCATCATCACCATCATCATTACCATCATCATCACCATCATCGTCATCATCATTACCATCATCATCATCATCATCATTACCATCATCATCACCACCATCATCATCATCATCATCATCATCACCATCATCATTACCATCATCATCACCATCATCGTCATCATCATTACCATCATCATCATCATCATTACCATCATCATCACCATCATCATCATCGTCATCATCACCATCATCGTCATCATCATCATCATCATCATCATTACCATCATCATCATCATCATCATCATCATTACCATCATCATCATCATCATCATCATCATCATCATCTACCTTCGAAGTAGGAGGTCAGAACAGCGCGGAAGCCGGACTGCGCCTTGACGAACAGCTCAATGACGTCAGAACTGGTGAAGGACACCACATCAAAGCCGGCACACACGGCCAGACTGGCCAGCTCTGCCAGCTGACCACTGGGACTGCTGGTCAGCTTGACCGCCCTGGGACAAGAGAAGAATCGAGGAGTGAAACCCTTAGTCACTGACCATGGGCAGTGGCATATGCGCAAAAAGTGAAAAGCATGAGAGGGGGAGAAACTGATATCAGCCTCAAACAGTGCTGAAAAAAACGGAAAAAGTCAAAAGCTTCAAAGGAAAAGAATTGATATCAGCCTCAAACAGTGCTGAAAAAAACGGAAAAAGTCAAAATCTTCAAAGGAAAAGAATTGATATCAGCCTCAAACAGTGCTGAAAAAAAACGGAAAAAGTCAAAAGCTTCAAAGGAAAAGAATTGGTATCAGCCTCAAACAGTGCTGGAAAAAACGGAAAAAGTCAAAAGCTTCAAAGGGAAAGAATTGATATCGGCTTCAAATAGCACCGGCGTCAGTGGAAAAGGTAGAAAGCATGAAAGGGGCATAACTGATATCAGCCTCAAACAGTATTGGCAGCAGAGGGGTTTGGGGGTGGGGGTGGGGGGAACAGGACAGGGGCATATCTGATGTCAGCCTCGAACAGTACTGTTAGCCGCAAAACAAAACAAAATAAAACAAAACAAAAAGTAAACAGCATGAAAGGGGCATAAGCGATATCAGTCTCAAACACTAGAGGTAAAATTGGGAAAAGTAAAATGCTCTAAAAAAAAAAAAAAAAAAAAAAAAAAAAAAAAAAACTATCACTGTCATCAGCCTAAAACAACACTGACAAAACCTGAAGAAAAGGTTAAAAACAACAACAAAAACATAAGAATACCAGTACTGCTATCAGCAGCTTCCATCAGTCCTGGCATAAGCGGGCAAAAAAAAAAAAAAAAAATGAAAGGCCCATTATACTGCTAGAGACGTGCGCTGCCTCATTTTCACACACGTCACTGGAGAAACTGTTTCCCTTAGTAAGCTCATGACAGAGGTCAGTCATGCTGGGATATTACCGTCAATAACCGTAGCGAGACCTGGACGCAAGATTCAAGTGAGCTTGGGGCCCTAATATCACGTGAGAAAAATAAACAACGCAGCCAGGTCAGGACTGCCTGACAGCGGTATTTCAAATGAATGGCTTCGCATGCAGAGTCATCAATATATATACAGACAGACATACATACATACATACATATATATATATATATATATATATATATATATATATATATATATATTAAACACGTATCAGTTTGACAGGAACAAGTCGTCTGCTTTTTCTTTCTTTTCTTTTTCTTTTCTATTCTTTTTCTTTCTTTTTTTTTTCTCTCCAACCCTGCAGTTTGAATCGCTCCCCAACTTCACTGCGGTTTCAACTTTCTTGAAAACAGATCGAGATCCTCTTAGTTGCCAAGCAAACCATGGTCACCATGCACCCCATCCAGGACTTAACAACCTACGTGGATCCACAATGTACCTTAGGGACCACTGAACACGTTTCTGGTTGTTCCCAAGACAATAACTCATTTGGACTATGAGTTATGGCCCTTGATTTAAGGGTACCCCCCTTTTATGCTGACCACAATCATCAATTTAAGTCAAATGTAGCTCATGTGAATGACCAGAAATTCACATTTCTGTTACTTTTGTAACTAAATCAATGACTTGCCGTCTTAAAAAAGCCTTTTGTATAGTCCAATATAGTTTATCTTGGCTTCAGGTGTGCGCTATCTACTGAAACCGTCATTTTTACAATACGGACTGTATGTTATCTGCGATACATTGACAATAATAGAAAGCAGGGCTTTGGGGGGTTTGTTTTCATACACAACAATGCCTTTGGGTCATTCAGGACCAATTAGGGCTTCCTAGTCCCGTTTTTTATAGGTACAAAATTAAATATATCTCCTATACCCCCTAAATCTGCGATTTCGACAAAAAAGACACAACACGCTTTAAACAGAACAAAATTGTTGTTATTTGCAACAAGCATCGCTGTAAAATAAAATGAATATATTGTAGTGAAATACAACAAGAATATGATGCAATTTGCAGTTCTAGATGTTGTGATTATCTTTAATAAATAACGAATTTTCTACATTTCATATGTACATGTATAATAATAACACTACTATTTGGAAATCGCATGCATTTGCATCTTAACCAAAAAAATGGTTTGATTTGTATTACTACTGTTCTTTGTTGTGTGTGTTTGTTTTTTGTGCAGGTGAATGAATCCTGCTGTAATGATCAACTGAACATGGCGGCAAGAAAGCGAAAACATGAAGACAGCCCTGTTGGTGAAGTGCGTGTCATTCATTTCAGCGATTCTAACAAGAGATCATTTGTTCACCTCTCTAACTGCAAAGGACCTCAGAACAGACTGATAAAACTTCAAGACATTTGCAAGAAAAGACGATTGCAGCCAGCTGGATTCTCCATATTGGATGGAAGAGGCTTGCAACTGTGTTCCAGATGATTTACGGCCAGAATACGGCTACCATCGTGACTGTTACCAACGGTTCACTAAAAACCATGATAGATTGGAATCATCTTCAGAATCACAAACAATAACTCTAGAACAAAGCGTTCTCCTGGCTCAGTGGAAACAATTATCTTCAAACCGGACTGCATATTTTGTAACAAAGAGGGGTTGAAAGCAAAAGAATCACAGAATGCTTGGACAACTGAACTTACATCCGAGTTTGAACGTGAAGGATGGAGCACAGTTTTTGAAGTTGCTGAGCACAAAACTGAGAAACTATTGTGCAGAATCAGAGGATTTGACCTGTTTGCCTGTGAAGCACAGTATCACCATTCCTGTCGTAAGAAGTATGTCAGAGATCCTGCAGCATGGCAGAGTAAAGACGGTGCGTCAAAGAGATATCAGGAAAATCTGGAAAAGTCACATAAGACAGCATTTGACAGAGTCTGTTTAAGAATTGAAAGAAAGGTGCTTTAGCAGCAGAAGATTTTGAGACTGTCAGATCTGTGTGATACATATACCTCTGCTTTGAACGAGACAGACCACCCAAATACACATTATAGGGCTGCAAAGCTAAGGCGGAAGTTGGAGAAGAGTGAGACATACGGGCACAGATTGTCGTTTGCTTCACCTCACAGAAAAGGTAGGGAGTTTCAGTCTTTGCTTGTGTACAGTTCAGAAATGAAAACTGACAGAGCTGTCATTCTAGCATACGAGCTTGGCTCAACCGACATGCTGAAAGATGTTGCCTTGTATCTACGGACAGTAATAACAGAGGCCTTAGAGGAATCAGAAAGTTTGCCATGGCCACCAACAGATGAATTTCTACAGCAACGTGATATCCTACCACACGATCTTCAGAGATTTCTTAACTATCTCTTGGCTGGCCAAACACAAGACCACACTTCAAAAGTACAAAGATTCGTTACTTCACTTGGCCAGGACATCCTCACAACCGTCACTAAAGGTCAATGGAAGCTGCCAAAACACATACTTTTGTGCATGACATTGCATCACCTATTCAGAAATGAGCAGCTCGTGACCATGTGTATGCCTATCTTAAGATGGTTGGGTTAAAGAACCTCTGGCAGAAACAAGCAGGTCATCTCTCTCCTCTGTCACCTGTCCACCTGCTAATCATGGTCACGAGCTGCTCACTTCTGAATAGGTGACTGACGCAATGTCATGCACAAAAGAATGTGTTTTGGCAGCTTTCAGTGACCCTTAGTGATGGCTCTGAGGATGTCCTGGCCAAGTGAAGTAACGAGTCTTTGTACTTTTGAAGTGTGATCTTGTGTTTGGCCAGCCGTCTTTACTCTGCCATGCTGCAGGATCTCTACATACTTCTTACGACAGGAATGGTGATACTGTGCTTCAAAGACAAATAGGTCAAATCCTCTGATTCTGCACAATAATTTCTCGTCATTTTTGTGCTCAGCAACTTCAAGAACTGTGCTCCATCCTTCACGTTCAAACTTGGATGTAGGTTCAGTTGTCCAAGCATTCTGTGATTCTTTTGCTTTCAACCCCTCTTTGTTACAAAATATGCAGTCAGGTTTGAAAATAATTGTTTCCACTGAGCCAGAAGAACGCCCAGACTGTCTTTGTTCTAGAGTTATTGTTTGTGATTCTGAAGATGATTCCGATCTATCAAGGTTCTTAGTGAACCGTTAGTAACAGTCACGATGGTAGCCGTATTCTGGTCGTAAATCATCTGGAACGCAGTTGCAAGCCTCTTCCATCCAATATGGAGAATCCAGCTGGCTGCAATCGTCTTTTCTTGCAAATGTCTTGAAGTTTTATCAGTCTATTCTGAGGTCCTTTGCAGTTAGAGAGGTGAACAACTGATCTCTTGTTAGAATCACTGAAATGAATGACACGCACTTCACCAACAGGGCTGTCTTCATGTTTTCGCTTTCTTGCCGCCATGTTCAGTTGATCATTACAGCAGGATTCATTCACATGCACAAAAAACAAACACACACAACAAAGAACAGTAGTAATACAAATCAAACCATTTTTTAGTTAAGATGCAAATGCATGCGATTTCCAAGTAATAGTGTTATTATTATACATGTACATATGAAATGTAGAAAATTCGTTATTTATTAAAGATAATCACAACATCTAGAACTGCAAATTGCATCATATTCTTGTTGTATTTCACTACAATATATTCATTTTATTTTACAGCGATGCTTGTTGCAAATAACAACAATTTTGTTCTGTTTAAAGCGTGTTGTGTCATTTTTGTCAAAATCGCAGATTTAGGGGGTAT
>CM065736.1:27042888-27055388 GCA_033310375.1 Conus canariensis
ACTAATTACATGTGAGGGGATGGGAGACTGTTGGCTATATCTATGAGTGAATGAGATATTACTGATCACATATGTGAATGAATGTGAATGCTGGTTGTATGTGAGTGGATGGGAAACCGTTGGTTACATCCTGTGAATGGATGCGAAATTGCTGGTTACATCATTATGTGAATGAATGTGAAGGCTAATTATATGTGAACGGATGGGAGACTGTTGGTTATGTCTAGAAATGGATTGGAGATTGCTGGTTACATATGTGAATGACTGTGTATACTAATTGCATGTGAGGGGATGGGAGACTGTTGGCTTTGTCTGTAAGTGGATGGGAGATCACTAATCACATATGTGAATGAATGTGAATGCCGAGTTGTATGTGAGTGGATGGGAGACTGTTGGTTACATCCTGTGAATGGATGCGAGATTGCTGGTTACAAATGTGAATGAATGTGAACTCAGTTTATATGTGAATGAATGGGAGACTGTTGGTTATATCTGTGAATGGAAGGGAGATTGTTGGCCACATATGTGAATGAATGTGAATGCTGGTTATATGTGAATGGATGGGAGACTGTTGGCTATCTGTGACCAACTGGGAGGCTAGTGAATGGAGACCTAAACGTCTAGTGAGCATTAATGTAATGAATGAAAGGACCGTGAAGGTCCACAGTGTCTCACCGAATAGTGAAAGGACCGTGAGGGTCCACTGTGTCTCACCGAATAGTGAGCATTAATGTAATGATTGAAAGGACCGTGAAGGTCCACTGTGTCTCACCGAATAGTGAGCATTAATGTAATGAATGAAAGGACCGTGAAGGTCCACTGTGTCTCACCGAATAGTGAAAGGACCGTGAAGGTCCACTGTGTCTCACCGAATAGTGAGCATTAATGTAATGAATGAAAGGACCGTGAAGGTCCACAGTGTCTCACCGAATAGTGAAAGGACAGTGAAGGTCCACTGTGTCTCACCGAATAGTGAGCATTAATGTAATGATTGAAAGGACCGTGAAGGTCCACTGTGTCTCACCGAATAGTGAGCATTAATGTAATGAATGAAAGGACCGTGAAGGTCCACTGTGTCTCACCGAATAGTGAGCATTAATGTAATGAATGAAAGGACCGTGAAGGTCCACTGTGTCTCACCGAACAGTGAGCATTAATGTAATGATTGAAAGGACCGTGAAGGTCCTCTGTGTCTCACAGAATAGTGAGCATTAATGTAATGAATGAAAGGACCGTGAAGGTCCACTGTGTCTCACCGAATAGTGAAAGGACCGTGAAGGTCCACTGTGTCTCACCGAACATTGAGCATTAATGTAATGATTGAAAGGACCGTGAAGGTCCACTGTGTCTCACAGAATAGTGAGCATTAATGTAATGGATGAAAGGACCGTGAAGGTCCACTGTGTCTCACCGAATAGTCAGCATTAATGTAATGAATGAAAGGACCGTGAAAGTCCACTGTGTCTCACCGAATAGTGAGCATTAATGTAATGAATGAAAGGACCGTGAAGGTCCACTGTGTCTCACCGAATAGTGAAAGGACCGTGAAGGTCCACTGTGTCTCACCGAATAGTGAAAGGACCGTGAAGGTCCACTGTGTCTCACCGAATAGTGAGCATTAATGTAATGAATGAAAGGACCGTGCAAGTCCACTGTGTCTCACCGAATAGTGAAAGGACCGTGAAGGTCCACTGTGTCTCACCGAATAGTGAAAGGACCGTGAAGGTCCACTGTGTCTCACTGAATAGTGAGCATTAATGTAATGATTGAAAGGACCGTGTAAGTCCATTGTGTCTCACCGAATAGTGAGTATTAATGTAATGAATGAAAGGACCGTGTAAGTCCATTGTGTCTCACCGAATAGTGAGTATTAATGTAATGAATGAAAGGACCGTGAAAGTCCACTGTGTCTCACCGAACAGTGAGCATTAATGTAATGAATGAAAAGACCGTGAAGGTCCACTGTGTCTCACCCATGTTGTCCAGTCCTCGCCAGAAGGATTCTTTCTCCTCCTCGTGCTCAGGGAGGGAGGGGGACCAGCCGTCCTCCGCCACCCCCACCCTCACCCCCACCTCCGTTTCGCTGACCATCGGCTCCACCAGTTCAAAGCCTGTGCACACACACACACACACACACACACACACACACACACACACACACACACACACACGCACACACACACACACACAAATCAGCCATGTACATGTACACGCATGTAAACACGCATATAAAAGCTAAAACACACACACACACACACACACACACACACACACATACACACACACACACACACACACACACACACACACACTACACACACACACACACACACACACACACACACACATCGGCTATGCTTATGATAGTGTTTAGCATGCACGACTTTTATATAAATTGAAAAAAATTGGAATAACAGGTATAACTTATCATTACATTAGTAATTTATTATCAGATAGGTCAATACAAGTCAGGTTGGGAAATGTCTACTCTTCAGCGAAAACAATTGATATAGGCATTCCACAAGGATCTGTACTAGCTCCATTATTGTTTAATATATTAATTCACGATCTACCAAACTGTCTATCAAAAACAACAAATGTTGTGCAATATGCAGACGATATAGCTATTTGGATCAACACATCTTTGAGGAAACATACCAACAAAAGAACTGTTCATTATGTTCAGAACATATACCAAAGAGAACTTAATAATCAAAATCAATATATGAAAGAAAATGGATTGAAGTTGTCTTATGAAAAGACTTATCTTATGCTTTTTGATAATGGTGAAAATCCTGAAACCCTTCCTCAGTTAGTATTGGATGGAAACCCTCTTGTTTATAAGCATCCTGTTATGTTTTTAGGTGTACATTTAACATCAAAATTAAATTGGAAAGTTCATATTGAATATTTGATTTATAAAGCAAGAAAAAGATTTAATTTTTTAAAAATAATAAATAGACAGACATGGAACCAAAATACCAAAACTTTACTACACCTTGCAATTTCTTTAGTTCGATCAGTACTCTCTTATGGACAAGAGGTGTATTTCAGTGCTTCAAATACTCTTTTAAATAAGTTACAAAGCATAGATAGTAGGGCTATCAAGCTAGCTCTTGGTGTCCCTATGTACTCTAACACTCACAGAACATATAAAGAGAGCAACATGTTGTCATTAACAGAACACCGAAAATGAGCAGTTTCAAAATATATGATCAGAAGTCTGTCTATCGTTAATAATACACAGGAGGAAATATTCTTAAATGCAGAAACAGAGTTCCCAAAAAGAGCAAAAAACATAACACTTCTTCAGCCTATCAAGAATTTTACTGAAGACGTTATGAGTAAAAGCAAAATAGATATTCACAATATTTCAGTCATGCCTATTATACCAATGATGCCATCATGGGAACAAAGACAGGCAAAGTTTGATATAGAATACAGCAGTTACAACAAAAATGAAGAAGAGAATTTATTAGTTACTGACGCTCGCCTTCATTTAGATTCAAAATATTCAAATCATCTAAAAATTTTCACTGATGGTTCTGTCTTAGAAACGTCAGACAGTGGTGCAGGTTTTGTTATTCCTTCGCTCAGAATAGAAAAGTCATATTGTTTAGGCAAAGGTGTTTCAATATTTACATCTGAATTATACGCAATAATGCAAGCTTTAGAATTCATTTATGATCTACCTTATTCCACTTATAACATCTTACTATGTATTGATTCAAAATCAGTTTTACAAACGCTCAAGCGAAATAGCTGCAACGGTCGTCACGATATTGTCTTTGAAATTAAGTATTTAATTCATCGTATTGCTATAAAAGGTATTGGTATTGACTTTTGCTGGGTGCCATCTCATTCTGGGCTCTTTTGGAATGAGGTTGCTGATAGAGCTGCTAAACGAGGAGCTTTCAATAACCCTGACACAGTTTCAAATGAGAAATTAGCATTATCAACAGATGAAATGTACTCCCTGTTGGAAAAATCCACTTATACTAGTCCATCTGCTTCTAGATCTAAAGTCTTGACATATAGTAGACCTATATTTAGTTTACTGCACAAAATACGACTAAACTCGTGGAAAGCTAAGTACGCAAAAGTTAATTGTATTTGCAATCTTAAACTATCAATTCATCACTTACTATTAGAATGCCCAATTTTGCTCGCTAGATACCGAATGAATAATAAGGAATTTTTTCTGAAGTATGATAACACAAGGGACATTTTGAATGATGAAGAAACTGACATTATCTTAATTGCAAAAGTTATTCTATCCACACCTATTGGAAGATTACTTTGAAGTTTTATTTCACTTGTTCATATTTTTGAAGGGGGGGGGGAGAAAGTGGGGGGGGGGGGTAACTTTTGCATGGTGTCTAAAATCACTATCCTTGTGAACAGACATTAAATTAAATATTCATTCATTCATACATCGGCTATGCACACGCACACGCATGTAAACACACACAGAAAAGTTCCCACCCGTCCCTCCTCTTCCAGCACTCACCCACCCCCATCACCCACCCTACCTGCACACACCGCCAGCTGGGCCAGCCGCTCCAGCCATGGCGGGGACGGGTGGAGGTCAGCCTGTGGACCCTGGGGGTCGGCCAGGGTGAGGGTGAGGGCCCGCCCCGCCCTGTACAGGGAGTGCTGCTCCTGGTGCCGTCCTGTGGGATGCCGGCTGGTCGCTTCGTCCCACGCCTCCAGCACCTGGACACGCTCTGCAAGAGGCTGGGCTGTGTTCATTGGCAGAAAGGCAGGAAGGAAGGAAGGAAGGGAGAGAGGGAGAGAGAGAGAGAGAGAGAAGAGAGAGAGAGAGAGAGACAGACAGACAGACAGACAGACAGACAGACAGACAGATAGACATAAAAAGAGAGACAGCCAGAGAGACAGAGTAAAGAAAAAAAAAAGAAGAGAGAGAGAGAGAGAGAGAGAGAGAGAGAGAGACAGACAGACAGACAGACAGACAGACAGACAGATAGACATAAAAAGAGAGACAGCCAGAGAGACAGAGTAAAGAAAAAAAAAAGAAGAGAGAGAGAGAGAGAGAGAGAGAGAGAGAGACAGAGACAGACAGAGACAGAGACAGACAGACAGACAGACAGACAGACAGACAGACAGACAGACAGACAGAGAGGAAGGGGGGGGGGGTTAGAAAAAAAACAGCTTTTCTTGAAATTCGCTTTGATAATTGAAAGAGAAGGCAGAAAGACAGGAACGCAGAAACAAAGGATACAAAGGATACAAAGGATACAAGCAAGCGAGGAAGAAAACAAAATGAAAAAAAAAATCCTGAAAGATCCAAACGAATAGAAAAGAGAGGAGGAGGAGGAGAAAGTGGGGAGGAGGAGGACGAAGAGAAAAAAAAAAAAAAAGATGAAGACAGAAGGAGAAAAAGATGACAGGCGTAACAACGAAGAAGAAAGGAATGAACTGTGCAAAGATACCACATTTCCCTTCATGTTCAATTCAGCATACCGTGTTATGCAACTTCAACAAACAGCTTTTCAAAACTCATAATTATTCTTACGGTCAAGGTAGTGCTTCGCTTGACGGACTTTTGATTTACGAGCCAAAATCATCTAAATGCGTGACCTCCATGATCCTTGCCTTTATTCTGAATTGCACGATCTATAAGTCCCGGTGTAACAGCCCGTTCTTACCCCCCTCTGGAACTTACCCCGGGGTAAGTCTGGGCTAGCCTGCTTTTACCCCCGGGGGTCATTCTAGGACTAGCTAGAACTTACCCCCCCCCCCCCCTAGTTGGAACTTACCCCTCTGGGGGTAAGTTTGGATTTACCACCCCCCCCCCCCCAAGGGTCAGTCTAGGACTATTTGGAATCATCCTCCACCCCACCCCACCCTTCAAACAAGAGAGGGTTATTCGGGGTTTTCCTCTGCCTTTTCCCAACACGCACACCCGCCTTTGAAAAAAAAAATTGTGTTAGCCTGCATATTTACACCCCCTCTCCCATTTCCTATATACTGTCAGTTGGGTTTAGACAAAGTGTAGTTCTAGACTCTTCTCAATAGATGGACCTCCTATTTCCCCAATCCCCCCTCCCCCCCCCCCCCCCCCACACACAACACACACTCACACCCTGGTTCACTAACAGATACGTATTAACAATTCTCGCGCTAGCTTACACGCGTGGGTCAATATTCGGGTGTGTGAGTACGCCCGTGCATGCGTGGGAAAGAAAGACGGCTACATGCCAATGTGACCAAGTGCCAATGTGACCAAGTGCCAATGTGACCAAGCGTAGTTGTGACAAAATGTCGTTGTGACCACGTGTCGTTGTGACCAAGTACCGTTGTTGCTTCATCCCGGTTTGCCTCTTTTAACTATTTTACAGCTATTTAGAGTCTCTTGAGTACTTGTGTGCTTTAGCTTGTTCAATGCAGATGACTAGTGGTCAGTGCCACTGACCACTGGTCACTATGATGTAAATCGGAGATTTTAACTAATTAACAGCTAATTAGTGTTTCCCGAGTGCTTGTGTACCTTGTACAATGTAGATTACTTGTGGTCAGTGCCACTGACTACTGGTCATTATGACGTAAATCGGAGATTTTAACTATTTCACAGGTAATTATAGTCTCCCGAGTACCTGTGTACCTTGTACAATGCAGACGACTGGTGGTCAGTGCCACTGACCACTGGTCACTCTGACGTAAATCAGATATTTCGACTATTTTACAGTTAATCAGTGTCTCACGAGCGTTTGCATACCTTGTGCAATGCAGACAACCAGTGGTCAGTGTCGCTGATCATTGGTCACTTTAATGTATATCAGAGATTTTAACTATTTTTACACCTAATTAGTGTCTCCTGAGTGCCTGTGTACCTTGTATAATGTAGATGACTAGGGGGGTCAGTTCCAACTAGGGGGGGGGGGGGGGGGGTAAGTTCCAGCTAGTCCTGGAATGACCCCGGGGTAAAAGCAGGCTAGCCCGGACTTACCCCGGGGTAAGTTCCGGGCGGGGGGGGGGGGGGGGGGTTAAGAATGGGCTGTTACACCGGATCCAGGTTCCTTGAACTGTGTGAAAGCAGATGATAGCTCCTGGTTTGCAAAGGAAAAAGGGTTGGTCAGCATGCTGTGGAATATGGTCATGTTCGACCAAAGGGAAGGAATCACGTCAAAGCTCTCCTGTGTAGGAAATGACTTTATGCTCGGCTCAACTGTCACGCGCAGACGCGACAACATTCAACCTAAATTCGCAGCTTCGATTTGTAAGTAATCATCGCATTTTGGACCGGCTATAATATCTAAAATTCACAGAACCTTAAACAAAAATAAGTGAAATTTAGGACAGAGCGACTGCCTCACTAGTTTTCATAGCATTTTCAAAACATTTCTTCACTTTGTAGGCTTAGTAGTAGTGAATCTAGCCAGTAGTGAATTTGCTGAATAAAGAGCTATGTTGACCGTTTTGTCCCTTGAGAAAATATCTACGCTTAAAAAAAAAGAACGATCTGTGAATTGTCGCAACACAGCAAACAAAATCATGGACAGTCGAATTCAAATCAGAAACACGCTAATATGGGTAAAAGTCCGAGGTCTGGTCACACGAGCCAACCGTACGTTAAACTAAAAAGGCCTATATCGCATCACCATCAGCAAAACTAACGTATTCCACTGCTTAACGGAAACTATGACAATGACTATGGCAACGACAGAAGAAAGTGATAAGACTGTTATAATGATGATGATGATGATGATGATGATGATGAAGATGATGATGATGATTTCAGTATTCAAATGCCATCATACTTTCTCTCCGACCCTAAAATGGACATACCAAGGTTCTTTGTTTGCATATGTGTTGGCTAAACAACATTAAATAGTCGACTAACACACAAGGTTATGAATAAATAACTAAATGAATAAATTAAGAAAATGAACAACAACAACAACAACAACAACAAAAACCAGAGATAAACAGATAAACATAAAAAGTAAAGTAAAACAAAGAGAAGTCTTACAAACCAAATCCTTTCTGAGGCGGTTAGAAACCAAGCGGTATTATAAAAAAAAAAACGTGAGCAATCGACTAATGGATTGAATGAATTACTCGATTGATTTGCTGACTAACCAACCAATCGATCGGTCGTTATAATAACCTCCCCGCTCCTTCCCTCTCCCTTACACACACACACCACACACACACACACACACACACACACACACAGAGAACAAAGAGGATTGTCATAAAGCAAAACCGTTCTGAGGCATTTTAAAACGAGCGCAGCAATAGACAACGAGAACGACTGACTGATAGTGTGACTGATTTCACTGATTGATTATTGATTGATTAGCTGACTGACCAGTGGATCCATCATTATGTTAAGCTCCCTCCTCCTCCCCTCTCCCTTAAACACACACACACACACACACACACACACACACACCACGCACGCACGCACGCACACGCATGCACGCACGCACGCACGCACACGCACACACACACACACACACAATCTTACTGTCAGGCCATTCCACAGAGACCATGTCAGCAAGAAGAGTCAACGCAGCCACCGAACGTGACGTCATCAGCCTGGCAGCACACGTCACAGAAGCGGAAGTGTTCGTTGCATGCTGGGAACATGAGTGGCAGGGCATGGCGGGGTCTCCGCACCAGGTGGCGTTCTTGGCATCGTCGTGAAAGAGAACCTGATCGCCTGTGAAAGCTTGGAGCCTATCAAGACACAAATTCCTACATCCATAATCGCACAAAGAAATGTAATCATGAAAAGGACTGTTGCTGCTGTCGAGACGTGCTGTCCCGTTTTTGTTGTTGTTGTTGTTGTTTGGTGGGTTTTTTTTTTTTTTTTTTTTTTTGCAATTCCCTGGAAAGGTACTACAGTGTCTATTTTAAGACCTGAGTCCAGGCATTCTGGGTGATCATGTAGTTTATCATGGCCTGTAAGCTGAATGTGAAACTCGAACAAAAGTGGGACTGAACTTCACATTAAAACACAAACAACAGACAGACAGAGCAGGAAAGAACTGCCTGATAATGTAACTTCCAATGGGAGTTCAGAGTGTGAAGCATTAGCGCTTGAGTGGAGGATCTGCCAAGAAGGGCCTTGTTCCTGCTATCAGTTGGAGTCTCTCCTGCCTAGAATTCGCTGCTTTTTTTCTGTAGCGCTTGAAAACAAATCGATCTTCCTCAAGGCAACTCGAGCTGTTCAGCATGACAAGGGCGGCAACTTTCCAACAACATGTGTTTGTGGAAAAAAAAAATACAGCGACTTGCTTGTTTATCTCTCTTTATTAATGCTTCTGTTGTATCTCTTTGCCGAAAAGTAGGCATAGTATACTGTCCGTGTGTTGTGTGTGTGTGTGTGTGTGTGTGTGTGTGTGTGTGTGTGTGTGTGTGTGTGTGTGCGCACGCGCGTGCGTGCGTTCGTGTGAGCGTGCGTTCGTGTTGTGTGTGTGTGTGTGTGTGTGTGTGTGTGTGTGTGTGTGTGTGTGTGTGTGTCTGTGCGCGCACGTCCCCCTCATTTCCACTCTGACCATCCACCTCTCCGACCCCTCTCCTTCCCTCACCCCCCCCCCCCCCGCACCCACCCCCCTCCCTCCCATCCCTACCGCCCAACCAATCGTGAATCGGCAGTGTGGAACGGTCCTCTCATCTGTCTCCCCCTACCTGCTGAACTCCGGGTCTTGTCGGCCGAAAGCTCTGATCGGCTGACTCGTGTTTAGCGCTTCGCTGCTCACGTGACTATGGCCGTGACACCTGGCGTCGCAGCCTTGACCCAGGTCACCGTCAATCAGGTGAGGGTCACGGGTCATGGCCGGCTGCAGCGGAACGTCCCTGACAACACAGTTATAGTAGTAGTGGTGGTAACAGTGACAGTAGCAACAGTAATAGTAGTAGCAGTAGCAGCAAAAGTAGTAGTAGTAGTAGTAGTGGTGGTGGTGGTGTTGGTGGTAGTGGAAGTAGCAGCAGCAGCAACAGCAGCAGCAGCAGCAGTGGTAGTGGTAGTAGTAGTAGTAGTAGTAGTAGTAGCAGTAGTAGTAGTAGCAGCATCAGCAGCAACAACAGGTGCATTAATAGTAGTAGTAGTAGTAGCAGCAGCATCAGCAGCAACAACAGCTGCATTAATAGTAGTAGTAGTAGTAGTAGTAGCAGCAGCAGCAGCAACACCAGCAGCAGAAGTAACAGTAGTAGCAATAGTAGTAGTAGTAGTGGTGGTAGTAGTGGTGTGGTAGTAGTAGCAGTAGTAGTAGGGGTGATGCTGGTGGTGGTGGTAGTAGTAGCAGTGGTGGTAATAGTCGTAGTGATGACGGCAGTAGAAGCAGTAGTAGTAGTAGCTGCTTTTGAAGTAGTAGCAGTAGTAGTGGTGATAGTAGTAGAAGTAGTAGTAGTAGTAGTACTTCTACTACTAGTAGTAGTAGCATCAACAGTAGAACTGATAGAAACAGTAATTGTCGTAGTAGTGACAGTAATGGTTGTGGTTGTGGTGGCCGTGGCAGTAGTAATTGTGGTGATAGTAGTAGTCGTTAGAGAGGTTTCTTAAGATATATTGAATAGTAGTAGTAATAGTAGTAGTAGTGTTCTAGTAGTAGTAGTAGTAATGGTAGTGGTGGTGGTGGTAGTAGTAGTAGTAGCAGCAGCAGCAGCAGCAGTGAGTGGTAGTGGTAGCAATACCATAATAATCACTGTCACTGCCACCATCATTCTTATTCAATGAAAACGTAATTTACGCCGTGGCGAAGTGGTTAGCGTCGCGGACTCCCGGCTGGGAGGTCGTGGGTTCGAATCCCATCAGAGTCATGTGGGTTTTTCTGCCCCGACCGGCTGCTGCCGAGAGTTGAGTTTGCTGCGGACTCAGTTGGGAAGACTGGGACTACAGAGTCGAGTTTCATCCACTTAATGGATGCGTTTCTGAGAGTGTTGCTCAAATTTCCTGACCAACACTGCAAGTGCCTGTATCTCTCGGGCCTGGTTGAGGCCGGGATATATTATGAAAGGAAGCGTAGAGTACAGCCCTGTCATGTAGTCTCAGACCGAAATGGAAATCCGTAGCATCATCTTCATCATCCTCATTCTCATCGATCAGCATGAAAAAATGTCTCAAATTCTGTGGCCCTTCATGCCCTGCTCTCATGGTGACCTCAATTTCGACGTCCTCTCCACGTCTGTGGCCTTGCTTTGGTTCCGTCGGGGTCACCGGTATCGGCGAGTCCATGGGGGCTGTCGTTGGACAGACGTGGTGGCGCCCTCCGGAGGGAGAGCTGAGCTCACTCACGCCGGCTCCGCGACTAAGCAATTATTGTCGTCAGTAGGGGGCTTAGTAGGTGGTGTCCTGCGTATGTTAGATCAGAACAGGCGCCACTGAACACCACCGAAGTGACTCGGCAGCAGCGTAGTGTCTCCTCCGGTGGGTTGCCTCTTGACGACTTGACACTGACTGCTCCCTGTTGATTGCCGGTGCCGGGGCTGCGGCGGGGCTTGCCGGGCTGTGGCTGTGGACGGGGTGTCGGAATGAGCGGCGTAGGTGCACTGCCTCTGAGGTGGCGCAGAGGTTGGGACAGCAAAAAAAAAAAAAAAAAAAAAAAGCAAACAAACAAACAAAAAAAAAACGTAATTTACATGCGACAGGGCAATAAACAACAAAAAAAAAAAAAACAACAAAAAAAAAAACTGGTGCCCCTAATAAAATTTGCTAAGGAGAGGTACTGTATGCCACAAACTAAAAGAAACAGAACAAGATACACCCGAAGGTGCGGGTCGGACCCGGAGAAGTATTGTCCTCAACCGCCGAACAAACCAACCGGGAGCAATCCTACACCACCATTGGAAGCCTGCGCTGTGTTCACATAGGGTGCAGGCACGCACAGGGCAGTCCATTAAGGCGTCATGGAACATAATTGCTCCCTGGCAGATGCCATTGTTTAATGATTGTTAGATATGACACGACAGAACCTCCACGGAAGTGTGCCCATGGGTGCACAAGCCCACATGACTGCAGAGCCCACCGGCGAAAAACGCCACCGTGAAGCAACTGCCATGTGCATCCCGCAGCCTCACTCGTTGCTGCTCCGCTGCTAGGTGAAGGCAGTACAACTCCGGACATGGCCAAGCTTTCGCCATGAGGACTTGCATGTTCGCACAAAGTGCGACAAAGAAAAAACTTGTCCCCTTTTACAAATTTGCTTCGGGGAACTATCGTATGCCACCAACTAGCTGTGCATACCGAAGTCTGGAAATGATGTTTACAAAGTGTGGACGCAACGTGCAGCCGCCCTTCAAGCTTCAGACCTTAAAACATAAAGATGGTCAAAGCAAAGCATGTTGAAATGTTCACATGACCAAATGGGGCGCAAGAAGAAAAAATGTTCCACATCAAATTTTGAAGTCGCTCATTCATTTTCTCAAGAATCGCGCAAATTTAATATGTGCAAAGGTTAGGGGGGGCGGGGGGGGGGGCAACTGGCACTCATCCCACTAGAAAGCCCTACAGACTGATCACATAGACCAAC
>CM065736.1:27060388-27075388 GCA_033310375.1 Conus canariensis
TGTTACCACCATCACTCCACTACAACGCACAATGTGTTACCACCATCACTCCACTACAAGCAAGTGTACACCATACCACATGCACAATATGTTACCACCATCACTCCACTACAACGCACAATGTGTTACCACCATCACTCCACTACAACGCACAATGTGTTACCACCATCACTCCACTACAATGCACAATGTGTTACCACCATCACTCCATACAATGCACAATGTGTTACCACATCACTCCGCTACAACTTAAGATGTGTTACCTGCTGGTACACGCTAAAGTCCACGTGGGTTCGGTACGGACTGCGCAGCTTCCGCTCCAGGGCGTGCACAGACCAGTCACGTGATGTTGCGTCACTTCCGAGGTTGGCTACGGGTCAAACCGTTGCGCTGCGAAGAGGATTAATACTATGACATGTTGGATCATTACCATGACATGTTGGATCATTACCATGACATGTTGGATCATTACCATGACATGTTGGATTATTACCATGACGTGTTGGCTTTGTGACATCCATGGACGAGGTAAGGGACGCTTCAAGTTTCATTCAGGACACGCGTCCCTGTATTGCGGGCTCGTCATATATCACACATTTGCTTACAGCCACCGTTAACTGCTAGTAAGTACGGAATATGCAGCAGTAATTACACGTTTGCTTATAACCACCGTTAACTGCTAGTAAGTACGGAATATGCAGCAGTAATTACACATTTGCTTACAGCCACGTTAACTGCTAGTAAGTACGGAATATGCAGCAGTAAATAAACAAGTAAAAGACTATTGAATGACGTCACAAAGCCTGACACTGACCGTCACCCGAGGAATATGCAGCAGTAAATAAACAAGTAAAAATAACTATTGAATGACGTCACAACGACCTGATACTGACCGTCACCTGAGGAATATGCAAGCAGTAAATAAACAAGTAAAAGACTATTGAATGACGTCACAACGCCCTGATACTGACCGTCACCTGAGGACTATGCAGCAGTAAATAAACAAGTAAAAGACTATTGAATGACGTCACAACGCCCTGATACTGACCGTCACCTGAGGACTATGCAGCAGTAAATAAACAAGTAAAAGACTATTGAATGACGTCACAACGCCCTGATACTGACCGTCGCCTGAGGACTACGCAGCAGTAAATAAACAAATAAAAAAACAATTGAATGACGTCACAACGCCCTGATACTGACCGTCACCTGAGGAATATGCAAGCAGTAAATAAACAAGTAAAAGACTATTGAATGACGTCACAACGACCTGATACTGACCGTCACCTGAGGACTGCCGGAACAGAAGCTCCGGTCAGATGCTGGGTGTGGATGTGTTTGGGGGTGGTGGGGTGGGGGTGGCGGGGTGGGGGTGGGGGGGTGGGGGCTGAAAGAGCGGTATATAAACAATGCCAACCGGGAGCCCCGGAAAATGGGACCAAATAAACACAGAAAGACAATATAAAGGATAGAAAAAAAAAAAAAGTTGGAAAGATGGGTAGGGAAGAGGGGTGGGGGGGGGGGGGGGTGGGGGGGGGTGGAAGGGGGGGAGGAAAGCGTTAATCGGAAGAAGGACGGGGGATGGGGGGGGGGGGGGGGGGCTCATTAACAAACTCAAGACTTACCAGATACCTGATGCCTGTGCATTTTCCCAAAGTGATGGTCGGGTGTTGGTTTTCCAAACGATAACTGCAAGAAAGACTATAGTACGGCACACAAGGGGCTGGGTGGTGGAGCAGTTGATCAGCGCGTACGGGTTACCTGCGCGCTCTCAAAGTGCATTCGAAAGGTTCGCACTTTCTGCGTCCGATGACCCGCACTTTCTGGGATATCCAGTTACCGACCTTTGAATCCATCCTTCGGCACTCGCGCCGATTTTTACTTAAGTGGCTGCACACCAAAAATTAATGCGCCGAGGCCTTGCTTAAGGAATCGAGTATTTATAGACTGTCGCAATCAGATTGTTTTTGAGTATTTTCATTGTGTGTGAAAGTTGATTCTTTTCAATTTCTTTCATATGGCCATCAAGGTACAAGCCAGGTGGTTCCAGACAGAAAGATTAAAATCAAAAGAATGGGACTATTTTGGGCGCGTCAAGCTGGAGTAAAGATAGGGTCATGGGTGAGTGCGAAGGCCTGAAATATACCATTCACTTCGGGTGGGTCATGCATTTGAAGATTGTGATTTCATCCGTGAAAAGCCCCCCAAAACAAGGGAAATAATTGGTGGGGAGAAGTTCTTTTGATCAATTATCAGTTTAACATTAAGGCTGGCTCAGTTTTAAGGTAGGCCTCAAAACGCTTACATGGATTACATAGTGTTTTAGTACAAAATCCTAATGATGGCGTGTGGCCAGTCTGTTCTGCACGGGAAAGCTTGCCAATGTGGCAAACGACCCGTTGTCGGCAAATCCCCTTTCATCGGGACAGCCCTGCGAGTTGTCGGCAAATCCCCTTTCATCGGGACAGCCCTGCGAGTTGTCGGCAAATCCCCTTTCATCGGGACAGCCCTGCGAGTTGTCGGCAAATCCCCTTTCATCGGGACAGCCCTGCGAGTTGTCGGCAAATCCCCTTTCATCGGGACAGCCCTGCGAGTTGTCGGCAAATCCCCTTTCATCGGGACAGCCCTGCGAGTTGTCGGCAAATCCCCTTTCATCGGGACAGCCCTGCGAGTTGTCGGCAAAATCCCTTTCATCGGGACAGCCCTGCGAGAATAGGAAAGGAACGAAGACAAAAAACCCTTTCTCTTGGACCACCATGTCGTTGGCATATGGGTCGCAGACACAATGGGACAGACCCCATTTCTTGCTTTTGGAACGCTTGGACGCACGTGCATAATGAGTCAGTTTTAGGAGCACTATTGGACAAGGCATCCGCGCTTCTCTCACTCTCTTCAGCTTCTCTCTTCATCTCTCTCTCTCTCTCTTAATTGAGCGCTGTAATTGAAGATGCCATATTAGCGTTATCGTATAACGTGGATTGGGGATGAAGGTGATAGAAAAGATTGGGGGAGGTGATAGAAAGATGGGATGAGGTGAAAGGGAGGGACTGGGGGAGGAAGGAGAACAGGATAGAAGTTGGCTGGGGGTTTACAGGGGCGAGCATCCTGTCTGATAATCAACCAGTATAATCCATCCCCAACAGACATGCGAGAAATCATGGTACAGAGTTTCACGTGCAAAACCACAGTACGAACTTCATCCTCTGCAGAAAGTGTCGGCATGAACCTGGAGTACAAACCATCCAAATCCTGGCGCGATGGATCGGCGGTTTCAAGAAGACTTTGTTAAAGAACATACATCGCAGCAAACACAACGAGTCCTTTGAGTACCACAAATCGAAACTTGCATCCCTCAGAACACATCCTCCAACACTGTCCGGCCCACGATGTTCTACGGCGTCAAACCTGACCGGCTGTGGAATTCATTGTGGCGACAGGATTGAAGATCTGACGCAGCCAATTAAAATCGAACGAAGAAGAAGAAGAAGAAGAAGAAGAAGAAGAAAAAGAAGAATTCTCAGTTGAAAGAGCAATTCTAAGCTTGCACCACAAAACGTCAAAATCCCGGCACGATGGACAGGCCCGTGAAAAAGATGATTTCAACGAGACTCTTGAAGAGCATGCTTCGCAGCAAATACGGGGAGTCCTTTGAGTACCACAAACACAAATTCATATCAAGATTCTCTGAAAAGCCACGTTCACGGTCATTTTGTCGCGGCTGTTCCGTTCCTTCATAACTCATGAGGCTGAGTAGGGTGACTTCTTGCGTACGCTGGATTGAAGCAGAGAGCACTGAATACCACTGGTGACTCAGCGGCAGTGCAGCACCTCCTCTGGTGGCTTGCCTCGTGTTGATGTGATTTTAATTGCTTCACGCGACATGCAGATTGTGAGAATAATTATGCCGTGGATTCTTCCGACCAATCAGATGACGTATTTAATTTTGGGTACAAGGGTATTAGGAGAAACAAAAATAATGGCGAAACATAATTCGATAGCACTTTTTTTTTAAACTCTAATCCTTTGCGATATTTCGGTTGTTCAAACCCAAATAGAAGCGGATCTTAAACGGAAAGAAGTAAAAAGAAAACCGAAAAAAAGAACAAGCGAAAACAACCAACTAAACAAAACAACAACTTCAACAACAACAACAACAATAACAAAACCTCCTTAAATTTAGACTTGTAAATCTTAGTTGTCTTTTTCCTCTCTCTTTTAGCTAAAAATTGTTCATCAATATGTCGGGCTACGTCATTAGTCAAATTTTGTGAACTTAATCGCGATTGGTTGGAACAACCATCGGCATTCACCTTGTGGGTGCTGCAGCTGCAACAGTGTTGTGGCTGTGTATTCTGGCGGCTGGAATGAGTAGAGCGGGAGTTATGGCACAGTGTGTGTGCGTGAGTGTGTGTGTGTGTGTGTGTGTGTGTGTGTGTGTGTGTGTGTGTGTGTGTGTGTGTGTGTGTGAGAGAGAGAGAGAGAGAGAGAGAGTGTGTGTGTGTGTGTGTGTGTGTCTGTGTGTGTGTGTGTGTCTGTGTGTGTGTGTCTGTGTTTGTGCGCGCGCGAGTGTGTGTGTGTGTGTGTGTGTGTGTGTGTGTGTGTGTGTGTGTGTGTGTGTGTGTGTGTGTGTGTGTTCACGTGGCAGGAGAAGGGGAGGGGGAACGGGCACGGAATATGAGACAACAACAAAAGACAGCTGAACAACGGCAACAAAAACAACAACTCAGCAACCACAGCAGGACTCTACTCAGCAACAACAACAACAAAAACTGCTACCAGTCATCATCACCACCATCGCCATCGCCACCACCACCATCACCGCTATCACCATCACCTTCACCACAATCATCACCACCATTACCACCACCTCCATCACCATCATCACCACCATTACCACCACCTCCATCACCATCATCACCACCAATACCACCACCTCCATCACCATCATCACCACCATTACCACCACCTCCATCACCATCATCACCACCATTACCACCACCTCCATCACCATCATCACCACCATTACCACCACCTCCATCACCATCATCACCACCATTACCACCACCTCCATCACCACCACTACCACCACCACCATCACCATCATCAGCCACACAACGACTCACAGGCCGTGACGAAGCCCGAAGCGTTGAAGGCTGTGGCCAGGGAGCTCTTGCCGGCACTGTAGGCGGACAGGGTGGCCCTGCTGACGGCGCTGTAGGACACCACCAGGTAGACGGGGGGCAGAGGGGGGTCTCCCCCGCGGGGACGGACCACAGGCACGCGCAGCAGCTCCACGGGGGCGGAGGAGGGTGGTGGTGGAGCGGTCAGAGTGACGTTGTAGGTCACCCCCATCTCCTTCTCAAAGCGGAGCGTGGCGTCTGCCTCCAGGTTGGCCTGCACATCGTACTGAAAGACCCCCACCCCCACGCCCCCTCCAGGGTCCATATAGTATGAATCAATACATATCTAAGTTATTCATAAGAATGCTTTGATAGTTCTTGCACGACGATATAATACTGGGAGTACGCGGAGAAGCTGACTCTCACCAAGGCCAGCACAGTCTTCCCTCTCTTCCATCAACACCTAGCCACATACCTCGGACATCTTGAGACATATCTCCCCAAACCATCAAGTATACCTCAACACTGAATATTATACATGGTATCAGCCACGCTTCGGTGAGAGATGCAGGTTGCTGGAATAGTAATGGCTGAATGAGTTCCTCCTCCTCATTCCATTTTCTTTTAATAGCTGATCAAATCCCCCCTCCCCCCAAACGATGTTTCCTTCTTTTCTCTCTCTCTCTCTCTCTCTCTCTCTCTCTCTCTCTCGAATTAGCACTGGAAGCAATTTGAGGAGGCCGACATGGTGCGACATTTACGTATGACTACTTTGAGCTGTTCATATTACTGTTGGCTGATGTTGTGGCTGTGTTGGCTGAAACAGTCGTTGGTCTACAGGCCCAGATCAATAGTTTGCATCGCGCAGCGTCAGGCTTACATTTAAAGGTGAATATGGATAAAAGTAACGTTGTTGTATTTAGGAAGGGGGGGGGGGGGGGGGCATTTATCCGCATATGAAAAATGGACTACAACGCTAAAACTATGCCTGTTTTTAATGAATATAAGTACTTAGAAATCTACCTTTCTACGAGACTTAATTTTTGTAGCTGCTTGTAGTAGTAACCTTTCGAGTAGAGCCAAAAATTCTTCGTTATATATTTTGCAAAACACTCTTCAAGTTAAAAAAAATAATTCCCTGCATACTTTTCTGAAACTGTTTGACGCACAGATTCAGCCGATTGCAAAGTATGGTGCCGAGTGTTGGGGGTTAGAAAAAGCAGCTCTACAATGCCAAAAGGTCCACTTACTTGGGCTCAAAGGATTTTCAGAAGCTGACTGCATGATGCACTGGGCCACATTTCCACACTGTGGACCATTCTGTCTGTCTGTCTGTCTGTCTGTCTGTCTCTCTCTCTCTCTCTCTCTCTCTCTCTCTCTCTCTCTCTCTCTCTCCCTATGATCACATATAATTCTTGACAATAGTCCCCATGCGAACACCTCAGTATATAAAAAAAACTAAGATAGATTCTCTTATCTAACATGATAGTGTGTCCATCACAACATAGCTGTTGCTCTTACCTGGTTGATGTATTTGACAATCTGTGGCTCCCCGTTGATGTTCTTTATCTCCAGATCACTGGAACACGAACGGATGAAAGAGCACAATTTTATATATATATATATATATATATATATATATATATATATATATATATATATATAAATGCAATCATTTTCACACATGTTTATGTTAAGGGGTTTCAGAACCAAAATCACATTAAAACGGCTCCGAGCATACGCATACAATTACGTACACTTAGTCTTCTACACCAACCGCATGTTTTGAGAGTGAACACGTTCCAAATTAGTGTGATTTTCATACATTAATTTGTCAAACTGCTACACTACCGGGACGACAAACCCCCTCTCTAAACTATGGCAAGTTCTTACAGAGTTTACAACTTAACTGCCCACAAGCACTGCATGACGTCATGTTTACTACCAACGTTTGAAACGTTCCGGAGCCACTGGCATTAGTGCTATTTACATACTCGGCTTTCTCTCTCTCTCTCTCTCTCTCTCTCTCTCTCTCTCTCTCTCTCTCTCTCTCTCTCACACACACACACACACACACACACACACACACACACACACACACACAGAGGCGGTAGACTGTTCGAACGGCAGTTGTCTGATCCATGCAGTTTTACCTTACGAGCGTGAAGGAGGGGGGGGGGGGGGGGGGGTGAGGAGGGATGCATGCGCAGAACGCCCAACGAAACCGTACACAGCCACTTTATTTTGTACACTAAACGACCGATCAAAACCACCATGTTAATAATGTCTTTAAAATTCGATTCCTGTCCTCCCCGTGTTCCCACTGACTCGCTGCCTGCCGTCCTGGTGGCTCGTCTTTCCATCAGTGTCGGCTACATTCCTGTCCTCCCCGTGTTCCCACTGACTCGCTGCCTGCCGTCCTGGCGGCCCATCTTTCCATCAGTGTCGGCTACATTGAGCAGTCCTACACAGTGTGGTCCACATGGACAAGTCTTAGGACGTGAGGCCCGACCAACGTTTCCAACCATACGACTAAGGTTCAAAGAACTCGTGTAGCTAAGCTGGGGGGGGGGGGGGGGGGGGGCGGTTGATCTAACTCCTTGGAAAAAAAAAGAAAAAAAATCCTAGCCCTACACATATATAATCAATACATAAGCATACATGCTTCACATGTTCAAACTACTTTTTAAAAAATACCCCGCTATTTTCTAAATCAAGAGATGAACAATAGCAACCCGGGGTATTCTTGATACTATCGATAAGGTATAATCTACTGTAAAAAAAGATTTCAAAAAATAGCCGACAAATTACAAAACTTATGTGGCAGTTTGTTGTTGTTGTTGCTGTTGTTGTTCTTGCTTTTCACCTTCGGTGGGATAATACGCTTTGGCATCAAATCATCAGTTCAGAAATTTGTTACATTTCAGACGTAGATGTGCTGGAAATGAACATTTTCGTTGAAGAAATGAACCATTTGCAAAGTTACACGTCCACGATCGTTCATACAGTACTCACAAGGTGTACGTTAATTCGCTGTTCCCGTTCAGGTTGTCCAAGTAGAGAACGAAATCGTCCTTGACCTCCGATGCATTCTGACCCCGGGTCAAGGACAAATTCTTCTGACCCCAACCCTTGTGCAAGGCCAAGCTCATGGACTCAAGGTCACTTTCAGAAGTTGTAGTGTTTTGGAACATAACAAAGACATAGTTAAATGAATGATGTATAGACATGAAGAAAAAACACCTCAAGAATTTTTAGCAAGAGTTTAAAAAGTAAAGGAATAATATCAATAGTCACATTTTTTGTTAAAAAAAAGGGCAGAATTAGATTCGTGATGAGAACAGATTTCTGCTGTTTGCGGGCAGACTGATTCATCACGTGAACAAACCTGATAAAAAAAAAATGTTTTTCAGTTTGGTAATGTACTATATACAATGACGTATTACTGAGGAATTTGTCCCAGTAACATCTGCTTTAAATGGCATCACAGCTGGCTTGGAGGGGAGGAATACACAGAAGACATCCAAATAAAGACCTGGATCAACTTACAAACCATCAATCCCCACGTCTGATCTCGTACCTAACTTCTAGTTCCCTCCGCTATCCCGCCCCTCGCCCCTTAACACCCCCTCATCCCCTTTCTCCCCCACCGCTCTCACAGTCCGATATACATTCGCACCATCACTTTTACCGTCGGTGAGCAGCTGTTACGGGGGTTCATGCTAACAGCCAGAAAGTAAACAGAAATGAACGTACAACATGTCTGAACAGATGACAAAAGAGAGCAAGCACGAACAAAAAAAAAGTTTTGAAAGGAATGTAGATACCTCTGCCGGTTGATCTGGACAGACAAATTACAGGGCAAATTACAGGGCAAATTACGGGATATTGTGTTGTGATCTGGTTGTCCATGTGAACCGGCGAAGTTTCTTAATAAACTGCATTAAAATCTTGTTTCAATTTCCGCCTGCAGTGTCACCTTACTTTGAAACTAACTAAGAAAAAATTGATAGTATTGTCTCTGATTCAGGGTTTTTTTTTCACAAAGTATATAATGCATTTCATTGTCGACAACAACAAAGAAAATCAACCTTCTCTTTAGGCAGAGAGTCTCTTCCTCTTAAGTTCCTCGACGACGAGTTAACAATAATAATAATGATAATGATAATAAAATAATAATGGTGTTGTTGTTGTTGTTGTTGTACCCTGGCTAAAAGACTCCAGGGATCATCCAAACAGCCAAAGCACTTAAACACTATGGTACAAACGCATCAGCTGGGGATGAGAACATTACGTGTGAAACCGTTGTTGATTACCCCGCCACATGGACAGCCACATTCTGACTTCGGGGGATTTTGGAGACTTATAATGTTATGCTAGGAGCTTGTCACAACTGAAGACAATCCCCACATAACTATGCAGAGCATAACAACATTTTGATAATAATAATAATAATAATAATAATAATGTTAACACAGCATTTTTAAAGCGCCTTGCCAAAGGTTCTAGGCTCTGACAATCCACACTCCTGTGTACGCAACGGACTGCCTACCTGGGTAGTGCCGACTGAAGAGCAGCCAGCTGGCGCTTCATTCAGTCGTTTCCCGTGTCATCCAGTCAATATCTTCACTCGATTTCTTTATTTCCTTGATTCTTTCAATTTTTCACGCAGGGTGAATGCTGTGTGTAACGTGTCATCCATACCAACGGCCAAACTGGCCTTCTCTTCCGCAAGCTGGTGATGAGAATTGACGTGTGTGCAAGATGTTATGCGTGCGTTCACACACGGAACCTCGGTTTATAGTCTCATTCGAAGGACTATCTGGGAAATGGAGTCGGAACCAATGTTAACTCCAAGGGAAAAATCCCTCTGTTCTAAAAGAGCCCGGCGGAGATTCGACCCCGAAACCCTAGGATCACCAAGATAAACGAGTCCGGCGCTCTACCAAACTGAGCTTTTTCGAGTTTCTTCCCCATGCACCGTAAGTACTACCGTTCTCCGACTGGAAGTCAATTCTCTGTGCAGTTCATACTCTCTATAGCCCATCTTACAACCATCTTACCCATCGCCCTGGTCCTGGCCGCCCAGGCTGAAAGGAATGCTGGCTGACACGTTGGCCTGCCAGTCAATGCGGTCAAGGATGTTGGAGACCAGGTTGGACTGGGATGCACCACGACGGACACGAGGCTTCATCTTCGTAGTCGTCGTCGTTCGCTTGTAACCAGGCGGGGCGTCGGGAATATCCGGGTACCCGCGCGTCGTCGTCTTTTTGCCGGGATCGTAGTGGAAATGGATCTTGGCTTCTTCCAGCATGTCGAAGGGACTGTTTTTTTTCGAGGAGGAAACACCGAGTTAGTTCTGGTGTGGTGTTCAGTGAGGCACAACTTGGACTTAGGGGAGGGGAGACACACACACACACACACACACGCGCGCGCGCGCGCGCGCGCGCGCGCGCGCGCGCCACACACACACACACACACAGATTATTTCACTTTTAATAATTAAAGTACTTAGTCACTTTATGAATTTAGACTTGAGAGAGAGAGAGAGAGAGAGAGAGAAGAGAGATTTTCATCCGTGTGTTTAAAGTTATTAGCAAACTTTGTTCCCTTTTATGAACTTGGTCAAATTCAACAGACATTTTCTTCAAGATCAAGAAGATGAAAGCCACGAATACACCAGGGACACACCCACCACCCAGCCACACGCACACCAAGCAACTCACACATCCATCCACCCACACACCTATACGCCCACCACCCAGTCACACACCTATCATCTAGTCACACACTCACCACCCAGCCACACAAATCCATCACCCAGCCACACACCCACCACCCAGCCACGCACCCACCACCCAGCCACACACCCACTACCCAGCCACCCACCCACACCACCCAGCCACACATCACCACCACCCAGCCACACCACCCACCACCCAGCCACCCACCGACACCACCCAGCCACACATCACCACCACCCAGCCACACACCACACCCAGCCACCACCCACCATCAAGCCACACACTCACCACCAAGCCAACACACACCACCAAGCCACACCCCACCCCCCACCCACACAACCACCACAACCACCACCAACCCAAGCCACACACCCACACCACCCACCACCACACCCACCACACCACCACCACCACCCACAAGCCACACACACACCACCAAGCCAACCCCACACACCACCACCAGCCCCACCACCCACCACCCACCCCACCAGCCACCACCCCACCCACCCCACACACCCACCACCCAACCACACCCATCACCCAGCCACAACACCACCACCCAGCCACACACCCCACCACCCAGTCACATACACCACTACCACACATCCATCACCCAAGCCACACACAACCACCCAGCCACCCACCCACCACCACAAAACCCACCACACAGCCACCCACCCACCACACAGCCACACACCCACCACCCACCCACAACCCAACTACACACCCACCACACAGCCACATACCCGCCACCACAAACCCATCACCCACCCACCACCCACCCACACACCTACCACGCAGTCACACACCCACAACCACCCACCCACACCCACCACCATTCAGCCACACACCCACCACTCAGCCAAACACACACCCACCACCCAGCCACCCACCACCCAGCCACACATTCACCACCACCCAGCCACCCACCACCACCCACCCACACCCAGCCACACACACACACCATCCAGCCACACACACACACACCATCCAGTCACACACCCACCACCACCTAGCCATCCACCCACACCCACCACCACCACCCAGCCACACGCCAACCACCCAGCCACATATCCGCCACACAGCCAAACACCCACCACCACTCAGCCACACACCCACCACCCAGCCACACACAAACCCACCACCCAGCTACACACAAACCCACCACCCAGCCACACACAAACCCATCACCCAGCCCCACACCCACCACTACCCAGCCACACACCCACCACCCAGCCACACACAAACCCATCACCCAGCCACACACCCACCTCCCAGCCACACACAAACCCACATTTTAACCACACATCCACCACCCAGCCACACACACACCCACCACCCAGCCACACACAAACCCACATTTTAACCACACACCCACCACCCAGCCACACACACATCCACCACCCAGCCACACACAAACCCACATTTTAACCACACACCCACCTCCCAGCCACACACAAACCCACATTTTAACCACACACCCACCACCCAGCCACACACACACCCACCACCCAGCCACACACAAACCCACCACCACCACCACCACCCCACCACCCAGCCACACACCCACCACCCAGCCACACACCCACCCGGCCGGTACATGGTGGAGGACGACCTCAGTGTCCAGGGGGAAGGTCACCTTGACCAGCTTGACGTAGATGGCCTGCGCCCGGAACCCGTTGTGCCGCGTGGCGTTGCACCCCCACTCCGGCCCCCCCACCACCACCTGCCCCACCCTCCAGCCTCGGGCGGGGGAGGGGTCGGTCATCTTCAGGATCAGGCGGTCCCCCACACAGGCCACGCGCTGGAGTAGACCCCGAACATACAACGGAAAAAGTATATCTGTATTCTTCCTCTCTTAGTTCATTTCTTAACCTCTTTTATTCTGAAGTGAATGAAGATAAGTGATTGCTCGTTGATTTTCGTTGTCCTGAGTGTTTTGTATCTTGCCTGAAGAAGACCTAAGAGGTCGAAACGCGTCTTGTGATACGTTTGTGTTTTCTTGGCGGTTCGCTATTAATTACACTTAAAATTTGTTTAGATTTCCACCTGCAGTCGCCTCACTTTGCAACTAGATTTCATTCATTAAATGTAAAGAGAGTTCTCCGAGCACAGAACGAAAAGGAAGTCTTCCTTTGTAACTTCATTTCTTAACCTATTTCATTTATTTTTTAAAAGATTAAGTTTCGATGCTTTCAGGTATATCATTACTCTGTGTGTGTGTGTGTGTGTGTGCGCGCGCGCGCGCGCGCGCACGCGCGCGCGTGTGTGTGTGTGTGTGTGTGTGTGTGTTGTTTCTTCAGTTTAACGTCCTTCCACTGAAAGTGATATCACACAATATGATTGTGTGTGTGTGTGTGTGTGTGTGTGTGTGTGTGTGTACACACACATATATGAGCGTGCGTGCGTGCAGACGTGTGTGTGTGTATGTGTGTGTGTGTGTGTGTGTGTGTGTGTGTGTGTGTGTGTGTGTATGTGTGTGTGTGTGTGTGTGTGTGTGTGTGTGTGTGTGTGTGTGTGTGTGACTCTCAGAGAACAGGTTATCGAACAAGAAACATATGAACAAAAGTTGCAAACAATGATTACTGTGGAGATTATCAAAGATGGATACCCACTGGACTCTGCAATAAATTTTTGCAAATAAAAGAAAGAAGAGAATAATCGTTAAACATTTCCGGGAGAGACATTTTAGTGGATCCCTCGGCTGAAATACATACACCACTTTTGCAGTATAGTTCCTTTGCTCTGGGACAACGCATTAGTAAATGACTTACTCTCAGTGCTTCTCTACACATGCATGTTACATTTTTGCGCGTGCGCGCGCGCGCGGGCATGCGCGCGTGTATGTGTGTGTGTGTGTGTGTGTGTGTGTGTGTTTGAATCGACTTGTCTCTCGCCTAATTCCTTAGTCCCACCAGCTTTCTCTTTTATACCCATAAGGCTCCAGTTCATCACAAGCCGGTCACGATGTGCCGACTCTATTTTACTCGTTTACTCTAGTCTTCAGTTGTTTTGCCTTTGTGGATTATTTCTCCTGTCTTTGACGGAAATTATTCTTCACTATTGTCTTGTCACAATTCATGACAAGCCAGTTTTTTTTAACTGTATTCTGAAGACTAGGGAGTGATAACTGTACACACTGTCCAAAAATGGACAATAGCGGTCTATTCTTCAGTGTGTTTCCCTTAAGGACTTTTATGTATTCTGTATTTCATTAAAAAAGTGTTTCATCCCTAACTGATGCATTTGTACCATATGTTCAAGTACTTCACCTGTTCAGATGATCCCTGGAGTCTTTTAGCCAGGGTACAACAACAACAACAACACATTAAAAAATGTTCATCAATCGTTTTCATCCATATTTTTTGGTCATATTCGTAACCGATAAATCAAGCGGAATTCATTCAATTTAAGAAAGGCCTCAAAAGGTCTTTGGCTGACAGAACGTTCATGTTAACCTAACCGTCTTCTTTCATCAGAATTATTGATACATGTATTTCTTGACTGTCATTGTACTGTAAAATTATTTTACACCATAACTTTGTCACAATATATGACATGCCAGCTTATCTGTCGTAATCTGGCGACTAGGCAGTGACGACTGTACACGCTGTCAAGGGAGGACAATAGCTGTCTATCCTCCAGTATTGTTTTTTTCCCCGAAGGCTTTTCATACATTCAATATTTCATTAAAATATTGACCAGCAACTTTGCAGATTTCTTTTTCATATGAGACTGAGAATCAAGCGGCATTCGTTCAATTCAAGAACGGCCTCCAAAAGTCTTTGGTCAATCAGTTATTTTTATTATTTTTTTTTAATAGATTTTCTTTTTTCATATTTTGGACCGAAAAATCAAGCAGAATTCGTTCAATTCAATAACGGCCTCTAACAGTCTTTGGCCAATCAGTTAGTTATTTATTTATTATTTTTATTTTTTTATATAGATTTTCTTTTTTCATATTTTGGACCGAGAAATCAAGCGGAATTCGTTCAATTTAAGAACGGCCTCTAAGGGTTTTTCGGCCAACAGAACACTATGTTGAACTCATTTTTGTCTTCTTTCTTTAGAATTACATACATATTTCTTGACCCTGTCATTTCAGAAAGGCCTTTATGGGTCTTTCTGTAGAATTA
>CM065736.1:27080388-27090388 GCA_033310375.1 Conus canariensis
TCCTGCCGTCAAGAGGGAATCAGTTACTTAGATAACACCCCCTCCTTCCTCGCCAGATCTGGGGCGCCAAAGAAAGCCATCTACCGAGACAGACTACATCCCAGTTCATATGGCCGCAAAGTCCTTGCCTCCAACATCTGTCCCACTAATAACCACAAGACCCAACCCTCCAACTACATCAGGCCCACCTCACAAAGAGCAAGAAGGGACCGTCTTGCAACACAAGACGCCCAATGACCACTAACAGTCCACCTAGTTATAACTATGAAACTGATTTCCCAGCGAACACTCCCCATAATCCCAACTCTCGCAGTGTGTATAATATACTAGGTCGCCATCAACGCCCTACAAAGCAACCACTTCTACATCCCCCACCCACATGTATTCCTTTTCTTCCCCAGTGAATAGAAATGACAAACAGCAATGTAAAGAGTACAGAAACGTGACCTGCACCCTCCACCCACATAGCACATCACCCCCTTCCATGTCCAAACCACACACTAGCAGCAACCAACACATCCCACCTCCAAACACATCTCAGCTGCAACCTCACAACACATCTTGGCTACAATTTCCCAGCACAGCACAACTACCACCTCAAATACCCCTTACAATCCACCAACTCCAAACAATGCCACCTTACACTTCACAATACAACACTCCTGCCACCACCCAACACATTACACTTCCAATCCCCCACCATCACACACATCCCACAGCAGTCAGTACACCCCCCTAGCCCACTACATCCATTTGCTGTTCAGTTGCTGAACACAAAGACTGCTCAGTTCCTGTCACAGCAACACCAACCAGCTCCTCTCCCCATGTCCTCATTGAATTAAATTAACATGTCGCCTGTATGCATCCTTATATTCATATATCATTGCTTCATCACCGTCTCTGCATATGTTCATATCCACTTCATATCACATAGGTGTGTAGTGCAATATGCTATTTCATCATCCATGTGCTATGTATGTGTGCGCATATCTAATGGTTGTGAGCGTGCATATGTTTATATCCACTTCATACCACATAGATATGTAGTGCGATATGCTATTAATTTTCATAATCCATGTGCTATGTATGTATGCGCATATCCAATTGTTATGAGCGCATATCTAATAGTTTTCTACATGCGTGTGTGGGCGCACACACGTGTGTGTGTGTGTGTGTGTGTGTGTGTGTGTGTGTGTGTGTGTGTGTGTGTGTGCGCGCGTGCGTATGCGTGTGTGTAAGTGTGTGTGTGTGTGTGTGTGTGTGTGTGTGTGTGTGTGTGTGTGTGCGCGCGCGCGCGCGCGCACTCGCGAGTGTGTGTGTATGTGTAAATCTATGTGTATTTATTTGTTTGTTTGTTCGTTTCCTTGTCTGACCTGCTGCAGTCTGTCGGGTGCCTGTCAGATGTATTGCACGAGTTATTACTCTTACCTCAAGAAGTGCGTTTTGTGGTGTTGTGGACAAACAAAAACTGGTGCGTCGACATCGAAGTGCAGCCACTCAGTGTTTAAAAGGACAGAACAAAATGTGCTGACATTGGGAGTGTGATGCGTGCCCGTATTGAGAGACTACACGAGTCATTATCATAGACCAATGTTCATTATCCCTTTCCTTTGAACATTGTTTACCTCTTTTGTATCTGTTGTTGCACAATTGTTTATAACTTTAACTTTTGCTTATTTCTCATTTCATTATCATTTTGCATTGAAGATTGTTCTCTTTTGTGTTAACTATACGGACACATCTGTGTTTGTATTTAAGTAAAACAAAGACAAAAAAAGTTCCTTATAGGAAAGAGACTGAACAAAGCCTCTGCAGCAGGAGACTTCTGCAATAACTGCTATTTACTGCGAGCGAGGCAATATTGTGCATTGCCAGCTCGTAGTTACAAGTGCGACCACCCGACTTGTGTATTTGTGTGTGAGTGGCTTTTTTTCACTTGTTTTCATTAAGAGTTGTTGGTTCTTTGCTTTTTGTCGTAACTTTTTTTTTTACCTCTTCTTCTGTCCCCTTAATCGTAATTTTGCTTTAGAAGTACTTCCTTTGTGTGTATCTTTCATTTCAAAAAAGGTGTTTCCGTAAGTATACCATCTGACCGAGGAGCTTACAGACATACACTGTGAAGATGTTCTTGTCTTCTCATTCGCTTCTAGTTTCCTAAAGTTGTCACGGTGTGTAAACCAGCCCCACTTCCCCCCTCTTTTATGTGCGTTTATTGTGTTCCTTGACTATACAAATCTTAACGACAGTTAACGTGCAAAATCGTCGTCTCCTATAATCATCACATCAGTACACAACTAGAAACGAACAAGAACCAGTCTGCATGGCCATGCAAAGAAGGACTTCGAATCTGTCACCTTAATATCCAACATGCAGTCAACAAGACATCAGATATATCAACACTGATTTGGAATCTTGGTAAACCCTTTCATATTTTAGGACTCTCTGAATCCAGATTAACTGCACACATTAGCGACAATGATGTAATAATTCCAGGATATAACACAATCCGGAAAGATCCTACATAAGCGAAGGAGACGGGTCTTCTTATCTACATCAGCGAAACCCTTAGCTTCAAACGACTTCTACACCTGGAAAGTAACGAAAGTAACGGTGTAGAATGTGTCTGGATAGAAGTTAAGCTGAAGAGAAACCCTTCTATTTTGGTTGGATTCTGCTACAGGTACCCATCTGAAAGAGTAGACTGGTCGACAAATTTATTACGATGATGGATGCAGTCTCGCTAGAATCCAAGGAAATCATTTTACTTGGAGACTTTAACATAGACCTTTTAAAAGTGCAAAACCAATGGACGCAAGCATGCAATCTATTTAATCTGCATCAACTCATCGAATCTCCAACGAGAGTCACAGCAAACTCGAAGACACTTATTGACCATGTTTGTGTTTCAGATAACATTAACATAGCAGAAGCCTGCGTCCCTGTTCTAAACTGTAGTGACCATTACCCAATTTGTGTCACATGGTCCAAAAAAGGAGTAAACATTCCCAAAACGGGCACAAGACAATAACGTACCGTTGCTTTACAAACTTTAACAACCAAGACTTTCTGCATGACTTGCTTAACTCAAATCTCTCTTCAGTTTTCGACATAACTGATCCAGATCTTGCTGTTGAATTTTGGATCAAAACATTTACAGAAATATATGATAAACACGCCCCTCTAAAAACGATTAGAGTACGGCATGATCCTAAACCGGCATGGTACGACATAACTGATCCAGATCTTGCTGTTGAATTTTGGATCAAAACATTTACAGAAATATATGATAAACACGCCCCTCTAAAAACGATTAGAGTACGGCATGATCCTAAACCGGCATGGTACACTAAAGAGTTACAGGAGGCTGGTTACCTTAGAGATCTGCTTAAACAACATGGCTATGAAGAGGAATCTAGAAAACTGAGAAATGCAATAAATTCACAGAAGCGCAGAGAAAAAACGAAATATTATCGAGACCAGAACCCAAAATTGGTATGGAGAGCTATTAACGAGCTTACAAACAATCAATCTTCTTCAAAATCAACTGTAATTAAAGACATCTCTGTCGAACAGCTAAACACACACTTTTGCACTATAGCTAATAAAATTGTCACGACAAATTCTTCCAAATCAAACGATCTTCAAAAAACTGAAACAATATTGCCAAGATAAAAACATAACGTCTGAACTTCATATTCCACCAATTACAGTCTTTGAAGTTTATCACTACCTAACGCACCTAAAACAGTCAGGTACCTGTGGGGTAGATGGCCTAGACGGAAAAATCCTCAAACTATCACTTCCAGCAATTACAGATACATTAACATACATCTTCAATTTATGCATAGACAAAAATCATTTTCCCCGATAGTTTCAAAAAAGCGAAAGTCCTTCCTATCCACAAGGCAGGTGACAACTCAGACCCTGCAAACTACAGACCAATCTCAATCATTTCCTCTATTTCCAAACCTTTGGAAAAACACATGAACAAACACACATTACACCACCTTAATACATACCACTTGCTTCATCCAAGACAGTCCGGGTTTAGACACAACCATTCATGCCACACAACCCCAATCAACTTAGCTGATGACTGGCTAAATAGCATTAACAACAGCAGATATTGTGGTGTCCTATTCATCGATTTCAAAAAAGCATTTGATGTGATAGACCATAACCTTCTTCTTAGAAAATTGAAATTGTATGGCGTATCCACAAAAACTCTTTCGCTTTTCCAATCATATCTCACAAATAGGCAACAATGTGTGAAAATCAATACAACTTTCTCTTCATTTCAAACACTTTCCTATGGCATCCCACAAGGCTCTATCCTGGGTCCCTTACTGTTCACAATTGACATTAATGACCTACCTCTCCATATCACATCCACATGTCAACTCTTTGCTGATGATACAACAATACACACAAATCATTCTGATGTTACTGTTCTTGCACAAACTTCACAAGAAAGTGCGAATAACCTCGTAAAATGGACTGAACAAAATCACATGTCGCTTCACCCTCAAAAAACTAAATCCATGCTTATCACAACCAGACAAAAAGACAAAATCTCACTATTAAGTTTCCTCCAGTACATCTTAAAGATGAACCTGTTGAACAGGTAACATACCTCAAAGTGCTAGGAATAACAATTGATAACAACATTAGTTGGCAAGCTCACATAACCTCACTGTGCAAAAAAGTTTCACAGAAAGTTTATCAACTCTCCAGAATCAAACGCTTCCTCGACCTGCACTCACGCAAGCTCCTTTTCCAGTCTCATATTCAATCACACATAGACTATGGATCTACTCCATGGGACTCTGCTGGTGCTAACTCCCTCAAACCATTACTAAACCTACACAAGCGAGCACTCAAATTAGTCCTCCTAAAAACCAGTAGTCTTCTGGACTCAGACTATAAAAAGATTCAGGTTCTCCCCTTAAGGCTGAGATTATAATACAACAAAGGGATCATAATGCACAGGATTGTGTCTGGGAAGGCACCCTCCACATTAGTTCACAGATTCTCAATTAATTCCTCAAGGACTCTACCCAAACTTCATGTCCCTGTTCCTAGAATTGACTTATTCAAATCCAAAAAAGTAAACAAGTGGGGTATTTTTTGCCCCACTTGTTTACTGTTTATCGTTTACTGTTCCCTGCCTCATTTCATTTCCAATTTTATTCAAATCCAGTTTAACATATTCAGGTTCCTGTCAATGGAACTCGCTCCCTGAATCAACCAAACAACACCAATGCATATCAACCTTCAAACACCATTATTTCAACCATCTTATGTGTCAGTATTTGCATACTCCGCCATAAATCCACCACCAACCACCACCACCCTCTTTGCCTTATGTATGAACCTGTCTATTTAGAAAGTGTTTTGTATTTGAAATGCACATGTTATTGTGTTTAGTAAGTATGTCTTATGTGAGTACGTGTGTGTATGAGTGTGCGTGCGTATGTGTACGTGTGCGTGTGTGTGCGTGTGCGTGTGTGTGTGTGTGTGTTTCCTACTTCCTCTTGCCTTCTTGTCATTATGTCGTTAGGCTTTATTCTCATGCGACTCTCTCTCTCTCTCTCTCTCTCTCTCTCTCTCTCTCTCTCTCTCTCTCTCTCTCATGGTTCTCCTGGAATGACTTGATATATTATTTACATGACATCCCCCCTCCTACCCGTGGTGACTGTTTTTTGTTGTTGTTGTTTGTTTGTTTTTTTTGCTGTCCCAACCTCTGCGCCACCTCAGAGGCAGTGCACCCACGCCGCTCATTCCGACACCTCGTCCACAGCCACAGCCCGGTCGGCCCCGCCGCAGCCCCGGCACCGGCAATCCACAGGGAGCAGTCAATGTCAAGTCGTCAAGAGGCAACCCACCGGAGGAGACACTGCACTGCTGCCGAGTCACTTCGATGGTGTTTAGTGGTGCCTGTTCTGATCTAATATACGCAGGACACCACCTACTAAGCCCCCTACTGACGACAATAATTGCTTAGTCGCGGAGCCGGCGTGAGTGAGCTCTCCCTCCAGAGGGCGCCACTACGTCCGTCCAACGACAGCCCCCATGGACTCGCCGATACCGGTGACCCCGACGGAACCAAACCAATGCCACAGACGTGGAGAGGACATCGAAATTGAGGTCACCATGAGAGCAGGGCATGAAGGGCCACAGAATTTGAGACTTTTTTTTATGCTGATCGATGAGAATGAGGATGATTAAGATGATGCTACGGATTTCCATTTCGGTCTGAGACTACATGACAGGGCTGTACTCTACGCTTACTTTCATAATATATCCTGGCGTCAACCAGGCCCGAGAGATACAGGCACCTGCAGTGTTGGTCAGGAAATTTGAGCAACACTCTCAGAAACGCATCCATTAAGTGGATGAAACTCGACTGTGTGGTCCCAGTACTTCCCAACTGAGTCCGCAGCAAACTCAACTCTGGGTAGGAGACGGTCGGGGCAGAAAAAACCCACATGACTCTGATGGGATTCGAACCCACGACCTCCCAGCCGGGAGTCCGCGACGCTAACCACTTCGCCACAGCGGCTGGTCGTGGTGACTGGGTTATTATTATGCATCCCCCCCCCCCCCCCCCCCCCCCATCTGTGACTTTTTTTTCCCCTGGTGCTTCAAAATCGATTGTCTTACATCTCCTTGGTGTTTTTTGATTGTTAGATTGTTCTAAACATGCTCTTTCCCGTACCCACTCTCGCCTCTTTCTCCCTCTCTCCCTCTCTCTATCGCCCTTCCCTGCACTCCTCTTGCTCCTGCGTCTCTCTCTCTCTCTCTCTCTCTCTCTCTCTCTCTCTCTCCTCTCTCTCTCTCTCTCACACACACACACACACACACACACACACAAGCGCCCTCAAGTACATGCTCTCCTTGTCTCATCTTTTTATCATGATTTTGCTCATATAATTTTATGATATGTATTGTTTCATTATTTTAATCAGCTCTTTCCTGTCTTATATTGCACATATCATTAATGTGTTTGTCTTTAACATGATCTTTTCTATGAGCGGTTTCCTCTCTCTCTCTCTCTCTCTCTCTTTTTTTTTTTTTTTGCCCCCCCCCCCCCCCCTCTCCCTCAAATTCTATCTCACTTTCCTAAATACCTTCTACGTATTTTCATGTCTTACGGAAAATGATTACATGTTGTGCCTTCCTCTCTCTCTCTCTCTTCTCTCCTCCTCTCTCTCTGCGTGCATGCGTGCGTGTATGTGTGTGTTCCAAATTATGTACGTACTTTGTCATATTCATTTTACTGTCTGTTTTTATACATGCTAATTTTTGTACGTTGTAGTACACTTCCATATATTCCCCCTGCTCAGCCCACCCCCCCCCCCACCCCCACTCTCTCCTTCCCCTTAATTATTGTTATTTTTATTTTTTGTATGTTTATTATTATTTTTCTTTTTTTTTTCGTTTCTCTTTTATTTTCATTTGATGTTCCATTATGATTGCATGACCCGCTTTGTTTGCTTGTTTGCTTTCTTACATTATTTCATTTCACTGCATATTGTAGTCCCTACTCAGGGCGAGGACTGGATGTAAAAAAGCATGTCAGTGCTTATCTATTATCCTCGTAAATAAAGAATTTTGTCTTGTCTTGTCTTGTCTCGTCTCTCTCAGCTGTGAAGGAGTAAGATGCACAAGGGCAGTTAGTGGGCTACCAAAAGGCTGTAAACAACCACCTACAAACTTCAGCGAAACCATGAAATAAACGGCCAACAAACAAAAACCAGACAAATATATTACAGAAATGTGGCATGATTAATTATTTTAGTCCAGACAGACAACCCCGAGGAGAGAATGAACAAAATGTTCCGACGGAACGCCGCGTTCAAGGGAGAATACTGCTAGCCCTCTACAAGTTAAACTACACGAGTCTTCTCCCTTGATACTGATTCCTCTCGGATGCGAACCCGACAGGTCTCCCTGTTGAGCCAAACGAACCCAGTTGTGACTTGCTAGTTTAATGCACCAATTGCAAGACAACTGATTACATTTGGCGGATCATGTGGTCTGCCATATTAGGATAATTATGTAAATAAAGGAAACAGAGAAAGAACAGACCAATTTGTTAATAAAACGAAACAAAGAACAGACCAATGCTTAAATAAAGAGAACAGTCAAAGAACAGACCAATATGTAAACAAAGGAAACTGACAAAGAACAGACAAATATGTAAACAAAAGAAACAGTTGGAGAACAGACTCCAAACAGACTTCGGTCTGGATACAAACTTCACTGGGGGGAGGAGGAGGAGGAGGAGGAGGGGAAGCCGTTTCCGGCAGTTCGATTCACCCTAGATTTTGCCTCCGAGCCTAATTTTTTTTTTTTTTCATCAACCCTCCCCCCCTTTTTTTTTTTTAAACTTCTCTCTCTCTCTCTCTCTCTCTCTCTCTCTCTCTCTCTCTCTCACACACACACACACACACACACACACACATTGGGATCGCCTTGCTCAGCCCCTCAAGCCCAGAAACTTGCTGCGTCTGAGGGTTCCATAAAGTGTCTTGGGCTAGTATGACGTTCAACTTACCGTCTACATGAAAGAAAAAAAAAGTTTTCAACAGTCCAGTCCCTTGTTGGCTTTCCTTCCCTTTAAAAAATTTACTCCATCATGGATATAAATCAGATAAAGCATCTGGAATCTCTGGTTAGAAACTCGAAAAATAGGAAATCTTTCCAGCTTATGTACTACCATCACCCCCTCCTCCATCAACCCCCACTCCCTCCCCCCCTCCCAGATCATTACCCAATTTCAACGCACAATAAAATAGGAACACCATCTGATTAGTCTACAAAATGTATAAACCGTCTCAATTTACAGCTGTTGGGATTAATATCACTAATAACTAAATATTCGAAAGCGGCGATTAAGCTGAAACACTACTTACGACCATCCAGGCTTTGTCGCTAGTACAAGTATGGAGACCGTCAAGCAGCTGTCACGCAAAACCCAAAGTTGCAGTCCGCTATGCAATGATCACGACATGGGGCTCTCTCTTATCTTGCCTGTCGCGCGCTTTGTCGCGTGCACTGTTCTGCTTTCGCGTGTGCACGCGCCCCCTTGCAACAAGCTCCGCCCCTCAGTCAAGTTGACAGGTGTAGATTTCATGTTTGTGTGTGTCAGTCAAACCGGCGCAGAAACTGACTGACAGGTCGCTGCTGTCCCTTCCGAATTCCTCTGCTGATAACAATAATAATGATGTGACAGCTCTGCCACGTCGGCCGGAAGGGGTTTTCTCTTCTTATATTCGTTCCTCCCCCCCCCCCTCCTTCCCCCCCATACCTCCCCTACATCACATTCCCTCCTCTTCATTTGAAACCCGGATCTCACGCAATAATGAGATATAGTTATGTTTTGTGTGGTGGGGGGGGGGGGGGGGGGGGATGTGAGAGTGTACCTACAACACCAAGGACACTCAACCTGACACAGACAGGCCATAACTAAACGTGAACTAACTTCCTCTTTCGACTGAGCGCACTTGGCCGACTTGAACATGTGTTACTCTGCATGTGGATGCTATTTGCTGCAAGTATAATGAACGGGTTTTGTCAAGAGGTTTTTTTTTTTCTTTTCTTCTTGTTTTTTCTTCTTCTTTTTCTGTTTTTGTCTTCTTTTCTTTTTTTTAAAGGCCGTGTCTCACCGTGTCTCCACTGTGAATTGCCACCACCGCTCAGTCCTTACTCTCCGGCCACAAAATAGTCTCACAGCATGGTCACCGATACTGGCTCCCCCCTCCCTTCCCCGCCCAACGCCCTCACCCCACCCCATCTCCCCATCTTCGGTGCCATTATCTGTGCCATTTCCCTCCCATCCACAGCCACCACCTGACTGACTAGCCCCACCGCAGCCCAGGCAGCGGCAATAATGCGCTATAAGGAGCGATCATCATCCAGTCGATAGGAGGCAACCCATCTGAGGAGACACTGCACTGCTGTCGAGACTCTACTGTCAAATTCAGAGGTGCCTACT
>CM065736.1:27095388-27127888 GCA_033310375.1 Conus canariensis
GCAATGAGAGACCTTTCCTTCTCAAAATACCGAACAAAGGAAGAAATAACGAATGAATGGACAGACATGCTGTTACGGTAGATCTGTACAATAATGTGTCGTCTGCCAAAGAAGCCTTAGTCGTTGTAGAATCTTTGTAAGAAGACAAATCGGGATAGTCTCTTTGTTCTGTCCAATCGTCTAGACGTGGGCTGACTCTTCATGGCATCATTTCATTAACATTGCTAACACACACGCACACGCGCGCGCGACACACACACACACTGACACAATGACACATTATGAAGGACTCCGTTTATTAATCTTTTGCCAGTGGGCCTGTTTTGAAAGCAAACTAATTTCTGTCAGTTTCAAACTGACGCGACTACAGGCGGAAATTGAAACAAATTTCGAAAGGAATATAAAAGAGCTTCGCCAGTTAACATGGACAAGCAAACTACAGGACAACACTCTGCAGCGCAGCCGTTCAGCCAGGATCGATCGAGGGATAAGTATACAATACAGAGAATTTTAAAAAAAGTGAAGACACGGTCGAGATATATCTGCAAGATATGCGCTTTTCATCAGTTAAAGTATTAGAATGTTAGAGCCTTTTGTGCAAAATGTTTCTTTTTAAAAGAAGTCAACAAACAAAATAAAACAAACAAGAAAACAGACAGACAGACAGACAGACAGACAAGAGAGATATAAAGGCACAGAGATAGGGAACAATTTACACAAAAACAGAGAAAGAGGAAGAGAAAAAAGTAAGGGGGGGGGGGGGGCCGAAGCCCCGGGGGGGGGGGGGGGGGGAGCCCGGAGCCCGGAGCCCGATAAGAAGAAACACTGAAAGTACTGCGTTTGAATCTAATGTATAATCAGGGAGCCAACTATTTAAAGCACGACCTGACAACTTTCCCACACCAGACACTCAGTATCTGATATCAACCAGTCAATTTCCTGCGCACGACTCTAGCCATATATTTCTAGCACTGAACACGACGGAAAATGAAACTGATGCTTTACTTTTGGCAAGAAAACGTACATATTTACGAAAAACAAAGGTGCAACGACGATACACAACATAGTAAGGAAACTCGGAGAAACGCCATCCTCCATGTGTGAACATTCACTGGGTTGCTGTGAAGCAAATCCAGCACGAACGTAGATGATGCTGTTTAGAACAAATTGGGTGATTGTGACAAATTGAGCTATAGCCAACAATGTGTCACCATTCACCACAGAATGAGTCAGGTTACACCTCTGAACCATTTTGAGTCTACATTGTCTAAAAATACCTCTCTAGCTTTTTTTTTTTGTGGGCGAAAATTTTTTTTCAAACTGGATCAATAGAATCTGAAATATGCCAAGTTTAATACCACATTCCCTGAATAGAGACGTTTGAGAAATGCGTACCTTTCTTTTCAGCATCAAAGCTGACTGGTATATCCTTCCACAGCAACTTTTACCATGCAGACGTTGCATTTGTCAAAATCAAGTCATCGGTATATCTTTGAAAGATTGTAGCATAGATTTATATATTAAAGATTGTAGAAGAAGCGCATATTTTAAAAAGATTGTAGAATAGATTCATATATTAAAGATTGTAGAAATGCTTAATTTTAATGCAGAGCATAAAATGTATCTGTCTTCGGAAGAAAATAGGGCGTGTGCAAAAGACAGCCAAAGTGTATGGAAATATAGTAACAACAAACAAACACACACAAAAACCCCGAGAGACCTTTCTTCTAAGCGGAAGGAAGTTAACAGAATGGGAAGAATCACGTGACCCGAAATATGCAAAGATGTTAATATATACCAGAGACAGAGATCACAAACAAAGACGAAGTTTTAATAAATCTAGAAGTCTGAATCAGCTTCTTTTCAAAAGGAAATCTTAGATGAGGCAGGGAACAGTGTAATAGTACATGCTATACAAGTAAGGTAACTCTTGCTCTCTTATTGAAATAAATCACTCGCCATTAACTCCAAACGAACGCTGCTTACAACTCCAAATCGGTAAGAGTTACCCTACGTGGTCGTTGTTTGTTGTTGTTTGTCCGTCGAGACGACGAAGACCATCTGGTCATCCTGGGATCGGGGGTGAGTGCGTAGATGGCTGGTCAGGCCGATCTGCGCCCGGAAAGACCTATCACAGCACGGACAGGGGATGGTGGCAGATGGTTGGATATCTGTTGACACTGGTCTTCCTGATCGCTCTTTACTGTTTACTGGTCCCCCAGTCTCATTCAAGATTTACTTTCATATCCATCAAACGAAGGTTACCTGTATTTGCACTGTTCGTCCGTGTGCTCGTTTGACAACATTTAAGTCTTGAATGAATGTTAATTTGCGTTTCTTTATTTCTCCACTTGTTATTGCTGTGTAAATGTGTCCGGTACATGCTATAATACAAGGCAAGACAAATGGTTTATTGTGTAAAGGCCTCTGGCTCGTTACAGTGAGGGGAACGGCAAGCAACTGTTAAACTGAAGACAAGACAAACTTAACATTCTCACATTGCCAGAGGTCCCATATCAATCGCAATAATCGCAGCAAAACGTGTTCATAAAACAAAACTTGCTCTACGTTTTCAAAGCCCAAAAGAGGAATTTAGACAAATTCAGTTGGGTATCAAGGGTACTACTGAAAATCCTTGTACATTGTTGACGTTTGGTAAGGTAGGCCCCTGCGCTTTGAATGTAATACTTAGCTCTCAGGTTGGCATTCGAATAATATCTGGAATTCGTCCTCGTCGTCCGCCTAAAGCTACAGTATAAAGGCAGAGTTGGCACATCCTTTTCCTTCCAGTGTCTTCTGGTGTATTCTCTGTGTGCTCTGTGTTGTCAGTGCTGCTAGGCTATCTGGTGTATTCTCTGTGTGCTCTGTGTTGTCAGTGCTGCTAGGCTATCTGGTGTATCTCTGTGTGCTCTGTGTTGTCAGTGCTGCTAGCTATGGTGTATCTCTGTGTGCTTGTGTTGTCAGTGTGCAGGCTATCTGGTGTATTCTCTGTGGCTCTGTGTTGTCAGTGCTGCTAGGCTATTGGTGTATTCTCTGTGTGCTCTGTGTTGTCAGTGCTGCTAGGCTATCTGGTGTATTCTCTGTGTGCTCTGTGTTGTCAGTGCTGCTAGGCTATCTGGTGTATTCTCTGTGTGCTCTGTGTTGTCAGTGCTGCTAGGCTATCTGGTGTATTCTCTGTGTGCTCTGTGTTGTCAGTGCTGCTAGGCTATCTGGGTATTCTCTGTGTGCTCTTGTTGTCAGTGCTGTAGGCTATTTTAGTGTTTAAGCCACGTTGGTTTGGAATTGTGTTGGGTTGCAATTTTTTCATCAGGGAGCAAGAGTTACCCTGTTTGTTCGTAATGTATAGCTTCTCTCCGTTAAAAAAAAAAAAAAAAAAAAAAAAAAAACCTTCGGCATGAACACAAGAAATGTTGTCGTAGATGTGTAGGAATCAAAGAAGAACTCTTTCAGAATGACGTTCCGCCATTATTTTTGTCCCCATGCACTAAACATAGTAACGTTCTCTGGTTGGTAGAAGGTTCCCTCGGCATTCTCACTCTCCACGACCGCAGTTACGGCTCCAGGGTATCAGAGTAGGTGGCGGACATTCCGTTGTCGTACACCGCCTGGATGATGACGTACAGCGTTGTCGAGGTGTCCGCAGCGTACCCTTGGTAGTGGGTCAGGGCGGTGGTCACGTGGTTGATGATGTTACCATAGCCCTCCTCTGAGCCGGCATAGACGGAGTAGGTGACGTCACGTGTCACGTCAAACACGTGACGCCAGTCGAGGGACAGTTCACTGTCGTTCAAGGATAATGTCGCCGTCTTTCCTATCAACACAAAAGAATGTGTATGATTCAGATAACGATGTTCATAATAGCAGCCCTTAATGGGATTAGTAGTCGTCGCATCCATGATGATGATGATGATATTGATGAGTTAGCAGTCATAACGAGGATAGTGTTGATGATGGCGTTAACAATAATGTGAGGATGATATCAATCATAAGAAGATCATGATGATAATGATAACAACAACAACAGCGGCGACGATGATAATGATGATGACAATTATAACGACGTCGTCGACGACGACGACGACAATAATGATGATGACGATAACGACGACGTCGATGACAATGATGACGATGACGATGAAGATGATGATGATGACGACGCCGACGACGACGACGACGATGACGATGATGATGATGATGATGATGTTGATGTTATTTACGTTCTTGTTTTCTGTTTATTGTTTATGGAATTCTTCTTCACCAGGTCCCCGTCTGGCGATGACGATTATGAAGATAAGGACAACGGAAACAAGAACGGCACTCACAAGTAACAAACAAGGTCAACCAATTTTCTTCACTTCCAGTTGCAAAGTGAGGCGACTGCGGGCAGAAATCTAAAAAAAAAAAAAAAAAAAAGAAAATATTGATAAGCCGCCGAAAACGTAAACAAACGATCACAAGACAAAACTGAGCGTTTCGACTTAGGCCTTCTTCAGCACGATGCACAACATAGGACAACGAATAACGGGTAATCATTCCTTTATCCAGTTCGTCGCAAGATCAACGTTAATCAACACCATCTTGCGCTGAACGGATGAAAGTAATTGATTGCTCGTTCAATTCGTATCTGAGTGTTGTGTACTTCCTAAAAAGACCTAAGAGGTCGAAACGCGACGTGTTTGTCTTGTTGATTCGTTTTCTATGTTTACGACGAAGTCTTATCAAAATTTCAAATTCTCGCTTCCGTAAGGCGACACTTGACCTCACATTCCTTATATCCGGGATTCCGACTAGGTCACCACTGTCATGACTGTAGATTCCGATTCCTAGTCACTTTGCCACGCGCAGTCACTCAATAATCCCCCCCCCCCCACCCCCCCCCACCTCGACATTCTCTCTATAGAATGTCATGTTGCTCATTCGTATTCTGAATCCACACCCAGTTTTAGAAGTCTTTAGATATCAGTATGTCTAAAAAAAAAAAAAATTAGTTAAAAAAAAACAGTGAGATCCTTACAATGCATTTCCTCAGAATTTTATGAAAATATGGAAAAAAAAGGTAAAAAAAATCTTACTGTCAAAGCAAGTGAAAACGAAGTGAAAACGAAATTCCTCTGTGTGTGTGTGTGTGTGTGTGTGTGTGTGTGTGTGTGTGTGTGTGTGTGTGTGTGTGTGTGTGCGCGCGCGTGTGCGTACGTGCGTGCGTGCGTGCGTGTGTGTGTGTGTGTGTGTGTGTGTGTGTGTGTGTGTGTGTGTGTGTGTGTGTGTGTGTGTGTGAGACGCATATGCGTGTATCCTGCATGTGTACCTGTCAGCAGTGGTTTCGTGTCGTCCAATGTCACGGTCAAGGACAAAGTCTCTGACGTCACATTTCTGCCATTGACCCCCTGTAGTTCAACTGTGACGTCACCATTCCCGCTCTTTTCCTCCATTCTGCCCCAAACGGCCGTCGTCTTGTAGACGTCCAAGGGAGACCATTCAGTCAGGGCTTTGGTGTTGAACAGGAAGCGGAAGTAGTACTGCATCACGGTAGGGTCCTGGACTCCACGCCAGAAGAACTGTAGACTGGAATTGCCGGATCGGACTCGGGGCGTGGACCAATCGTACGGCGACATGAGGACGTAGTTGGAATGAGAATCCAGGGTGACCTGAGAGAAGGATAATGGAAAAGGTACTGTAAATCGATAGATTGCGCCCCAGTTTCTTTTTTTGTTTTTCTTTTTTTCGTTTTTTTCCCCTCGTTAACATGCTATCAAAATATATGAAGAAACGTCGACAAGTTTCTCACGTGTGTGCACACTAAGAACCACATCCTGAACTCGCACACACACACACACACACACACACACACACACACACACACACACACACACACACACACACACATCTGCAACTGTGTAAATCTGCGTTAGTAAATGATGTATTATCTTTCTTTTTCCATTTAATTTGTAGATAAGGTTACGGAACAACGTTATCCCCTCCCCATACACTTGTCTTGTGGCCCTAGGCCAATGTACAATAACCGTTCTGTGTTTTGAATCTATTTTCTCTGTCTCTCTCCCTCTCTCTTCTAAGTCTATCTCTATTCTCTGTCTCTGTCTCTCTCTTCTTACTCTCTCTCTCTCTTTTCTCTGTCTCTGAATCTCTTCTCTCTCTCTCTCTCTCTCTCTCTCTCTCTCTCTCTCTCCCCCCCCCCCCCTTTTCTCAGCAGTCAGATAAACTTGTCACTGTATCAGCCTACCTCAGTCAGCGAGGGAGGAAGGAGAAGAATTGTGACAGGAAGTGAGGTCTCGATACTGCGCAGACCTGCCGTGTTGTGACACGTGACAGACACCGTGACCTCTGACCCGTGCCGAGGGTCACTCAACGTCCACTGACAGTGACCATTCGTCGTCGTTGTTCCGCTTCTGCCCGGTGTCCACTGCTCAGTGGACTCCTCCACCTCTGACCATCTGACAATGGATGTCAAGGTATGGAATTCAGTTCAGTGTAGCGCTCAGCGCTTCGTAGAAGCTCCATTTGTCATAGAGAATGTTAGACAATAAAGAACTCTGTTGAAATAATGTAGCAAAACTTTACATAAACCGGATTCAATAACGTTTTTTCAATAAACAAATAATATTCACAGTCATCCGGACAAATGAACAACAACACCCCTGGGCTTATACTGTGCTCAAACATATTATTGACAATACGTTGGCGGTTTCAATATTTCCGATCTATTACACGTTTCACCACAGAGTTGGGATTTTTCTTAAAGGAACATCAAAAAGACGACAGAAGAAGAAAAATAAAATGAAATGAAAAGTAGAGGAAGATTATGCGAGAACAGTTCACGAACAAGGAGATAATTTCAGTGAAAAACGTAAAGCAAATCAAGGTAGTAACCAAGTTTTTCCAAAATCATATGTTGAAGGCATACCAGGTAGTACAATTTACATTAACTTTTTTCCCTTTGTTCTTCTTTCCCCACATTTCTTGTCCTCCTTTCTTTTTTTTCAAAAGTTTCCTGCTATTGTTTTTCGGCCCTTTTGCACCAGTCGTGCAAGAAGAAAAGAAATACTCATGTTAAATTAACCAAGACGTTGGCCAGTTAGTCAGCAAACTGCGGTCGGTTGGGCTATAAGCAACAGTACCGTACCTTAGGTGGCAAACAAATTATTTAGTGAACTATACCGTTGGCTACTCGACTAGTCAGTTAATCTCTTATCAGAAAAAGAAAAAGAAAATGATCGCAAGCAATAAACAACGTCCAAACTATGTAGTTGTAGAAAGTAAAATATAAAAAGGCAAGAATGGATAAGTGAGACAACAAAAATAAAATGATGCTATTGAAGTGGCGGCGGGGGGGGGGGGGGGGGGGCGGGGAGAGAGAGAGAGAAAGAGAGAGGGGAGATGGAGAGAGAGCAACAGATCGAGAGAGAAGGAGGGGGCGGGGGGAATGGGGGAGTCTGGGATGGACACAGAAGATAAGATAGCACAGGTGACACCAACAACAACTACAAAAATATTGATAATGATAATGATCATTATCATCATTATCATAATGAACATTGCATAAAAGCTACTCTTCACACTCACCTGCAGAATGAAGAAGTTTCTAAACATAGTGAAGCCATTTCTGTGTTCTGTACGACTAATGTCTGTTTCACATGCCTAGATGAGACTTAGAGGTCGAAACGCGTTACTTTCTCTTTGATCATTCTCTTGTTTCATTCTTTTGGTGGTCTACTAGTCTTTTCTTTATAACTCAATGATAAAATCACACGCTATCTAAGTCACACCACACACACACACACCACACACACGCACACGCACACACACACACATACACAAACACTTACTCACCACACACACACACACACACACACACACACACACACACACACACTCAACGCTCACACACACACACACACACACACACACACACACACACATAAACACTCACTCAACACACACACACACACACACACACACACACACACACACACACACACACACAGTTCCTGACCTAAACGGCACGAGCAGCCTTCCACGCCGCTCTCCGCATCGTGCGCCGACCATGACCCTTCCGCCCACACCGTCGTCGTGACTTGGCCCTGACCTTGGCCTTCATCATATCTCAAGGTCAGGGTCACCTCCGACACCACCGGCCCCGTCTTGTCCAGGACGACCGGCGCCGACAGGAAACGGGACCACTGACCAGCGTGGTTCTGGGCCAGGACCGCCGCGTACAAGGTCGTCGCGTGCTGCTGCGCGTGCACGTCCAAGCTCAGGTGACCGCTGTAACCGACCCTGGTCCAGGGCCGAACCTGCAGGCCACCCGGGGTGGTTCCCAGGCCGACCATCAAAGCCTGCAGCCCCGACTCCTGGTCCCTGACGTGGCAGCAGACGGAGACGGTGGAGGGCGAGGTCTGTCGGAGGGTGAGGGCCAGCTGGGAGGAGGCAGGCCGTGTGTGCTGACAGCGGGAGAGCTGAGCCCGCAGCGTGGCCCGGGCCGGTCCCTCCACCACCACCTGCAGGCCCACCTGCCCGCTGTAGGGGCTCAGGAAGGTGTGTCGCGCCCTGGACACCCCGGCCTGGGAGGGCGAAGGGTGAAAGGACAGGGGCATTCGGAGGTCCGCCGCGCGGAGGTAACCCGTCAGAGTAGCGTCCGCTCCCGTGGTTGCCGCCGTGACCTCCACCCGCATCACCTCCCCTGTCTCCGTGGCGACCAGCTCCCAGTCGGCCCGGTAGCTGTCTTCCAGGTGGAAGGGGGTGAAGGAGGGGGTCAGGGTCACGTTCTCTGCCGCCTGAAACTGGGTGCAGGTGACGCCCTCTGGCGGCGTGACGTCGACCAAGATGGCGGTGGATTCCACCACCTGGCTTTCCAACCCGGCTGCGTCTGTCGCCTTTACTGCCACCTGGTAGCTGTTGACAGAATAAGAGACAGACAGACAGACAGACAGACGGACAGACAGACAGACAGAGAGGGGGGTAAGGAGGAAGGGGGAGGCAGAAGAGGGACATGAGGAGAGAGAGATGGGGGGAGAGGAGAGAAGAGAGAGAGAGAGAGAGAGAGACGGTGAGGGAGGGAGAGAAGAAGAGAGGGGGAGGCAAGGGAAGAGAGAGAGAGAGAGAGAGAGAGAGAGGAGGTGGAGGAAGGGTAATCAAGTAAGAAGGAACAGAAGAAGGTAAGGTAATTTTGCTTATAGCCAGCGACCGCAAAAAGCCATATCAGGGCTGTCACCACGTTAAACTCAACTCACAAGTCACAAAAAAAAAAACAGAAAAAAAAACAAACACAACAACAACAAAAACTTTCACACATCTCTTTAGAATATACCTTCTAAAACGTACCAGAAACTTCGTTAAAATCTTTCTTCCGTAAAATCTTAGAACAGATGAAACATGCTAATCTCTTTCAGAAACCCAAAAATCACGTCAGGTAGGACATCTTTGAACAGGGTTTTCAGGGAGTCTGCTGTAAGTGTTTATGTCTCACATCGTGCAAGTCCAAACACTCTAAAGAATATGTTTCACTGTGAGTGGTACATGACATGGAATACACCACGGAGCATCTTCACCTTGTAAAATATAAGAATGGGTATAAAACGAGTGGCCTGTGTGCAAAAAAAAATCTATATCTTATTGGGTGTACGAAATGTCAATTGCTAAAAATGTCCGCACATGAAAGCGTGATGAAAAACAAACCACAAGACATGAATAGAATTAGGATATACCTTGCCCAAGTGTTTTTAACTACAACGAAAAGTTATTGCTCTGACAGTTCAAACGGATATAAAACTAAAAGAAAGTGACCATTAAAAACTCAGAATCAAGCGTATCCAACAAACAATGGAAACATAACTCTGCTGTAGTGTTTTTATTTTCAACTTTCCCAGTTGCTCTGACACTTCAAACTGATACATTATACTTGAATGGAAAAAATAGAGATCAATACGAACTTTAAATCGTAAAAACGTATTAACAATTCTATAAACTGAAAGAAAAACATTGAAAGTACATATTTTAGGATACGAGAAAGGAAGAAAGAAGAAGAAGAAGGGAGGAGGAGGAGGAGGAGGAGGAGGAGGAAGAGGAGGAGGAGAATAAGACAACAACAACAACAACACAAAGAAAAAAGAAAAAAAAATAGATCTTGAAAGATACAAAATTATTTTAGGATACAAATCGGGAGGGGGGGGGGGGAGAAAAAAAAGGGGGAAAAACAATTTTGAAAGGTATCTATGTTACGATACGAGAGTGGAATACTTACCTGTGTCCATGCGTTAAGGTCAGGCCGGTCAGACGCACTCGAGTCTGTCTCCCCACATCCAGGAAGGTGTCTGGCACTGAGCTGTTCCCGCATCCACCACAGCCACCTGGTAGGACCTCACACCACACTGCCCGTCCTCGAACCCGTGCCAGGAAGCGGAAATGGCGGAAGCGGAGGACTGCGCATGCCTGTTGCTGTGGTGACCGGAAGCGAAGACCACCCCAGGCAGGGCGGAGTGACGTCCACCAGAAAGCCGTCGGACACTGCCGTCGCGTGCAGGCCGGCCCCGTTCCAGGCTCTCACTGTGAGGTAATAGCGCGTGCCAGGCTCCAGGGGCCCCGTGGGGAAGGTCCAAGAGGTGTTGAGGCCAGCGTCAGTCAGGGCATGATGATTGGAAGCTGGGTAAAGGAGAGGGGAGGGGGTGAGTGGGTGGTGGTGGTAGTGATGGGACGAGTCGTTATCATTATCACCAGTGCTGTCGTCGTCGTCGTCGTCATCGTTGTTGCCATCATTATCATCACCATCATCATCACCATCATGACAATCATCATCATCATCATCATCAATCATCATTATCATCATCATTGTCATCATCATCATCATCATCATCGCCACGATGACAATCATCACCGTCATCGTCGTCATCATCATTATCATCACCGTCATAACCACCACCACCACCACCACCACCATTATTAGCGATCTATTTCGCCGTGGTCATCAAGTAGTAGATATTTGATACCGTACAATACATAATGCGACGTAGAATGGCTGTTCAAGTTATTTGAGATGGTACCTCTCGGAAATACTATTGTAGTAAGCAAAAAACAATTGATCACCTTGCATTGGCTGGACCAGATAGCATAGAACTGTTTTCTTTTTCTTTAAAATATTCTATGTCAAAAACTACTTCTTAGTTAAAACATAACCAGCATTTCTTTGATGTTGTGTTTTACGTGAGCAACCGCTCACACATACCTGGCTTAACCGCTGTTCTTGCATGTTTATGAGCAGCTGTAGACATCCAAGTGAAACTAAAATGCCCAAATTCTGTGATCTGATGCCACATACCTCAACAGAGTAGGACGATCAGCTCGCCTCAGTTTAAAAGGATGAATGCAACATAGTTATACACAACGACTGAGAGAAAGGGAGGGGGAGGGGGAGGCAAAGGGAGAAAGATAGGTAAAGAGAGAGAGAGAGAGAGAGAGAGAGAGAGAAGAAGAAGACAGACAGACAGACAGACAGACAGACAGACGGACAGAGAAGGGGAAAGGGGTAAACAGAGAGAGACAGAGACAGAGAGACACATACAAACACACACATACAGAGAGAGAGAGAGAGAGAGAGGGGGGGGGGGACTATGAACATGGCAACAGTTACAGTCCTAGCCCTTACCTTGGGTGACGTTCCCATCCATATCTGGTACCTCACCACCAGACTCTGACTATCCCCAAAGACGCCCTTCCAGCACGCTGTGACCTCCGACCTCTCTGTAGTGACGTAATCCACGTCATGGGAGCAGGTGCCGTCCGAGTCTAGCACCGCCCGGCCTCGCTTCACTCGGGGAGGGCTGGGATCGTGGGTGACCGGGGAGGACGTAAAGGTCACGTGACGGTCACGCGACGTCCAAACGCGCACGTGCAGCACGTAGCGGTGTCCTGCGGTCAGAGTCCGGTTCCCAGGCAGGCAGTGCAGCGCCTTCATGTGACCACGCCCCACGTCATACCAGACAGGCTCCGTCTGCGTGTTGATGACCCCCTCTCCGGCGGACATGTTGGCGAGGCTGAAGCTGTACTCGAACCTTGATACGTTGAGCAGAGGCTGAGGCTGGGTCAATGACCAGTGGCCTTCCAAGCATTTGGATGAGGTGACGTACATTTGCTTCGTGTCTGGAATAAAGACGTGTAGAGGAGGGGCTGAGGAGTTCTGTGCTTCCAGTGAAGCTCCCATCACGGGAAGGACTTGGAGTCCGGACAGCTCCACCTCCGTGGAGTTGAGTTCTAGGCAAGGTTCCGCACTGCCTCTACAGACCTGCCCCTCCGCCGCGCACGTGCATTCCAGAGTGCAGTAGGAAGCATCGCAGGAATGACGTATGAGCTCCAGAGTGCCTGAGGTTCCGCTGGCGCTGTCCTGAAGGCAGTCAAAAGCGGACCTAACCAGAGGACTGCGGAGGTGAAGCATGTTCCCGCCAGGACGGCCAGGTGAAGAACGTCCCCAGCCCGGAGCTGCTCTGTGATCTGGAGTCTGTAGCGCTGAATTGGTGCTGTGCTGTTGTGAGGCACACTCACTCTCCCCCCTGACAACTCCTCCCCGTTGTACTCCCTCCCCGCGATCACCTCGTAGCCTGTCATGTCAGATTCGGCGTCGCTGAATCCACTCCATCCTACGTCAATAACTGTCAGCGCGTCTCCCTCGGACTGAGCCATTTCTTGTTTCCAAATCAGCGGTGACTGGAAAGTTCCTGTGACAGGGGATGTGGAGTCGATGAGGATGACGTCAGAAGTGGCGATGACGCAGAGATGGGCAGCGTTGCAGGCGGACACGGACGCCCAGTGTTTGTCGCCGTCAGTGAGGAGAGACGTTTGGTCCAGCGTCAGTGTCAGCTGCAACAGATACAGCATCAGGAGAGACCAGGAAGGCTTGGTGGTGGAACTGAATGAATTAAAGGGAGGAGGAAAACAAGGGCAGGTTGACTATGCTTCAGGGTACACCATAACGACTTGGTAAAGATTTGTGTACACAACAAAGCGGAGAGCATGAATTGAAAATGTCACATCTTTCGTTGTTGTTGTTGATGTCTCATCTTCCATAGACACTGCTCCTTCACAGCTCGTTCTTGCAGTGCCTTACACAGCTCCATCCAGGTTCGTTCAGTCACGGTCCCAACACCTTCCATTGAGAAACACGGCGTCCACTGACTTTTCTCTACAACCAGCTGTTGCACTTTGCCTCAAGAAGGGGGGGGGGGGGGGGGGACCTGTGACCCCGAGTCAGTTTTATTTGAGGTTCGGGCAATAATGGTGATCGTTCAACCTTAGCATTTAACAGAAGCGTATAATTTGGGATTCACCTGTGTCTTTTTTTGTTTTTCTTTTTAAATAGAGCTATCACACTTAGGGTTCAACCATGTTTTCAGACAGAGACATGCCAGTTATGGTTTCCCCCCATTGAATTGAACGGAGAGATACCGCTTACTGTCCATCCATTGTATCAAAACAAGATATACGGCGTATGGTCCACCATGGTATCAAAGAGAGATATTCTACTTACGGTCCATCTTGGTATCAAACAGAGACTTACAGCTTATGGTCCACCGTGGTATCAAAGAGAGATATTCTACTTACGGTCCATCTTGGTATCAAACAGAGACTTACAGCTTATGGTCCACCATGGTATCAAAGAGAGATATTCTACTTACGGTCCATCTTGGTATCAAACAGAGACTTACAGCTTATGGTCCACCGTGGTATCAAAGAGAGATATTCTACTTACGGTCCATCTTGGTATCAAACAGAGACTTACAGCTTATGGTCCACCGTGGTATCAAAGAGAGATATTCTACTTACGGTCCATCTTGGTATCAAACAGAGACTTACAGCTTATGGTCCACCGTGGTATCAATCAAAAGCATGCTGTAATATTATGTTACTAAAAGCTTTCTCATCGTTTCGTTAGAGCTGAAAGAAGAATGTGTAGTAGTTCAAGCAGCACTATATGTCATGGTGACGGTTACGATGCATTTTGAATGTATTCAAAGCATTGGTTCAACAAAAGGGAGTTAGAATTGTTACTCTGTAAGACACAAAGAAATCACATTCAAGTTCTCTTAGGTTTCTTTTTTTTCTTTCTTTCTTTTATAATAAAACTAATAGTTCGTCTCTCACAAAGACAAGACGCATAGTCCAAGAAATTGAGGAACACACGATATTCAGAGAAAAGTAACTAACCAGTTTAACAGAACCCAAATACCGTTTAACAGTATGCAAATTCAGCATAATCAAGAGAAAAATAAACGAACAACTGAACAAAGAACAAAAACGGCATCTGAAAATGAACAGAAAAAAAACATGGTACAAAAACAGCCGACAATGGACAAGAAATAAACAATAAAAGGAATGAAAAAAAAACATGGTTACAAATACAGCATAAAATGAAAAATAAATAATTGAACACCGTGCAACTAAGCATATAGACGAAACTTAACAACTGAACAAAGAATACAACGGAGAGAAAAGAAACAAACAGCTTATCGCAGTACCTGTGTCTCCGGCCCTAGGATAATGGGGTCCACCACCAGACGTCCACTCAGCTGGCTGCGCACGTACACTGTGTGACTGACCACAGAGCTTTCCAGGTCACTGAACAGCCAGGTCACGTGCAGAACAGAGCGATCCCATTGGCCGCTCACCGGACTTCCGTCACGCGGCGACAGGAACTGTGGCTTGGATACCACTTCCGGTGGTGTTGAATCCACTTGGAAGGAAGATAATTATAATGTATTTAATTTCTAACGGCTAAAACGATTCTTCTTACACGGCTCTAAAGCATTAAAGTTTTCAGATAGGAACTTAAAAATTGAAACGTACTCCCAGCATTTGACGTTTAGTGCCATTTGTGTCAAGTGTATGCTTTGTATCCTTTTGGTTTAAATGTTTGTTCAGCAACAAACAATTTTTTTGATGGTGGAGATAAAACCCAGTACAATCAATCTGCACTGAAAGTGAAATACGACAAAACGTAGGATTGGAACAACGTGAATGAAAACCAACAAAATCTAAACTCGTGTTCTCCTACCATAACTGTATGCATAGTAACTTTCTACTTTCTGTTCTCCATTTCCATTTTTTTGTTAGCAAGGCAGTTACATAAAGCAAATAAAAGTTGAACACCGCTGACGCACATACAGATAGTATCAATCACAGCATCGGTTTAAGACCTGACCAGCAAGATGAATGTCATTTTAGCTAAATATCCATTGACAAGATAAATCTCACTTCTAATTAAAGTATAGGAAGAACACAACACATCTCAGTTCTATATTGTTTTTGTTTGCCCTTCGCGGGCAAGATGACCACGACTTCAGCTATCACTGGGTGACGATGTGTACGAAGATGGCAGGTCAAGCCGATCCTTGCATTGAATAGACTGTTGCAGCGCGGACAGGGAAGACTTGGATGTCAGCCAGGCTCAAAGGTGGTGCTTGCCTGATTTTACGAAACTGACGGTTTTTTTCTTCTCATATACCTCCATTCACCTCGTTTCAAAGTTTCACCCCGAATTTGATCCTGGTGCACCACACTGAGCGACCTCGAGCAGCTTCCCAGGAGGCAGGAGCGATGCTACAGCACTTTAGTGAGGCCTTCAGTGGTGACAGAAGGTGAAGTCGTCACTTGCGCGTAAATTGGAGTATAGTGAGAGAGAGTTACGCAGAGTCGTCAGCCTCACTCTCTCGTCCCTGTCCATCTGAATTCAGTGGCAAGGCAGAGTCCAGACGGCTGGAGATGAGCCGAGATGCAGTGGATGGCCAGCAGTGTCCTTCGTGTCTCACTGAGCCCTGCCCTCCACAACGCTTTGCTGGATCCGCCTTCTTGCCCGTTGAACCATCTAGGGGTTTCTTGCGCGCAGTCTGCCGAAACCAGTCCTCGCATACATAGGTAGAAAAGCCTTACCTCATCAAGGGTTTGAGGCCCGTCGACTGGCCCTATCTAGTTCTGCCAGCAGGTCGAAGCCGTTGGCCGAGGTGTGGCCGCTGTTGTAGATACAACACTCACAGACAGCAAAAGTCTAACGTCTCGCTATAACAGTCACTGACGTCAAACACACACCAGTATGTCTTGGGCTTGACTGACGCTAGGACACGTTGTGAAAAGAAATGAGGAATAACCTTGTCACATATGTAATAAATGACTCGAACAGAACTCAACATTATTATTCAAATCATCCCGATTGATCATCACGAAAAAATATCGTATTGAAAGGCATCCTGATTTTCATATAGTTGCAAGCATATTTATTTTTGAGACCGTACACACATTTATTTCTGATTCAAACCATTAGTTTGTGCGGGCAGAATTTTCACTGGTACTATGACTGTCGATCTAGATAGTTTTGTTTTCAAACGCACAATTCTGTTGTAATATGTTTGGTCCTCCCTCTGTCTACTTTATCTTTTCGTTTCCTTCTACGTTGCTACTGGCTTGTTTACTTCATTTATTCATTTATTCTTTTGGTCAGTCGATCATGGTCTAAGCTATGAAACGTATCCCATGTATGGTGTTGCTTTTGAAAGAACTTGTTCTATGTATACCAGTTGTGCAGACGGTAAGTGTAATGCATCTCAAAGCATGACATTGGCAATAAGCTCGTTGTTGCTCTTTTGATGGGCAATTTGTAACACCTTGTTTTGAATAAATTTCCGTTGAAACCCAAAGTATTAAAATTCTGTGACCTTTTAATACCGTGCTCTAGTAGTGAACTCGGTTCCAGCTTTTTCTCCAGGTTCATACCTACAGTGAGTACATGTCAAAGTCGTCAGCATCGGCAATCTCCCGGGAACTGTTAATGGATGGACGTGGTGGCACCCTCTGCAGAGCGCGCTCACTCACACTGGTTCCGCAACTTTGCTGTTCCTGTCGTCAGGGAGTGCAAGGTCATGGGAACTGTTGTTGGATGGACGTGGCGGCACCCTCTGCAGAGCGCGCTCACTCACACTGGTTCCTCAACTTGGCTGTTCCTGTCGTCAGTGGAGGGCAAGCTCACAGGAACTGTTGTTGGATGAACGTGGTGGCACCCTCTGCAGAGCGCGCTCACTCATACTGGTTCCGCAACTCCGCCGTTCCTGTCGTCAGTAGAGGGCAAGTTCATGGGAACCATCGACAGATGAACGTAAGGACGTCCTCAAGAGCGGCCGCTCACTCATACCGGTTCCGCAGCTGTGCAGTTTCTACTATGTGGGGATCCTAGCTGCTGGTATTACAGGCCATGCTGACCACCACCGAAGTGACTCAACAGCAGTGCAGCATGTTCTTTGGAAGGTGTCCTCGTGGCAACCTGATATTAATTGTCCCGGATGGCCTGCTGGAACTGAGACTGCAACAAGACGAAGCTGGGTGTGGCTGTATGTGTAGGGAGGTGGGGCTGATGTGGGTGGGGTGGGGGAGGGGGGATGTTGGGAGTAGCAGGGAATACCTCAGTTGGTAGAGCGCCTGACTCATAATCTTGGTGATCACGGAATTGCGTTCGAATCTCGCGGGCGTTCGGACAGCGCTGCTATTAATCCCCGGAGTTGACATGGTCTGACTCGACTAGGCAGTGCCTCGAAGAGATATAACCGGACGTCATCGTGCGACGCAGAGCAGAGAGTGTCTTGGGAACGCACACGGCGCGCCATCACCAACATTGAAGGCTAGGCCAGTCTGGCGTTGGTATGATACGTTACACACAGCATGCACCCTGCGTAAGAAAAAAAAAAAAAAAAAAAAAAAAAAAAAAAAAAAAAAAAAAGAATGAGGGAGGTAAGGAAACTGAGTGAACGATATTGACTGGATGACACGGGAAACGACTGAATGAAGCGCCAGCTGGCAGCTCTTCGGTCGGCACTACCCAGGTAGGCAGCCCGTTGTGTAAACGAGTGTTGATGAATAAGTGCAAATGGTGGATGTAAGTGCATTGAGTTGTGTAACAAGAAATGCGCTATATAAGTATTATACATTATTATTATTATTATTATGTTGGAATAAGTAGCATGGGAATACATTACTAAGATGATAGGGAAGATCAAACAGAGAAGAAAAGGAATCGTTTTCCCCCAGTACTCACCGACAAAGCTGTCGGACACGCTGCTAGTCTCCAACCCCGCAGGGTTGACGGCGGTGACGGTGACGTAGAGGGGCGTGGCTGAAGGTAGAGTAACGGCGGACGTCACGTGCGCGGCACGAGACAGGAGAGTGTGCGTGCTGGCGATGACGTCACAGGCGCGCGGCGCCAGTCCCACGCAGTAGGTGAAGTGCTGGATTCCAGTCTGGGGATCGGAGAACCCTGTCCACTGAACGGGCAGCGAGGAACTGGCAGAGCAGACAGTGGAACCATTCACTAAAGTCCTTCCTAGTAAACACTCTTTCTCTTTTTCTTCTAACACACTGGTCACCTTGTACGTCTTCGTCATCTCAAGAACGGTGATGTTGTCTGGAAACCTAGGTTAAACGAACAGTAGACAGCACCTGGCTGCATAATTTGTTTGGTAGTATCAGAAAATAATAATGCGAAATTGAAAGCTAGTGGTCATTCCAGTGTTAACAATATCATGAGCCAGCAAGCAGATGACAACAGTTACAGCAAGAATGTTGTAAAAACTGCAGTGATATCAGCACACATACAACACAGACCATAACATGCATCGATACAGTGACATCAGCACACATACAACACACACCATAACATGCATCGATACAGTGGAACCTTGGTGAATGACCTCTCTTCACTGCAACATTCTCGTCGAAACGATCCAACACTTTCTGGTGACTAACCATGATTGCCACACTCTTGTACTATTTTCTCCCACTCTGTAGCACGACCCCACTCGTTTTTCAGAATGGGCGACCGACCAGCCAAAGACCTGTGATAAATTTCTTTTTTGAACGGGACTGAAAGTTTCTTAAAGACGGATGTCTTAGCTTACTCCTTTTTAAAATCATAAAACTTACTTTCCTTCATCTCCACCTTGACTGGTCTGAACTTTGAAGATGTTTAGACAACATCTGCCTGTAAGTCTTCCAATTCATGAATTTACACACCAGTGAAGTGATGACTTAGAAAACAGTGATGGGTTCGCACACAATGTGTGCGTAACTTGACACAGAGAATGTCATTGACAAAATAAGCTACAAATATTACAAACACAAGATTACAAAAATAAGCTACAAACATTCCAAACATAAAAAAAAATAAGCTACAAGCATTACAAACACAAACTACAAACAGGGGCTCACTTGTGTCCCAGAAATTTCTCGTGGCGGCCATACAGCCCCACGATCACTTGACCGGAAGTAGGGGGCGAGTCGTCGAAGGTGAGACTGCTGGATGACGTCACACGGCACAGCCCGGCGCGGTTGCAGGCCTGTAGTGTGGCGTAGTACTGAGTTCCCTGCTCCAGTGCTTGTTTCCACGTGTAGGCTGTAGAACAGCCACAGAGTAAAAGGATATTTTCGCTTGTGAAAAAAAGAGATTATTCACAGACAGACGCGCGCGCACACACACACACACACACACACACACACACACATATATATATGTATATATAACACAGGCACGCACACGCACACTCATATACACACACATACACACACATACACACATACACATACACACACATGCACACACAGGCACACAACACATACATGCACACACACACACACACACACACACACACACACACACACACCGCACGCACGCACGCACGCACAACACACACACACACACACACACACTGTTATAGAGGAAGCATGGCTGTCTAAAACTCTAAAAGAACAACAGGCCTTAAAAAGAGAGAGAGAGAGAGAGAGAGAGAGAGAGAGAGAGAGAGAGAGACAGACAGACAGACAGACAGACAGACAGACAGACAGACAGACAGACAGACAGACAGAATTCTATTAAATATTTCCTTACATAGTTCAGGATAATTTTTGTTGTGAAACATACCTATGCGTCGCATACACGCACATAAAACGACGACGAGAACAACAACATCAACAACAACGATAACAGAAACAATAACAACTACAGTAACAACAACAGCAGCAAGAACAGATCAACATCATCAACAACAGCAACAACATCAACAACAAAAACCACCACCACCACCACCACAACAACAACAGCAACAGCAGTAGCAGCAGCAACAAAAACAACAACAAATGCGCCCATAAAGATAGAGAGGTCCGAACTAAAATGAAGAGAGAATGGTCAATGTACACGTCTGTCGGCCGACGTAGACAAAGGGGACGACGTCCGTCTGTCCGGCACTGGACCCGAGGCCCACCTTGTAGTAGTCTACGCCTGAGTGGGGGTCAGTGAACCCTGTCCACCTCACGCTGTACACCCCCACGTTTGTGCTGTAGCCACCCAGGATCTGTGCAGCAATGGAGCATAACCGTAATGACCAGAAACGACATTCAGGACAGCGAACAGTAGGGCACCTGAAAGAGAGAGAGAGAGAGAGAGAGAGAGAGAGAGAGAGAGAGAGAGAGAGAGAGAGAGAGAGAGAGACAGAGACAGAGACAGAGACAGAGAGAGAGAGAGAGAGACAGAACCCCGTCCACCTCACGCTGTACACCCCCACGTGTGTGTGTGTGCTGTAGTCACCCCCGACCAGTGCAAGGAATGGAGCATAACAACATACTACAAAAAGAATAACTCGGGGAGAGCGCAGATCTCTGCCAACGGTGGTCTGATCTTGGATCCAGCCATCTGAACCAATAGACCGAGCTGATAAGCATCAGAATTACACAGCGTCTCTCTATCTGTCTGTCTGTCTGTCTGTCTCTGTCTCTGTCTCTGTCTCTCTCTCTCTTCTCTCTCTCTTCTCTCTCTCTCTCTCTCTCTCCTCTCTCTCTCTCTTGATCATCACTCTCCCTGTGTATCATCGCTCTGTCTGTCTGTCTGTCTCTTTCTCATTAGCTCTCGGTCTCTGTTTCTCTTTCTGTCTGTCTCACTCTCTCTCTCTCTCTCTCTCTCTCTCTCTCTCTCTCTCTCTCTCTCTCTCTCTCTCTCGTAAGCGAGCGCGCGCACGCGCGTGAGCGCATTAAAATCGGTTGAGTGGTTTCTGCATACTTGATCTGAACAGATCCTTAACCCCCCTTCAGATCAAGATCCACGTCACACACGAATCCACATCACGGATCCACATCACCGATCCACATCACGGATCCACGTCACGGATCCGTTTCACAGACGGATCCACGCCAAACTTTAATGAGTTCGTCCTTGGGACACATTCTATTTCCCCCCAAGTGTTGTTTCAACCAGTTCAGTACTTTTTACGTAATCCTGTTGACAGACAGACTGACAGACAGACAGACAAAACAGACAGACAGACAGACAGTCAAACAAGAACGGAAATAAACAAACAGAAGCTGGTGTACACATATTCTCCCCGACACAGGGTGATAAACATTTATAAACACGCATTCTTTACGAATCTGCTGCGAGCGTTTCACGGAAGACACACAATAAAAATCATGCATTCCGTCAGTCGTCTCATTCTTGAGCGTGCAAGCGCACGTCTTTAACATTGGGAGTAAAAAGTAGCTTGTCTTGTTTATTATTTGCAGTTCGTTATCATTCTTCTCATTTAAGACTTGCTGCAACAATTCTGTCGATGTTGGTGGATATTCTATTAAAACATCTCATTCATTCGAGGGGGGGATATAAGAAGAACGTTGCCATAGTGCTATTTATGCATGGTTAAAATCGACGCTGTTGATACGTTTCCCCCTATTTTGTACAATACATAACAGTAACAAGAATACATCTAACAAAAAAAACATCTCTATGCATGGCATCAATAGAAAATGCAAACCTCAAGGAACTTTTACATTTGTAGTGATGCTGGAAGAAAAAAAAAAGATGTTTTCAAAATCTAGGCAAGTTCTTTTGGAAAGTAAAGAATTCAAACCGAAAAAAGAGAAAACCATAATGCTAAAATTAGATAGTGATTAAAAAACAGGATATTTACGGTAGTGTCGGAGTCATTATGCCACAGGCGTCCCACTGACGGCGGGGAACTGTCAACAACAAATGGAGCAGAGGACGTGACAGTCGTCAGGCCTGCCTTGTTGGTGACCTGAAAGGACAGCAACAATATTGTATGTATGTCTACTATTGTCAAAAAAGTGTAATTGCTATCATTTTTGTGAAAATTGTCAATGAAATACTAATAATCAATTTCTGGCTAAAAGTCAATGAGTGCATGTAGAAACGATAACTACGACTTCAAAATGATAATTGTCACTGCTTTTAAAGCCGAAAATGCACCAGAAATTGCACACAAACTAGGAAAGCTCTCATCAGGCTTATGAACAATTACCAGTCTTATGATGCACATGAAATGCCTTACAAATCAAGACCGTTTATGATGATCATTGATGAGGAGGATAATGAAGAAGCTACCATGCAATTCCATTCTGGTCTGAGACTACCCGACATGTCTGTAATCTATGCTACCTTTTAAGATATATCTTCGCGCCATCAGACCCGAGAAATACAGACTCTTGAAATGTTAGTCAGAAAATCTGAACAAACACTCTCAGAGACCCAGAGGATGAACATAGACTGTGTGGTTCTAGTCTGCTCTTTCGGACCGATGACACACTAAACAACTGTTGGTAGCAGCCAGCCAGGACCAACAAACCCCCCAGCGTGTCTTTGACGTGATACCAATATGCCACCTCTTAACAGAAACCTTTGACACTAGCTTTGAGCTCGTTGTGGTCAGAGACAAGCTACCCCCCCCCCCCCGCCCCCCATCCTCCTCCGCCTCCCCAACCCCTTCCCCTTCTCTCTCGCTTCCTCCTTCATCCACTATTTTGCTGTTGCGCTCTCGCCGACTTGACAAAATGACATGGAGAATTCAAGGCTGTTGAGATCTTCATGCGTGTCTCAGTCTCTCACGTCTCCAGCTGTTCACTCTCACCTTCAGCAGCACAACGTAGTGGTGTCCATCCACGAGACCAGAGGTATTGGTCAACACGGCGCTGGTTCCTTGACAGCTCTGAAACTCTATCACGGTGTCCCCGCCTCCTGGTTGAGCGACGCCCACCTGCAAGAGCATCGCTGTCAGGAACACATCCACTTTCATACAGTGCCACTGGTGTGTCCTCATTCTGTGATAGCCAGGTAATCTTGTTGATGGATTAACAATTTTATACACACAGTCCCTTCCCACCCGTCAGCACCTCGCCCCTCAATTCATCCTAATAATTGAAAATACATTTCCGAAGACACTTTTGATGTGCCGTTAAAAAGAAAAATTACATCAATATGCACTGTTCAGCTAAACTTGCAAACTTTTGTTAGATTGTCGTTTCTTCAAGCAACAATGCTTTGTTTGTAATAACGAAAAGTGTTCAAATTTTGTTAAACACACACACACACACACACACACACACACACACACACACACACACACACACACACATATATATATATATATATATATATATATATATCCAACCTTCCCTACCCTCTGTTGTCCCTATCCTCCGCCTCCGTCCCCTCCCCCCTCTCCCGCCCACTCCCTCTTCCTCTCGTGACCAAAGCCTTCGTAACACATCTGACGGTAAGAAGTCAGGACACTAAACCTGACGTCATCTCCACCACAAGCTGCCCTACCTCCATTCTGTCCACTCCGCTCTCCTTGTCCTCCACGACCCCCCCCCCCCCCCCCAAGTGAACGGCTAACTGGTGTCCAGGCATACAACCTCGCAGTTATCTTACATCCATTCTGTCCACTCGCTCTCCTTGTCCTCCACGCTCCCCAGTGAACAGTAATGTGTCAGCACACAACACTCGGCAGTTATCTTACCTCCATTCTGTCCACTCCGCTCTCCTTGTCCTCCACGCTCCCCCAGTGAACAGGTAACTGGTGTCCAGGCACACAACACTCGGCAGTTATCTTACCTCCATTCTGTCCACTCCGCTCTCCTTGTCCTCCACGCTCCCCCAGTGAACAGGTAATGGTGTCCAGGCACACAACACTCGGCAGTTATCTTACCTCCATTCTGTCCACTCCGCTCTCCTTGTCCTCCACGCTCCCCCAGTGAACAGGTAACTGGTGTCCAGGCACACAACACTCGGCAGTTATCTTACCTCCATTCTGTCCACTCCGCTCTCCTTGTCCTCACGCTCCCCCAGTGAACAGGTAACTGGTGTCCAGGCACACAACACTCGGCAGTTATCTTACCTCCATTCTGTCCACTCCGCTCTCCTTGTCCTCCACGCTCCCCCAGTGAACAGGTAACTGGTGTCCAGGCACACAACACTCGGCAGTTATCAACCCGGCGGCCAGGTGATCAATGACGGGAGGTGTCCTATCGTAAATTTTCTGATCTGAGCTCACCTCCGTCACGTGACCCACTCGGTCTTGGGCTGTAAAGTGAAAAAAAGTGCGTTCGTTTAAAAAAAAAAAGACTTTCCTGATGAAATAGGTCAATGGTTATAAACATCCTGCCCGTTGGGGTATGAATATCCTGGCCCTTGTGTATAGAGGCCATGGATTCATTGATATATATATATATATATATAAAAACCAGTCGGAACTGGTCAGGTTAGTATGTAGATTTATTAATAAATACACAACAAATAGAAGAATTTTGAAAGGGGAAGAGGAGATAGGGCGAAGGTGTTGGAACAGTGAGGGGAAGGGGGGGGGGGGGCAGCGATGTGCTGTTTTGGGTATGGGGGAATTGGATGGGATGCAGCTGAAAGAGTTGTCAGAGATGTCCATCTCTGTAATATCTCTAAGAAGACCTATAATGTATTCTAGTCCTCTAATTTCTCCATTTGATGATTAGGAGCCTGTTTGACCAACTGAATAATGAAACGTCAGACTCTTGTTCCAAAGGCGTGGGTTCCAATCCCGCTTTAGCCAGCCAGGCCTGAAGAATAGTTCTCGTCGGAGTCTACATCTGTGGAGGGCCCAACCTCCTAATCCTTCCAGATAAGGCTGTAAACCGAGGTTCTGTGCGTAATCACATGCAAACAAAAATTTTGCCATCGCGTTAAATCACATTCCATCTTTCGAAGGAAGGCAGACCATTGTGTGCCAAAGGGATGGATACACGAACATGAACTTACAGTCACACTGTTACTGTCCTCAGCCATCATCCCGATGACCAAATGTAGCTACAGTAATCACAGGATTAAAAACGGGGCCCACACAGCAAAAGTTGCTCCAATGGTGAATCTCGGCGTTTCAGCCAAAGTTCAATGAAAGAAAGAGAAATTCCAGGTATAGAAATCCAGCTCCTGATTACCTCTGACAGTGGCAACGCACGTGATACCCGATCCGAAGCTCAGGTGTCTGAAAGTCCACGATGTTCGCTGTCCCACTGGCACAAAGGGAGCCAGGTCTTCCGCTCCAGCGTAGGTCCCTGAGTAACAGAACAGTGACATTTTACTGGGGGAGCCGAGGTGGCAGGGAATATGGACCATTTCTTATAAAATAATGCTGAAGACTAATGAGGTTTAGGATTTGCGTGTATATTCAATTTCTGCACTCAGGAATCGGAACGGTCATGCTGATGATTCTGGTTAAGTTGCTTTAACTCTGCCTTCACCTAACCTTTCCCAGTAACACAGAACATTTACAATTGTATATACATTATATCTATATCTATATATATATATATATCTATATCTATATATATATATATATATATATCGCACTTGTTCCACAAAACCGAAAACAAACAAAACAACAGCAAACACAGCAACAGTATAGCAATATTTTGTGCCTTTAGGATAAAATCAAACAAACAAATAATCCCCTCCTTAAAAAAAAAAACCAAACAAAAACAAACAGACAAAAAATAAAAAACGAAAAAAAAACAGCAATAAGAATTCAAAATTTATTTCCCATCTTCCATTTTGACAAAGTTGATGCAAAAAATAGTGACTATGATGAATCACTCGGTGTATGTATCATTTTCACTGTGAAAAACAAAACAGCAACAACAACACCGAAACAACGATTAAAAAGCGATTAAAAATGAAAATCCAGTCGCATTTGTTGCATTAACTAACAATAACCGAATTTTAGGCTCAGATGCAAAGATGAAATATTTTTTCCATAGGCACAACTTTCTGATCGTATAGAGCTTGCAAAATACACATGAAAAAAGGCATTTCTCTCATAGGACAGAATGATTCATGATTTAAGCACTAATACAAAGATCAAATGTTTATTTCACAAGCACAACTACATCTGTTGTAATAAAGTTTGACCTCCCACACCCCTCCCCGTCTCCCCCCCCCTCCCACTCCCCCCCCCAAAAAAAAAAAAAAAAAAACAACAAAAAACAAAAACCACTTGATATGAAATAAAAGATTCTCACCTAATGCGACAGAATAGTTCAATGTAATGCTGTCTTGAAGGAGGGGAATGTCAATTTCCACGTCAGCAAATCCAGACCACGTGACCAACACGTGACTGTCGCCCGCCAGATAGCCCTTGTTGGCACTGCTAATGGCAACGGAACCCCCGACCGGGACATTGTCATCGATGACGACTCCGTCTCCGCAGAACTGTTGTTGAACTGCCTGTGAACCAGCTGCTGCTGCTGGTCCGCCAACGTCGTCCACAAAGGCAGCGCACACGTAGTAGATGTTGCCGCTCTGCAGTTTGGACAGATGACGTGGAAAGGTCACGTGACCGCCGGCCGTTTTCGACGTCACACACTCCTTGTCCCCCGCGCAGTCGCCCGAGCTCGGAGCGCGCGGACTGGTGACGAGGAACCACGTGACACTGAGGTTCAGGCTGTTGGTCAGGACGGCGGACAGCAGCACGTCACTGGGGGCGAAATCAAGGTCAAGGTCGTAGAGGTCATGGAGCCGGCTGCCCAGCTGCTGGCTGGCCATCCAGGGGTCAAGGTCAGTCTGGCGAAAAGTGCTGTGAGAGAATTCGATGACGTGGAAGGGTTCGTGGACGGGGGTGGTGGGGGATCGGTGGAGTTTGAGGCAGCCTGGGTGAGGGGACTTGACAGGGTACAGGAGAGACAGGCACACGTAAAGGCTCCCTCGGCCTCTGCCTCTCACAGCGGTCTGCTGCTGGATCTGCGTCACCAGTGAACAAGACAGGCAAAGTTTAGGACAGATGAATTAGATTCCACTTGGAACATTTAAAAAGACACCGTTGAAAGGAAAGCTGACTTTTGCATATTGGGATCTGTGTGTATTTCACTCTGTTCCTAATGTGAACACACAAAATTGGTGTAAATACGTGTATAAATTCGAAAATATAATAAACAGATACAACCTTTCTCTCTCTCTCTCTCTCTCTCTCTCTCTCTCTCTCTTCTCTCCCTCCCTCCCCCCCCTCTCTCTCTCTCTCTCTCTCTCTCTCTCTCTCTCTCTCCTTCACACACATGCTTCCAGAGTACCAAGGACAATCGTAGTGGCTGTCCTGGTAATGTTGTAGATCACGTTCATGTCAAGATGGAACGCACAAACAAAGTTCTCAGTCCTAGTTGTCATGATTGACCAAACCGACTTCGCAGGACCCACATCAGTCTGTAATGTTCCTGTTGACGAAGAGAAGGTTTAAACACCATCACATTGCTGCTGGCGATAGGTGGCCCGGGCTATCATGACAAAAGAAAAAAAACTAAAAAAAAATACTAAGAAAGAAATAGATACTATACCTGGATATTTGAACAATTTGGAGATTCGTCAACCACCCAGTCTGCCAGAGGAACTGATCCTGTCCTGTCAGCGCTGATAGTCCACATGTACAGGCATGTCTTCAGCCTCACAGGTTCTGGCACCACAGAGGCCTGAACATCGATGGTCAGTTGCTCCTGGTCCATGTCCACGATCGTCCCTTGCTGAAACTGAACGGTCACGTGACTCTTGCCGTAAGTAGAGGGTTCTGACGTCACAGATGGTAGACAGGCGTCATCAAAACATGGCGAAATCGACGATACGTAGGTATGGTCTGGAAGAAAGTTGCTGTCCAGGTTCTCGGAATAAACGCTCAGTTCTCTAGCAGATGCTGACACCTTTTGTGAGTGTAATGAGCATTTCTGGAATAAGTATTCTCCCGTTGTGTTGGTTCTCTCCAGGCACGTGGTATCTATGATCTCTGTCTTGAAGTATCTGACATACGAGGTACTGGGTCCTGTTGTTTCCCACACGAAGGTGAACTGACTGTTGGGCAAATGAACGACAGGAGAGTCTTTCTGACAGTGCTGGATTTGCAGACTGGTGTTGGCAGCTGCAGGATGCGGAAGTACGGCAGTGATGGTGGGTGTGTCAGCGACCAGCTGATAGCCTGTGAACGTGGTCTGAAGCAAGGTGGCGTTCTGGAAGACCACGTGCGGGACAAAGGGGGACAACTCGATGAAAAGGAAATCACCAGCATGTAGCGGTGGTATGGAGTTCTCACTCACACTGAATGACATTGACGACTGTACAATCGTTCCTCTTCCTATGACGTGATTTTCATGGCATCCTTTCCCCATGAAGACCTTGATCAAGTTTTCAGGGTCGGCCTTTGGCACAATGACGAAACCATCTGAGGAGAAGACTGATGTTCCACCTGATGACGTCGCTCTTACCACAGAAAACAGTTTCGTGTTGACAGGAAGTGACGTTAAACTGAGACAGATCGGGCTTTGGCTCTTTGCGGCATGGAACTGGATGACGTCATCTTGATCAACTTTGGTTCCCATACCGACTTCGACCTCGATCTCTCCTTCGTGATAGAACCCTTTCCAAGCCACGCACACTTCCTCTGACTTCAGAATGGCGTCTACGTCGTCTGAATATAGATCTTGAATGGAGGCGGTCTTCAAGCTTTCAGTGGTCAAATGTGGTAGCGGTGATGTTGTAGACGTGGACGAGGACCCATTTGGTGAAGACACCCCTGAGCTTCCATGGACTGAAGTGGACTTCGTCGTGAAGACCTGTGTTGTTGACGGTTCAGTTGCCGTGGCAACCTCAGGAACCGCTATTCTCAGGACATCCAAGATGACCGCATGGCTGGGAGCAAAGTGGGAAGGCAGACGGACAGATGACGTGTTGATGGTGGTGACGTAACCTGCGGCGTTGATGACGTGTAGCTGAAAGAAAAATGAGCGGCCATAGTCTGTGTCGTAGGCGTGCAGGTCTCTGACTGGGTAGTAAGCGCATTCAGCCACGCCATGTGTCTGGCACGTGCTCCTCGTGGAATCGGTCACTGTGTGGAATGGAGTGACGAAGCCATCGTCATGACCTGGAAGACAACAAGAACACCACCGAATATTAGAGCTGAAAAGCCCTGAATCAAGACCCAAGATACATACAGACACATTCAATCTAATCCCAGAAATATACAGACACATTCAATCTAATCCCAGAAATATACAGACGCATTCAGTTTAATGTCTATTTTCTGTTCCACAATCGATCGTATTTTAATACAACATGAAGATGGTTTGTTGACTGAATCGAAATTTCCATACGTGGAAAAAAGTCGGAATGATTTCCATCTCTCAGGTAAAAACTGGTACATTGAGGAATTCAAAAAAAGAAAAAAAATGCCCACGATTGTGTAGTGTCTTTTTAAAATAACATATAATTAAACAGTAATATGTGTATGAGTATTGGCATAATATCTATGCTTGCATTTGAAAAGATGTTTGCTCTGCCAATACCTCTTTTTACACTAACTCACACACACACGCGCGCGCGCGCGCGTGCGCGCACGCACACACACACACACACACACACACACACACACACACACACACACACACACATATATATATATACATATATATATCTATATATGTATATATCAGAGAGAGAGAGAGAGAGAGAGACAGAGAGAGAGACAGAGAGACAGAGAAATCCAGACAGAGACAGAGAGCATTAAATTATCCATCCCATCGATTACTGATCAATGTACAACAACCGGTTTTTTTTTGTTGGTGTTGGTGTTGATGTTGTTCCTTTCATAGAAAATACAACTCCTAACATGATGATCTTTGTTGGTAACAGTCCAACAAAACCAATGAACGCGACGGTTATACGAGCCAATTATGTCGTTTAAACACGTGTTTAACGCGAACGTATTTTATATTAAGAGATGTCAGTGTACGTGTCTCACTGTAACTGACCTATACGGAAGGAAACGTTCAAATCAACGTTCTGAGGTTGTTCAGGGTCGACGAAGACACCTTTTGGCCACGTCACCAGCAACAGCTCCTCTTTTGTTTCAGCCACCAGTGGCTGTGTGACCTCTGGCGCTGTGACGTCAATGAGGACAGGACCCAAGGTCAGGGTGCTGCTCAAGCCGGCCTTGCTGGTGACCCGCAGGAACAGGAAGAACGGGTCGCCCTGACCCAGCCCCACGTGCCGCACGTGGTAGGAGGAATGACCCTCGGTGGAAGTGAACGGCAGAAAGTCCGGTGATGAGACGGTGGTCACGTCTCTCCCTATGCCGATGTCGAACTCTTCGATCTGACTCTCTTCATCGTGACCTTGCCACGTGACCTTGACGTAATCTGAAGGTAACACCATCACAGAGTCTGCAGACATCTTCGTCAACGTCTGACAGTACTGCTGCGACACGTCCAGTTCTTCAACGTGCGTGGAGGACAACGGAAGATGCTCAACATCCAGACCTGGGGAAGACCCAGAGCAGACGGCCTGACAACGAGTCGTGTTGGACAGAGCCACTCTCGTCAGGTTCTCGTTCACCAGCCAGGTCTGAGGCGGCAGTTGCGTACAGCCGAGCGTCCGCCCGACACGAGCGTGAGTGATGGTAACGTTGCGCAGCGTGGGAGGTGTGGTGTCATACACTACCCCGTCTGAACAGGCCACCTGGGAGGGCTCCAGGGCTCCGTTGTAGGCCAGCGCGCTGAAGAAATAGCGACCTGAAAACAAAATCTGCTGCTTTACCGCAGGATACTCTTATTTATTTACTTATTTATCTATCTATCCATACTTGTTGTTGTTTGTTGTTGTTGTTGTTGTTGTTCTTCTTCTTCTTCTTCTTCTTCTTCTTCTTCTTCTTCTTCTTCTTCTTCTTCGTCGTCGTCGTCGTCGTCGTCGTCGTCGTCGTCGTCGTCGTCATCGCCGTCGTAGTCTTCTTCTCATTATCATTACTGTTGTCATCATCATCATCATCATCATCATCATCATTCATCATCATCATGTCATCATCATCATCATCATCATCATCATCATCATCATCATCATCAATGTTATTGTTGTTGTTGTTACTATCATTATCAATATTATTATTATTATCATTATCATTATTGTTGTTGTTGTTGTAATTATCATCATCATCATCATCATTGCAGTAACAATAAGAGTTTTGGAATGACAATCAATCGACACTCATGGAATGGTTGTAAATTTCAAAGCAGAAACAAACGAACAAAACAAAACAAAACAAAACAAATCTATCATTCGACCTTCTGCAGGAAAGGTGAAGGACGCCTTGCTGCCCTGCTTGACCTCTGTGGCATTGACGGCTTCATCCACTTCCCGAGCCGTGACACAGCGCTCCGCCATCACCACCCGGTACAGCAAGATGCCGCTCTCCTTGTCCTGGAACCCATGCCAGTGCACGTGCACCACGGGGCTGCTGGTGAAGTCCATCTCGGCCCGCCCATCTGCTTCCTCTGGGTCTGCAGTCAGCCCCTCCCACACCGTGCCCGCGGACGGCGGGGACTCGTCCAGCAGGATCTTCAGGCTGGACGTGGTGGAGAGGCTAGCCCAGTTGGTGACGGTGACGGTGATGTAGTAGTGGCGATGGTGGTCGCCCTGGTGAGTGTGATGGTGCACCAGGTTGGTGAAGATGACCACGTGGCGGTCCGTCTCACACATGCCCACTGAGGGACAGTAACAGTCGGCCTGACCACCACAGGAAGTCTGTGGACAACAACAACAGCAGGCATTGCTGACATGACCTTTTCGTGGACCTAAATGGATCGAATCACAAACCTCCTTAATGAAAGCTTGTAGCTCTATCAACCGAATTTTTTTTTCCATTTTTTTTTCTTTTGAATGCTGATCGATGAGCAAGAGGATGCTGAAGATGATGCTATACTTTACGTTTACTTTTATAATATATCCCAGCGTCAGCCAGGCCTGAGAGATACAGACACCTGCAGTGTCGGTCAGGATATTTCAGCAACACTGTCAGAGACACATGCATTAAGTGGATGATTGTGCGATCCCAGTCTGTCAAACTGAGCCCGTAGCAAAAAATCAACTCTGGGTAGGAGCCGGTCGGGGTAGAGAAATCCCACATGAGTCTGATGGGAATCGATTCCACGACCTCCCAGCCGGGAGGCCAATTCACCAACCACTTCGCCAAGGCAGCTGGTCTATCAACCGAAATTACCAAGCACAGTACAAACGGACCGTGGGTGTTTACCAACGGATCAAGTTCGTTGGTACTGGTGTCTGGCTCGAATCGACATGCTTTTGGTCAACTACAAAAGTTTTATGATATTGTTTGCCACCCACCACGTT
>CM065736.1:27142888-27162888 GCA_033310375.1 Conus canariensis
TATGGCGCAGACATTGTCACAACTGTTACTATGGCGCAGACACTGTTCAATCATAATCTTTCTCTCTCTCCTTCTCTCTCTCTCTACTTCCTCTCTCTCTTTTCTCTCTCTCTCTCTCTCTCTCCAGTACTGACCTGTCTCCGTCGTGGAGATTGACCTTGGACTGAGGCAAGGTCAGAGAGGCCTCACAGACGTGTTGGTCACTGCCAGTGACAGGGTTGGTGGCGCTCACACTCTGCTTGCACAGGGGAGGCGACTGCAAGTTCCGCTCCACGATCGTGGTGGTCGAACCTGCCCCAAGTAGAACGTGGTGGTGTATTGGCTTGGTCGACTGGGATGTGGTACGTTGTACCAGCCTTGGACTGAATGAACCAGGCAGTGGATACGCATGGATTTTTTCCCTTTGGTGGTGGTGTGTGGTGGTGTGGTGGTGAGGGTGTGTTGTTTTTTTCTTTTTTTCTTTTTTTTTTTCTTTTCTTTCTTTCCTTTCTTTCTTTTTTTCTTTTGCTATTTTTTTTGTTGTTGCTGTCCCATCTTCCTGTGCCACTTCAGAGGCATTGCACGCACGCCGCTCATTCCGAGTCCCCCGTCCACAGGCACAACCCAGCCCGGTCCATCCAGCCGCAGCCCCGGCACCGGCACCGGCACCAGCAATCCACAGGGAGCAGTCAATGTCAAGTCGTCGTCGAGAGGCAACCCATCGGAGGAGACGCTGCACTGCCGCCGAGTCACTTCGGTGGTGTTCAGTGGCGCCTGTTCTGATCCGGCATGCACAGGACACCACCTACTAAGCCCCCTACTGACGACAATAATTGCTTAGTCGCGGAGCCGGCGTGAGTGAGCTCTCCCTCTGGAGGGCGTGGTTGAGCATAGTTCATGCCTACCTTTAGTTCAGTCCGAGAGAGTTTGAACATGGTTAAAACCAGTCTTTGCTTTGGATATGAGAGTGGCCGGTAAATCTTTATACCAGCATCTATACTTGGAGCTGACACCAGCTAAAAACAGTTAAGCACAAACTCTATTTGGGTCTGACGAGTAGGTACGAAATGCTTCTCACAACTTTTATGTTGATCTTTGCCGGACTTGAAAACTGTTCATCACAACCTTTCCTTAGACCAGACAGTGGCTACACATTGTTTATATAACCAACCTACACATTGTTTATACCAGCCTATACATTGTTTATACCAGCCTATTCTTTGATCTAACCGTACCTAATAATTGTTTCCGCCATTTTTTGCTCAGATCTTACGGTAGGTGAAATTCTTATATTGCCAGCCTTTTATTGGAACTAACAGTGAAAACTTGTTGTTTTCAGATAGTCCTTAGCTGGATTTGACAGTGGCTAGGAACTGTTAATCGCGTTATCTTGGATCTACCAACAGATGAAATCTGCCACTGATTACTAGGCACACTCAGACGGGATCCCCGGAGGCACTGACGAAGGCTGCTGTACAGCGGAGGCCCTCCAGAGATCCATAGAGCTTCTCCCTCGTCGATATGTCGGCAGGCCAGGTCTCTGCTCTTGGCTTTTTATGTGTGGGGCAGTCCTGCAGAAAGTTTTCCACAGTGGGTTCAAAAACGGAATCCAACAGCCCCCCAAAGCAGCCAGTGAAGGGTAGAAAAGTAAAACGAGGGGAAAGTGTGGTCAATAAATGTAACTTGCTGAAAAACTGAAATCATCTGTAAACCGTATCAAATACAAGGGTAAATCTTTGCGCCTATGCTTGAGGATCCATTTAAAGATGCAAGGGAGGTGAAAAAAAAAAACCCAGTGTCAACAGTCAGAGTGGTCAGCATTACTTTGTACGTAACCCAGCCCTGCTGTTTAATGATATATAATCTATCTATCTATCTATCTATCTATCTATCTATCTATCTATCTATCTATCTATCTATCTATCTATCTACTACACACACACACACACACACACACACACACACACACACACACACACACACACACACACACACACATATTCGAAAGGTAACGTTTACTTGTGTTGCTATAAGATTTGCCGTGTGTTTCTGTTTCTTTGTCATTATACTCTTTCAAACCCCTATACCATGCTAATTATTGTGCATCAGTTCTCTGTTCATATGGGCCAGAGGGCCTGCAAAAACTGAATAAACCATTGTTATTATTGTATTGTTATGTTATTGTTATTACACACACATATTTACTATATATATATATATATATTACATATATATATATATATTATATATATATGTGTATGTGTGTGTTGTGTGTGTGTGTGTGTGTGTGTGTGTACATATATATATATATATATTATATAAGAGAGAGAGAGAGAGAGAGAGAGAGAGAGAGGATAGGCGAGATAGAGAAGAAAGAGAGATAGGGTGAAGGGGATAAAAAGCGGGAGGGGAAATATAGAGAGGGAGGAATAGATATGTACGAACATATCATTACGCACACACAAACAAACAATTAGACAGAGAGGGTGAATTCAGGACACACACACACACACACACACACACACACACACACACACACACACACACACACACACACACACACACAGAAAAGAGAGAGAGAGAGAGAGAGAGAGAGAGAGAGAGAGAGAGAGAGAGAGAGAGAGAGAGAGAGCTCCTTCAACGAAGCAAAATGACAAAGGAGGACATCACACTAGCCTCTCACTGACCAACAACAGGTCTCTTGACCACGGAGATGTGGGCGCCAACGATGCCGATCTTCGTCGTCGACACGTGAGGTGAATCATTGGCCCCAAACGTTTTATTGAAGTCGGCCTCAGGACGAAGAACAGGTGGGCAGGCTGAGTTTTGATGAACTCGTCTCTCTGGCTGCTGCAATCCGTCTTCGGGCCAGAATTGGTGGAGTTGGTGCTAGTGCCTTGACTGTCCGTCACGGCCACACGGCATGTGTCAAGCTCTGGAAGGCTGTACCCTGAGAATGGAAAAAGTAATGGGAGAATAGAAAACCAGAGAGAGAGAGAGAGAGAGAGAGAGAGAGAAGAGAGAGAGAGAGAGAGAGGGGCACGGAGAGAGAGGGAGGGAGGGGTAGACTCCGGAGAGTTAGAGAGAGAGGGAGGGAGGAAGGGGGAGACTCGGGAGAGAGAGAGAGAGGTAGGGAGGGTGGGAGGGAAACACGGAGAGAGAGAGAGAGAGAGAGAGGAGAGAGAGAGAGAGAGAGAGGTTTTTCTTAATCTGTACATAGTGTGTGTGCGTGCGTGCGTGCGTGCGTGCGCGCGCGCGCGCGCGCGCGCGCGCGTGTGTGTGTGTGTGTGTGTGTGTGTGCGTGCGTGTGTGTGTGTGTGCCTGCGTTTGAGAGAGAGAGAGAGAGAGAGAGAGAGAGAGAGGAGACAGACAGACAGACAGACAGACAGACAGACAAACAGACAGACAGATAGACAGGCACACAGACACACAGACACCCGCAAGGGGGCCTGCACTCATCTGTTCAGAATGTTCAGCTGCGGAAGTGAGGATCGCATGTTCGGGACGTTCATAGTGTCGGATTGTTGCAGCTCCAAAACCCCATCTGTCTACATAGCGAAAACCCTGTCTGTCTGCATAGCGAAAACCTGTCTGTCTACATAGCGAAAACACTGTCTACATAGCGAAAACCCTGTCTGTCTACATAGCGAAAACCCTGTCTGTCTGCATAGCGAAACCCCTGTCTACATAGCGAAAACCCTGTCTGTCTACATAGCGAAAACCCTGTCTGTCTACATAGCGAAAACCCTGTCTGTCTACATAGAGAAAACCCTGTCTGTCTACATAGCGAAAACCCTGTCTGTCTACATAGCGAAAACCTTGTCTGTCTACATAGAGAAAACCCTGTCTGTCTACATAGCGAAAACCCTGTCTGTCTACATAGAGAAAACCCTGTCTGTCTACATAGAGAAAACCCTCTGTCTACATAGCGAAAACCCTGTGTGTCTGCATAGCGAAAACCCTGTCTGTCTACATAGCGAAAACACTGTCTACATAGCGAAAACACAGTATACATAGCGAAAACACTGTCTACATAGCGAAAACCCTGTGTGTCTACATAGCGAAAACACTGTCTACATAGCGAAAACACTGTCTACATAGCGAAAACCCTGTCTGTCTACATAGAGAAAAGCCTGTGTGTCTGCATAGCGAAAACCCTGTCTGTCTACATTGCGAAAACCCTGTCTGTCTGCATAGAGAAAACCCTGTCAGTCTACATAGAGAAAACCCTGTGTGTCTGCATAGCGAAAACCCTGTCTGTCTGCATAGCGAAAACCCTGTCTGTCTACGTAGCAAAAACACTGTCTACATAGCGAAAACACTGTCTGTCTACATAGAGAAAACCCTGTGTGTCTACATAGCGAAAACCCTGCCTGTCTACATAGCGAACAGTAGGTTCCTGATTCGGTTCAGAGAAGATGAAGGCGGCGGAAGAAGAAGGCGATGCTCCACCTTCCATAATGCCATACTCGAGACATGTTTAGCCTCTAAGATTTATTACCCCTTTGCGCCGCCTATCTGTCTGTCTGTCTATCTGTCAATCTGTATCTGAGTGGATGGATGGATGGATGGATAGACGGATGTCAGTATGTGTTTGTCCATTTTTGAATGTATATATATGTATGTATGTATGTATGTATGTACATACATGCCTCTTTGTTTTTCATTGAGTGAGGCAGGGTTTGATACAAAAGTTATCACTATCGTTATTGGGTCATTAGGAATTGTCCACAAACATGTGGTTCCAGGTCTTTGCCTGCTCGGTTTGTCCAAATATAGGAGCAAAAATACTAGCAAAATACTTGAGTATGTCAGTAATGATTGGGTCAAGGCGTGTTTGGGTGAGACGACAGTTCCCCAGGAACAGGCAAGAGCCCTAAATCCATGCAAAGAAAAGAAGAGAGAATAATGGACTCACTGACAATGAGAACGCGAGATGACTAGAGAAGAATAAGGGGAAAGAGAGAGTGAGAGAAGGAGAGAGAGGAGAGAGAGAGAGAGAGAGAGAGAGAGAGAGAGAGAGAGAGGGGGGGGGGGCATGAAACGGAAAATGTCGCTCTTTTAAAACATACTTTCTGGACCACGACTGTGTCTGTTGTTGGTGTTTTGAACATTTATGGACAAGGTTGCATATTTGTAGTTATCACAAAGTTTGCAATAAAAATGACTGGTATGTATGTATGTATGTATGCATGCATATATCTTCTATCTATCGGTCTATGTATGCATGTATGTATGTTTGTATATATGTATGTATGTATGTGTGTATGTATGTATATATGTTTCTGTGTATGCATCCATCTCTCTCTCTCTTTCTCTCTCTCTCTATCTGTCTACCTATCTATCTGTCTATCTACCTATCCTCCTATCTAACTATGCATCTATTTGTCTATGTAACTATCTATCTATCTGCCTGTCTGTCTGCCTGTCTAGACGACACTTGTTTATGCGTGTGGTTGTGTGTGCACGCACAATCGTCCTCATATCAATTCATTGGTCACAATCAACCACATTTCTTACATCTACAGCGTTTGATGGTGTATCCATCCGAGTGGTAAATGAAGTTTGGGAAGAATCCCGATCTGCAGACACAGTTTGATGCCAGATTGGAGGCGCAGTCTCCCGGCCAGCAGTGGTTGGGGTGCCATGAGCATACGCCTGGAACAAAACGACAGAGATGTTTTGAAACAGCAGTAGCAGAGGTAGATATTCCAAAGACTGACAGATGCCAAGATCAAAGAGGGGTCAAAGTCGGGGCAAAGAAATAGTGGAAACATTACTGAAGAAAACGGGACTCGGTGCTAATGGACTTGAACATAAATCAAGACAAGCTTCGCACCTATAGTTTATCCAAATAGTCTGAAAAAGTCGATGAAGAGCAACTCAAAACACGTGTTGCTGGCTATGTATAAATCAGCCACCAGAAAGATCCACAACGCAGGCACTGTGGCACTGGCTGTAGTAGGGCTTCCTCCGGGAAGATCATCCTTGTGTCTCTTTTAACAATGCTTGATCTCAGTATAGCGTTTGATACTCTGCATTACTATCTTTCTGAACAGGGGCCGCATTTGGAGCCAAAGGTGTTGTTCTTGATTAGTTTTCATTATACGCCGGGAGCAGAGGCCAGACAGTTAATATCACGGATGGCGTTAAATCAACTTCATGTACATGGTTACAGGTGTGCTCTAAGGGGCAGCCCTTAGTTCTCTGTCATTCGTTTAACTTTCATAGTCCTTATCTGATGTTCTGTCTGCCCGTGATCGTGCTTTTCATAGATCACGCATATCTCTCAGAGAGTACAACGTTTGTTTGCATATCAAATTATGTTTCAATTATGCTGTGCAATATCTAGAAGGCAAGTAATAGACTAAAACTGCACTGAGATAATAAGGAAATCATACCTGCCGAAGTAATATCTCGTTTGAAGCTAACTGACATCAGGTAACGGAAGAGAGAGAGAGAGAGAGAGAGAGAGAGAGAGAGAGAGAGAGAGAGAGAGAGAGAGAGAGACAGAGACAGAGACAGACAGAGACAGAGAGACAGAGAGAGAGAGTGTTCACAAATTTCTGCATGTGAGACGGTCTGTGTAGGAAGAGTTGGAGTTGGGATCAGCGAAGGAGATTAAGCAAATACAGAAAAAGCTAAAAGGTACACAGTGATGGATAATGGGGTTAGCTTTATTCTTCAGTAGCTCACTTACCCTTAACATAGACCTTTACAGAACACTCTTCACTCCAACGGGTGTGCTTGAAACCGTAGACTCCTTCAGGGAAGCAGTCCTTTCCGGGCTTCAGGTAGTCTCCAGCTTGCCAATTATCAGAAGCCACACTGAGGAGAAAGAGAACGCCCCTTCAGATTTCTTTGTGTTTTAGTTATTCGTTTGTTTGTTTGTGAGACAATTCCTAAAAAAATCCGCGAGATACGCTACAATGTTTCAGGAACTTGTAAGTGTCCCAACGGTTAGTGTTCACACTTCGTCACAGAACAGGAGATTGATGATAAGATCGTTCACTAGTATTCACTGAGGCACAAACGGGAACTGAGGTAGGTGAGGTTGATAGGTTGATGTTCTAAACTGCAGAGAGAGAGAGAGAGAGAGAGAGAGAGAGAGAGGAGAGAGAGAGAGCGAGAGAGAGAGAGAGAGAGAGAGAGAGGAGAGAGGAGGCTATTGGAAACATGCAAACAGATTGATGTGAGCAGTATTATAGTGAACAGAGAAATCTTTTTGTTTGTTTAGTTGAGAAGTTTAAAATTGTTGGTATGTAAAATCATTGGAGAGAGAGAGAGAGAGAGAGAGAGAGAGAGAGAGAGAGAGAGAGAGGAAAGAGAGAGAGAGACAGAGACAGAGACAGAGACAGAGACAGACAGAGAGAGACACAGAGAGAGACACAGTGAGAGACTTACGACTTGCCGTTCACTTGGTAATCGACGTGGACGCATGTTTGTCCTGGTGCTATTGCAATCTCCACCTTATCCGGGCAGCTGATGCCATGCCTTCAATGTTGGGAAGAAATAAGTACCGTGAATGACACCTTCTCTCTCTCTCTCTCTCTCTCGCTCTCTCTCTCTCTCTCTCTCTCTCTCTCTCTCTCTCTCTCTCACACACACACACACACACACTGCACACACACACACACACACACACACACACACACACACACACACACACACACACACACACACACACATACACACACACACACACGAACGCACGCACGTGCGCACGCGCGCGCACACACACACACACTGTCACGGACAAAAAAAAAAAAAGCTGTAATCGTGGCTAGTCGCCAGCCAGTTCAATTGGACATAAGTTCCAAACTCAAACATCCTGCTTTCCAGGCAGACGACTTCATGTGTCGCGTCAGCCAATTAGGCACGGCGAGGAGGCTATTTTCTAGTCCTTCACGGAGACGGCACCGTCCTGCAGACAGACTGAGTGGCTTGACCAACCTCTCAATAGGTCTGGCCAGACGGATCTCTGCGTCTAGGTCAGACTGATGCAGCTAATTTACAAGACCAGCGCCCACAGTTAAGTCAGACGTCGCCCTGGTTAAAGTAGGAAGGGGGGGAGGTATTGTGTAGTGGGGGTGAAACTAAGTTAATTAATTAAATGACCCATTGATCACCACAGAGAGCAAGGCCGGTAGATGTTGCGGGAGACTTTGATTATTTGCATGTCCAATGAAATTAGAGGGGAGGTAACCTCGGCACAAGGTGGGAAAAACACTGACCAATGGTACTCACCTTTTTGACAGGTAGGAAGAGAATAAGAAAGCTATGGGAGTGAGAGCTCGGGGAGGAAAAGAAGAGGGAGAGAGAGAGAGGTTCTGAGAGTAGGCTCTGCACGAATGAAGAGGAGAGAGATGAGAGGAGGAGCGAAGAGAACCGTGTTGAAGCATTAGCACCAAATAGAGTCTGCAGAGGAAGGACTAAGGAGAGATGTTGAGAAGGAGAGTTGCTAACTGATGAAGAGAAAAAAAAAGAGAAAAAAAAAAAGCAACCATGTCCATTTGATAGAGCAGACCAGGAGAGAGAGAGAAGAGAGAGAGAGAGAGAGAGAGAGAGTGCAATGCGTTAGTGCAGGAAGGAAGAAAGGGGAACAGATCAATGTCTGGTAGTCACTATTCAATCTGAACCGGGGTTCGACCTCATACCTGGCAGCGCCACTTCCATCAGGCAGAACCACAGGCCAACGCCAGTAACCTGACCAGTGCCAGCGGTCCAACCTGACCAGTGCCAGCGGTCCAACCTGACCAGTGCCAGCAGTTGTGTTGTGACTGGTGCTTGTGAAAGTGACAGTGAAAAGGAAAAAAAAAAGAGAAGAAAAGGAAAGACAGTGATTCGTAATAGCTTAAGATCACCTGGCCAGGTAAAGTAGAAAGTCTGTTTATACCCGGGTTAGTTATGATGATTTAGATAAATGTTCTTTTTCTTGGAAAAAAAAAATATATTTGTGAAGTTTCAAGGAAAGAGAGAATGTTTGTTTTTTTTTGACTCCATGTGCATTGATGTTTTTTTTTTTTTTTTCCTGATTATGTGTAGTAAAGTTATAGACTTTACTAGTGGTTTGATGTGACGAATGCATGATATATGAATGAGATTGTGAGCAAGCTGTGAGTGTGTTTGGGCTGTGCGCTAGTCCTTCCTCCACTGACTTACCCGAGGTTGACAATTTATTGGCGAGCCTGCCAGGATATTCTGGCCCATTTATTATAATTGTTCAACTTCTCAGAGAGGAAGCTGGGTGGGATTCAAGTACTGTAATCCTAAGACAAGGTAGTGTCTTACTGTATGTCTCCAAGATAGTTAAATACTAGGCTTGGCATTGCTTCCAAGATAGTTAACACTAGGCTTGGCATTTCAGCCCCAGAGTACTTATTTTCGCACAGATTGCCTATAATTCGCTCTCATAGTTGGGTCAGGCGCTAGGCGTCTTATAAAAACTAATTCGTTGTCCCAAGCTAATATTATTATTCATAGGATTGTGCTATTACGTCACTCGTGTCGGTAACCACCAGTTTGGCTGTCGTAGTAGTAAAATCTTGTTCAAAAAAAAAAAAGAAAAAAAAATATAATGGCGGACGAAAAGAACACCCCTATCGAACAACTTGTGAGCGTCGCTCGTGATTTAGGCTACTCGGGAGAGAGTTGGAGCATTCGTTGGAACCCAACAAAAGATGGAAAGAGATGAGCGAGCGGAAAGACGCCGTGTCGCAGTAGAAATAGCAGAGCAGGAAACAGAAAGATTAAGGATTCAAGCTAGCGAAACGCAGGAAACAGAAAGATTAAGGATCCAATTAGAGTTAGAGAGAGTGAGAATACAGAGGGAGACCACTGATGATGGTAGTCCAGTTTCCAGTGACCCTGTGCGCAGTTATGCCCCCGACCAAAGTTGCCAAAATTCTCTGAAGGATCAGATTCGATCGATGCGTACATCAGTCGTTTTGAAACGTTTGCTACAAGTCAGGGTTGGCCTTCAGAAGAGTGGGCAGTCATTTTGTCAGCGCTATTGACGGGTAAGGCATTACAGATTTTCACTGCGTTACCAGCAGACCAACAATCTGATTTTGGTGCTGTGAAGGAGTCTTTGATGAAGGGATTTGACCTCACAGAGGAGGGGTTTAGAAAGAAATTTCGATCAGCTAGATTACAAGCAGGTGAAACGTACACTCAGTTTGGTGCACGTCTAGATCACTATTTTGAGAAGTGGTTAGAGTTGAGTGGTACGAGAAAGGAGTTCGCTGAATTGAAAGAGCTGGTTATGAAAGAACAGATTTTGTCAGGTTGCAGTCCAGAGTTAATTATACATTTGAAGGAGAGACAGCCAGAGACAGCAGGGGAGTTGCTGAAGTTAGCAGAGGTGTATAGGGAGCACGTTTGGGCACTAAGGTGCAGGAGAAACAGGTGCCAGGCACAGGTGAGAAGAGTGCAAGGAGACTAGGGGAGTTTTCTGCAAAGTCTGCAAACCCAGTGATGGGGCAGAAAGGAGGACAAAGGGACAATAGGTGTTTCATTTGTCACAAGAAGGGACATGTGGCGAGGGATTGTCGCACGAGGTTCCAGAAGGCAGCAGCCTTGCAAGAGGTTGATAAGGGTCGCCAGGGGAAACGACCTGCAGTGGAACCAAAAGGGATCCAATCTGAAGAGGGTGGAGTGCAGCCTATGGCTAGTGCTGGACAGCAGTCAGTGTCAGGGATGGAGGGCACTAGGCTGAGTGGCTCATTACCAGTGGAAGAAGGGTGGATTGGCCAGCAGAGGGTGAAAGTGTTACGGGACACTGGTTGTTCATGTGGTGTGGTGAGAACAACGCTGGTCGAGGAAGGGGATTTGACGGGGCAAATCCAGACCTGTACTCTAATCGATGGCACTGTGAGGGAGTTCCCAGTTGCTAAGATAGAAGTACGTACCCCTTACTTCTCAGGCGAGTTGTCTGCGCTGGTGATGGAGAAACCCCTTTATGATTTGGTCTATTGGAAATATTCCAGGTGCAAGGGATCCAGGGATCCTGAGTTGTTGACTGCTACAGGGGCAGCAGTTCAAACACGGAGCAAGAAGGGGGAAAAGGCTGATAAACCATTAGTCGTTCCAGCAAGGAAGTCAGGCATAGATGTGTCGCCTGATGAGTTTAGGGCAGCGCAGGAACAAGACCCTTCGCTCGTGAAGTCTTGGGAGTTGGCAAGAGGTGGGGAGAAACAGGTGGTTAGAGGAGGTGAGACAGAATTTCTGGTGAAAGGCGGGTTGTTGTACCGAGTGTTCACCAAGGGGAAGACAGGTAAGGTGACAACTCAGTTAGAGGTACCAGCATGTTATCGTGACACTGTCATGTCAGTGGGTCACGAGTCGCTCATGGCGGGTCATCTCGGCACCGGCAAAACAGCTGACCGAATCCTTGATGATTTTCACTGGCCAGGTGCAATGGCAGACATAAAGCGGTTCTGCATGTCATGTGATGTGTGTCAAAGGTCAGCACAAGAGGGGTGAAGAGGAAGGCGCCTCTTAAACAGCCCCCTTTAATTGACACACCATTCAGGAGAGTGGCTATTGATCTGATTGGCCCAATCTCGCCCTGTTCCCAAGGTGGGCACAGGTATGTGTTGACGCTCGTGGATTACGCGACCAGATATCCAGAAGCAGTCGCATTGAAAGGCGTAGATACGCAACAGGTCGCTGAAGGGCTAGTAGACATCTTTTCTCGCGTGGGCGTGCCATCACAAATTCTCAGTGACAGGGGGTCACAGTTCACCTCAGGCGTGATGAGGGAGGTCAACAGGCTGCTAGGGATCACACAGCTTCTCACTACCCCATACCACCCACAATGTAATGGCTTGGTGGAAAGATTCAATGGTGTGCTGAAGGGCATCTTAAAGAAACTCGTGAGGAAAGACCAGCAGATTGGGATCGCTACATTCCAGCGGCTCTGTTCGCCTACAGGGAAGCCCCTCAGGAGAGCACAGGCTTTTCACCATTTGAGCTGCTGTATGGGCGGACGGTTAGGGGACCAGTGTGTATTCTCAAAGAGCTATGGTCCGGAGAACAGGAGTCAGAAGAGGTCAAAACCACTTATCAGTATGTGGTGGACCTACGCAACAGGCTAGGGGAGACATGTAAGGTTGCAAGGGAAAGTTTGCAGGAGGCTAGGGTCGTGCAGAAGAAGCAATATGACAGGAAGGTGAGGAAGCAATCCCTCAAGGTGGGAGATCAAGTCCTGTTACTGCTTCCCACGGATCACAACAAGCTGCTGATGCATTGGAAAGGACCATTCGCCATCATTGAAAAGGTAGATCAGGATTACCGAATTGATGTGAATGGAAAACCAAAACTTTTCCATGCGAATTTGCTCCGCAAATATATTCAGCATGAGACTCAGCACATAGGCGCAGCAGCAATCATTGATGGAGGTGAAGGAGACCCAGCAGAAGAAGGAGAGATTTTGTTGCCTGAGTTCCAGGAGAAGAGTCATACAGGGATGTGTCACTGTATGAAGGGCTAGACAGTAGGAGACAGGAGGAAGTTAGGGGGCTCCTAAAACAGTATAGGGCGTCCCTGACTGATAAACCAGGCAGGACAACTTTAGAGACCTGTACGGTGGAGTTAACATCGCAAAAACCCGTACATGTGAAAGCCTACCCGGTCCCGTATGCCACCAAACAAGTGATCGAGGAGGAGGTGGAAAAGATGTTGGATCTTGGGGTGATCGAACCGTCCAAATCATCGTATAGTGCACCCGTCGTCCTAGTGAGGAAAAAGTCAGGTGAGCATCGATTCTGTGTTGACTATAGACGTCTGAACAGTGTCACCAAGGTCGATGCAGAAGTCATACTGAACATGGAAGACCTGTTCGCTCAGATCGCCACAAGCAAGAGCAAGTATTTCACCAGGATAGATCTGAGCAAGGGTTATTGGCAAATAGCCTTGAGTGAGGACTCAAAGGAAGTCACAGCATTCTCCACTCCTATGGGGTTATATCAGTGGCGAGTACTTCCTTTTGGTATGGTCAACGCACCTGCAGTTTTCTCTCGGATGATGAGGAAGTTATTGACGGGTTTGGAAGGCGTAGTGAATTTCATGGACGACATTCTGATAGCATCTGAGACATGGGAGGAGCATATGAGGCAGCTAGTGGCAGTTCTAGAGAGGTTGAGACGAGCCAATCTCACAGCCAGACCAACAAAGTGCCAGATTGGTTTTCCAAGCCTGGAGTTCCTAGGTTTTGTTGTTGGAGGCGACACGAAGCAGCCAGAAAAGGGAAAGGTGGAGAAGATGATGAATTCAAAGAGACCAAAGACCAAAACAGAAGTCAGGAGTCTGCTAGGTTTTATTGGTTTTTACAGGGAGTTTGTACCAAATTTCGCAGCAATCACGAGTCCTCTCAGTGATTTGGTCAAGGCAGGGAAACCGGCAGTGGTCGAGTGGTCAGACGCTGCAGAGCAAGCACTGCAGACAGTGCTAGAAAGACTAGGTTCCCGTCCCATCTTGAAGCTACCGGATATGTCAAAACCATTTTTGTTGCGTACAGATGCATCAGGTGGTGGAGTAGGTGCAGTATTGTTGCAGGAGCACGAAGGGGTTGCGTTTCCTGTGAAGTATGCTAGCAGGAAGTTGACGAAGTGTGAAGAAGGGTACGCAACGGTAGAGAAGGAGTGTTTGGCTGTTGTGTGGGCCGTGCAGAACATTTCACAAATACTTGTATGGGAAAGAGTTCGTGGTAGAGACTGATCATCAACCACTCAAGTTCCTGCAGGAGGCGCAGCTGAAAAACAGCAGGGTGCTGCGTTGGGCAATGGCGCTGCAGCCCTACAGGTACCGAGTTCAGTACATCCCAGGTCGACAGAATGTAGGAGCTGACTATTTAAGTCGTGTAGTCTAGCAAGCTGCAACTCAGAGGAAGTCAGTCATATCCGGGGTGCATGGCTACTTTGTAAATAATATGGGTTGATTACAGTTAGGCTGAGTGGATATGGGTTCATTCCCATTTGGTTATGGTCCATATTGTTTTGTGAGACTTGTTCATGTAAACGTAGTTATGTTTGGAGCATACAGTCGTTTGTATAGTAATGTACTGTTTGCGATAAGTGAGGATGGAGATTCCTCAGTGAGGTGTCATGGATCATGGTCATATTAGATTGTGCTCTTCATAGTAGTTGTGAAGAGAAGAGGTGGCAATTCCGCAGGTAGAGGGATTGCATAGGTGCGCACAGAGTTTATCCGAAAATGAGTTGAAATAAGGCAAAAGCGCACGTCAATGATAACCCATTGGGGTCATATTCATTAGTGATATATGCTTACAATTTGTAAACCGTTTGTTGTAAATAATTCTGAAAAACCTTGCACGTGCAGCTGTGGTGTCAGCAAATTCGGTTGTTGTTTTTTTTTACCGTTGTTTTGAGACAATGCTGAGCATAGTCTTTTGCAAGGGGGGAAATTGTCACGGACAAAAAAAAAGCTGTAATCGTGGCCAGTCGCCAGCCAGTTCAATTGGACATAAGTTCCAAACTCAAATATCCTGGTTTCCAGGCAGACGACTGCATGTGTCGCGTCAGCCAATTAGGCACGGCGAGGAGGCTATTTTCTAGTCCTTCACGGAGACGGCACCGTCCTGCAGACAGACTGAGTGGCTTGACCAACCTCTCAATAGGTCTGGCCAGACGGATCTCTGCGTCTAGGTCAGACTGATGCAGCTAATTTACAAGACCAGCGCCCACAGTTAAGTCAGACGTCGCCCTGGTTAAAGTAGGAAGGGGGGGGAGGTATTGTGTAGTGGGGGTGAAACTAAGTTAATTAATTAAATGACCCATTGATCACCACAGAGAGCAAGGCCGGTAGATGTTGCGGGAGACTTTGATTATTTGCATGTCCAATGAAATTAGAGGGGAGGTAACCTCGGCACAAGGTGGGAAAAACACTGACCAATGGTACTCACCTTTTTGACAGGTAGGAAGAGAATAAGAAAGCTATGGGAGTGAGAGCTCGGGGAGAAAAAGAAGAGGGGGAGAGAGAGAGAGGTTCTGAGAGTAGGCTCTGCACGAATGAAGAGGAGAGAGATGAGAGGAGGAGCGAAGAGAACCGTGTTGAAGCATTAGCACCATATAGAGTCTGCAGAGGAAGGACTAAGGAGAGATGTTGAGAAGGAGAGTTGCTAACTGATGAAGAGAAAAAAAAAAAAAAAAGAGAGAAAAAAAGCAACCATGTCCATTTGATAGAGCAGACCAGGAGAGAGAGAGAGAGAGAGAGTGCAATGCGTTAGTGCAGGAAGGAAGAAAGGGGAACAGATCAATGTCTGGTAGTCACTATTCAGTCTGAACCGGGGTTCGACCTCATACCTGGCAGCGCCACTTCCATCAGGCAGAACCACAGGCCAACGCCAGTAACCTGACCAGTGCCAGCGGTCCAACCTGACCAGTGCCAGCGGTCCAACCTGACCAGTGCCAGCAGTTGTGTTGTGACTGGTGCTTGTGAAAGTGACAGTGAAAAGGAAAAAAAAAAAAAGAGAAGAAAAGGAAAGACAGTGATTCGTAATAGTTTAAGATCACCTGGCCAGGTAAAGTAGAAAGTCTGTTTATACCCGGGTTAGGTATGATGATTTAGATAAATGTTCTTTTTCTTGAAAAAAAAAAGAAATATATATTTGTGAAGTTTCAAGGAAAGAGAGAATGTTTATTTTTTTGGACTCCATGTGCATTGATGGTTTTTTTTTTTCCTGATTATGTGTAGTAAAGTTATAGACCTTACTAGTGGTTTGATGTGACGAATGCATGATATATGAATGAGATTGTGAGCAAGCTGTGAGTGTGTTTGGGCTGTGCGCTAGTCCTTCCTCCACTGACTTACCCGGGGTTCACACACACACACACACACACACACACACACACACACACACACACACACACACACACACACAACACGCACACACACAGAGTTTCATTCAGGAGACGCAAATCGACTCTGATCGGGCGTTAGGTAAATGTTCTGTTCAGAATACTGTCTGTGGTCGGGCGTTAGGTAAATGTTCTGTTCAGAATACTGACTGTGGTCGGGCGTTAGGTAAATGTTCTGTTCAGAATACTGACTGTGGTCGGGCGTTAGGTAAATGTTCTGTTCAGAATACTGACTGTGGTCGGGCGTTAGGTAAATGTTCTGTTCAGAATACTGACTGTGGTCGGGCGTTAGGTAAATGTTCTGTTCAGAATACTGACTGTGGTCAGGCGTTAGGTAAATGTTCTGTTCAGAATACTGACTGTGGTCGGGCGTTAGGTAAATGTTCTGTTCAGAATACTGACTGTGGTCGGGCGTTAGGTAAATGTTCTGTTCAGAATACTGACTGTGGGCGGGCATTAGGTAAATGTTCTGTTCAGAATACTGACTGTGGGCGGGCGTTAGGTAAATGTTCTGTTCAGAATACTGACTGTGGGCGGGCGTTAGGTAAATGTTCTGTTCAGAATACTGTCTGTGGTCGGGCGTTAGGTAAATGTTCTGTTCAGAATACTGACTGTGGGCGGGCGTTAGGTAAATGTTCTGTTCAGAATACTGACTGTGGTCGGGCGTTAGGTAAATGTTCTGTTCAGAATACTGACTGTGGGCGGGCGTTAGGTAAATGTTCTGTTCAGAACACTGTCTGTGGTCGGGCGTTAGGTAAATGTTCTGTTCAGAATACTGACTGTGGTCGGGCGTTAGGTAAATGTTCTGTTCAGAATACTGACTGTGGTCGGGCGTTAGGTAAATGTTCTGTTCAGAATACTGACTGTGGTCGGGCGTTAGGTAAATGTTCTGTTCAGAATACTGACTGTGGTCGGGCGTTAGGTAAATGTTCTGTTCAGAATACTGACTGTGGTCGGGCGTTAGGTAAATGTTCTGTTCAGAATACTGACTGTGGTCGGGCGTTAGGTAAATGTTCTGTTCAGAATACTGACTGTGGGCGGGCGTTAGGTAAATGTTCTGTTCAGAATACTGACTGTGGTCGGGCGTTAGGTAAATGTTCTGTTCAGAATACTGACTGTGGGCGGGCGTTAGGTAAATGTTCTGTTCACAATACTGACTGTGGTCGGGCGTTAGGTAAATGTTCTGTTCAGAATACTGACTGTGGTCGGGCGTTAGGTAAATGTTCTGTTCAGAATACTGACTGTGGGCGGGCGTTAGGTAAATGTTCTGTTCAGAATACTGACTGTGGGCGGGTGTTAGGTAAATGTTCTGTTCAGAATACTGACTGTGGGCGGGCGTTAGGTAAATGTTCTGTTCAGAATACTGACTGTGGGCGGGTGTTAGGTAAATGTTCTGTTCAGAATACTGACTGTGGGCGGGCGTTAGGTAAATGTTCTGTTCAGAATACTGACTGTGGTCGGGCGTTAGGTAAATGTTCTGTTCAGAATACTGACTGTGGTCGGGCGTTAGGTAAATGTTCTGTTCAGAATACTGACTGTGGTCGGGCGTTAGGTAAATGTTCTGTTCAGAATACTGACTGTTGTCGGGCGTTAGGTAAATGTTCTGTTCAGAATACTGACTGTGGTCGGGTGTTAGGTAAATGTTCTGTTCAGAATACTGACTGTGGGCGGGCGTTAGGTAAATGTTCTGTTCAGAATATTGACTGTGGTCGGGTGTTAGTAAATGTTCTGTTCAGAATACTGACTGTGGGCGGGCGTTAGGTAAATGTTCTGTTCAGAATACTGACTGTGGTCGGGCGTTAGGTAAAGTTCTGTTCAGAATACTGGACTGTGGTCGGCGTTAGGTAAATGTTCTGTTACGAATACTGACTTGTGGGCGGGTTAGGTAAATGTTCTGTTGAATACTGACTGTTGGTCGGGCGTTAGGTAAATGTCTGTTCAGAAACTGACTGTGGGCGGGTAAGGTAAAATGTTCTGTCAGAATACTGACTGTGGTCGGGGTTTAGGTAAATGTTCTGTTCAGAATATGACTGTGGGCGGGCGTTAGGTAAATGTTCTGTTCGAATACTTGAACTGGGTGGGCGTTTAGGTAAATTCTGTTCAGCATATGACTGTGGGTCGGCGTTAGGTAAATGTTCTGTTCAAATACTGACTGTGGCGGGTTAGGTAAATGTTCTGTTCAGAATACTGACTGTGGGCGGGTTAGGTAAATGTTCTGTTCAGAATACTGCTGTGGGCGGGTTAGGTAAAGTTCTGTTCAGAATACTGACTGTGGCGGGGTTAGGTAAATGTTCTGTTCAGAATACTGACTGTGGGGTGTCTAGAAATGTTCTGTAAATGCTGTGGCGGTGTAGGATGTCTGTCAAATCTGACTTGGTGCGTTGGTATGTTCGTTCAATGTACGTGTGCGGGCGTTAGGTAATGTTCTGTTCAGAATACTGACTGTGGCGGTTAGGTAAATTTCTGTTCAGAATACTGACTGTGGTCGGGGTTAGGTAAATGTTTGTTCAGAATACTGACTGTGGGCGGGCTTAGGTAAATGTTCTGTTCAATAACTGCTGTGGCGGGGTTAGGTAAATTTCTGTTCAGAATACGACTGTGGGCGGGTGTTTAGGTAAATGTTCGTTGAATAGACTGTGCGTGCGGGTTTAGGTATGTTCTAAATCGACTGTGCGTGGGTGTTGTTTTTCAAATTTCTGTCGGATAGTAAATGTCTGTCAGTCTGCGTGGGGGTTAGGTAAATTTCTGTTCAGATACTGACTGTGGTCGGGTGCGTTAGGTATTGTCTGTTCATATGACTGTTCGTACGGTTAGGTAATGTTCTGTTGTAAATGTGTTGGCGGGTCTAGTTGTGTTGCGATATGAATGTGTCGGCGTGCGTTGGGTAAGTTTCGTAAGTATCTGCTTCGTGCGGCGTTGGTAAGTTGTTAGAATACTGATTGTGGTTCGGACGTTGGATGGTCGTTTAGGAAATGTTCTGTAGGCCTGGTCTTGGTAGGCTTCGAATAATGCTGTTCGACGTGTGGTGTTATGAATTCAGATCGACTGTGGCGGCGTGTTATAATTTGTTCTGTCGAACTGTGGGGGCTGGGCTGTGTAAATTCTGTCAGAATAGATGGTCGTGGTTAGTAATGTTGTTCGGGATTTGTAGTGGTTGCGTTAGTAATGTTCTGTTGCGATACTGAGTTCGGTGTTTGTAAATTTCTGTTCAAATAGCTGTGGCGGGTGTTAGGTAAATGTTCTGTTCAGAATACTGACTGTGGGGCGGGCGTTAGGTAAATGTTTCTGTTCGAATATACTGTGGGCGGGGTTGGTAATGTTCTGTTCAGAATAGTGACGTGGGGGGCGTTAGGTAAATGTTTGTTCAGAAAATACTGTGGGCGGGCGTTAGGTAATGTTCTGTTAGGAATATGCTGTGGGTGGTTAGTAATGTTTGGTTAGTATGTTGTCGCGATAGAAATGTTCTGTTAGATAGATGTTGTGGTCGGTTAGGTAAATGTTCTGTTAGAATATGATCTGTGGGGCGGCGTTAGGTAGAGTCTGTCAGAAATGCTGTGGCGGGGTTTGGTAATGTTCTGTTCGATACTGACTGGTGTGGTATAGGTAAATTTGTCGGTTGAAATGTTGCGTTGGTAATGTTTGGTCGGATAGTAAAGTGGTGTTGTAAATGTTCTGTTCAGATACTGACTGTGGGCGGGGTTAGGTAAATGTTCTGTTCGAATACTGACTGTGGCGGGGTTAGGTAAATGTCTGTTCAGATACTTGACGTGGTCGGGCGTTAGGTAAATGTTCTGTTCGAATACTGACTGTGGGCGGGCGTTAGGTAAATGTTCTGTTCAATACTACTGTGTGGCGGGGTTGGTAAATGTTCTGTTCAGAATACTGTGTGGGGGGTGTTAGGTAAATGTTCTGTTCAGAATACTGCTGTGGTCGGGCGTTAGGTAAATGTTCTGTTCAGAATACTGACTGTGGTCGGGTCGTTAGGTAAATGTTCTGTTCAGAATACTGACTGTGGTCGGGCGTTAGGTAAATGTTCTGTTCAGAATACTGACTGTGGTCGGGCGTTAGGTAAATGTTCTGTTCAGAACACTGTCTGTGGGCGGCGTTAGGTAAATGTTCTGTTCAGAATACTGTCTGTGGGTC
>CM065736.1:27177888-27182888 GCA_033310375.1 Conus canariensis
CTCAAACCGTTTGGCCAAAGTGCCTCTGTAGTCTCCATAAATCACTATTAGAGCAGACTTGAAGGCCCAGAACCTGGTAAGAATCTGGTTGGACAGCGCTTCGCCACTGATGATGAGGTTATGGAGGCAGTGGACGCCTATCTCAGTGCCCAAGATTCAGATTTCTACACCAGGGAATACAGGCCCTGCACTACCAGTGGAAGAAGTGTGGAACTTGAAGGGGGGTTTGTTGAAAAATGATTGGAACATTTGTAGGGGACATCATGTCCTGGCAGCTCAACACTTTTCAGTCACCCACATACTGTGCCCTTGGTTCAAATCCAGGTTTCACCCTCTCTCCACAGTTTGAGAGAAAAAAAATCAAACTGGGCATCAAATCATTCGGATGAGACAATAAACCAAGGTCCCATGTGCAACATGCATTTCGCGCACATAAAAGAAACCATGACAAGAAGATTGTCCTCTGACCGAATTCTTCAGAGAAAGTCCATCTGACTGGCTAAAAAAGATATGTACACTGTTGGCCTGAAGACAGAATGTGGCTACCTTACGTGTGGGATTTAAAATGTTCGCGAACGCATAAATCTCATCAAATGGTAAACCTAACAGTTCTTGCCGAGGGAAAAAAAGAAAATGATCTACCAAGACTATAATAATATTCATTGGTGAAGAGCATGACATGCCACCGTTGTGCTGTCAGCCCTCCCAATGAGCTCATGGCACACGCAAATCTGGGAAGCAGCAATCAGGGCTGAAAATCTCACAATGTAGATAATGGTCATAGTAATGTTCGAACTCATTCTCCTAACCATCAGCAAATTTGCAGACTATGACACCATAGCAACTGGTTATGACCTCCCGGTTTTGTTAGGTACACACTGGTTTGTCCAGTCAAAGCTCAGTGCCTGTGATCCAAAGGGAGCCATCAATGTCGGATCACTGTCAGTTCACATTCCAGAGAAAATCTGGCATTGTTGTAGAGTCATTTCAGTGGCATTCAGTGCTGGCTATTCTGATCAATTCTTCCGCATCACCAAGTGTGCCCAATACAGCAGTCGCTTGATTGTGAAGCCAGACAGTTAGTGTCCGCCTGTTGGTCAAGATTTTTTTTTAAAGAAGTCAACATTTTGTATGGTAGATGACAGCGTTTGTAGTGTGCAGTCTTCCCATTCGGTCTGTAGCAGAAACAACACTGGATAAAAATCTCTCAGTGATGTCCATTTCTCTGATGGGTCTTGATACCTCAGTTTTCCAGCTTTCGGCACACAAATATAATCGGCGCCTGCATTGCTATGGTTGTGTGGGGAAACCTGGACGAGCCCTGTAGGACTGATACCACAGTGGAGAGAATGGAACAATAACAATTATACAAGAAGAAAAACCCCGGGCACATATACAAGCATAGCTAAAAAAAAAAAAAAAAAAAAAAAAAAAAAGAAAGGCCAAACAAGCAGATTTTCATTCATTCAAAACACAAATTAGCATTCGACCGTCAGATGGCAAAGTATTTTGGACAAAATGAACAATTCATGCTGCATCCAGTCGATCTCTCTGGGTACTACATGTAAGCTTTCACAATGATGTTGCTCTTACGGTTTTCCTACAACCGGTTGCCTACACCTGTGCTACAAGTCGTAAGAACTTAACTGCATTGTTAATGAACATCAGGTAGACGGGTGGCAAAAATCAATTTAGAAGCTACAGCTGCTCAATCATCCAGCCATACATGAAAAAAAAACACACTGAGTTTACTTCAAACCCGTGGACACACTTTCCCTCATTAGCCGGTCACAGTGTATACTAAGCAAATTAGTATGGGACCCACTGTTTCACTATACCCACCATTTCACGACAGCCTACTCTCACACACAACGCCTGGAATATGTTCGGGCTGCGCTAAATGTGTAACAGTACTGCTAGTGAATGCATTCATTGCCAGTTTGAAGCTTTAAAATAAGAGAAATAGGGGAACCCACTTTGCCTCAGTTTGACAAGGAATCCACAAGTAGGCAAAAGAACGCGCGCGCGCGCGCGCGCGAGCGTGTGTGTGTGTGTGTGTGTGTGTGTGTGTGTGTGTGTGTGTGTGTGAGAGTGCGTGCGTGCGTGCGTGCGTGCGTGCGTGTGTGTGTGTGTGTGTGTGTGTGTGTGTGTGTGTGTGTGGTGTGTGTGTGTGTGTATGTCCACGCGCTCTCTCTCTCTCTCTCTCTCTCTCTCTCTCTCTCTCTCTCTCTCTCGCGCGCGCGCGCGCGCGCGCGCGGCGCGCGTGTGTGTGTGTGTGTGTGTGTGTGTGGAATATGATGTAATATTGAAATGAAGAATGTTAGCGCAAGTTAGTGTGCGTTTTGTTTTATTTGTATTATCTTAACGCGATTTACCCCGTGCATAAACTCACCCTTGCTTTAAGGATCAATGTATCTGTAAACAAGAAAGCTTCGATTTCGACGACGGCTTCTCTCTCTCTCTCTCTCTCTCTCTCTCTCTCTCTCTCTCTCTCTCTCTCTCTCTGTCTGTCCTGTCTGTCTGTCTGTCTCTCTATCTCTCTCTCTCTCTCTCTCTCTCTCTCTCTCTCTCTCTCTCTCTCTCTCTCTCTCTCTTCTCTCTCTCTCTCTCTCTCCACAACCTAAAAGCAGCCTAAGACGACAGTCCACAAATGGCTGCAGCGTGACTTTTGTTTTGCACAAGGGGGCTGGGTTCTTTTTTTTTTCAATACCCCCACTAATCCCCTCCCTCCCCTCCCAAACTGCTTCGTTCACAGACACCCCCCCCCCACACCACCACCCCTTTAATCCCTTCCCTTCTCCTCCGTCCTTACCCTTCCCCGCTTCCTCGTTCCCCGTTGAGGGGCGTACGTACGTGCACTGTCACTGAGACCATACAGCATACATCATCTCTACCCACCCCCGTTGACTTCTCTCCCGCCCCTACCGCGTCTCCCTCAACCTCCCTCCCCCCCCCCACCCCCACCCCAGTCAAGTTCCCCCACCCGCATTCCCCCATCCTCACCCCCACCCCCAGCTCCTCAGGCTCTCCAAACTATCCCCACCCACCCCCTCACCCCCCCCCCACCTCCACCTTCTTGACCAGATCCACCGACCCCCTCCTCTCTCTCTCTCTCTCTCTCTCTCTCTCCAATAGCGGGCGGGACCAAGACTTGTATGTCACCGCCTCTATCTCAAGTTCGCGCCGCCTCTTCAAGCAACCATGGCGGACGTCAATTAACTTTGGTGGTGTTATTTTTAGTTGCTGTCTTACGAGTTCACTGAGTTAGGGTTACATGCTGCTGTTGTTGTTGGAGCTGGTTACAGTCGGTGTTGTCAGTCGTGTGTATTTTGTCGCTGCGACTAGACCACAAGGGCGGTTTGTTCCACTGGGCGATTTCGACTTCTTTTTCTTCCACATTTCTTCCACTTACCTGGCGGGTACTCCGGTACTGAGTGACCTGGCGGTGTGTGGTAGGTAAGCAGGCAGTAATCTGTGGAAGGGCAACAGTTTCAGTGTCAGTGTCATGGAGGTGTCACGGCGTGCGGACTAGTCCATATGCGCTACGCCACATCCGCAAAGTTTTGAGACCACACTGCGTATGATTTAAAACCGATGGATATATGAATGAATGTGGAAAGGAAACAACAGAGGAGTGCCAATAGGATAGAGGATGAGAGAGGGAGGGAGGTGTGGCAGTGTGGGGAAGATGGTTCCAAGATGTGGTGGAAGGGGAGCGGTCGGGGGTGAGGGGTGGGTGGGGGGGATGGAGTAAGGGAAGACAAGAGAAATCGAGAGAGGGAGAGTTTAGAAAGAGATGGACTGAGTTCACTGATTATGAATTTGTGTGTGCGTCCGGTGTGTGTGTGTGTGTGTGTGTGTGTGTGTGTGTGTGTGTGTGTGTGTGTGTGTGTGTGAATGGATGTAACCTATGGACATGCGTGCATCTCTCTCTCTCTCTCTCTCTCTCTCTCTCTCTCTCTCTCTCTCTGAATTTGAACTAATGCTGGCAAAATTTGGAAAGCGCAGTGAGTCGTTTATCAATAAAGGCACTGAAGTGATTGAAGATAAGTGATTGCTCGTTCATTTTCGTCGTCCTAATTGTTTTGTATCTTGCCTGAAGAAGACCTAAGAGGTCGAAACGCGTCGTGGTTTGTTTTGTGATTCGTTTGTCCACGTTTTTTGGCGGTTCGCCAACATTTATTTAAGATTTGTCTGTTATTGTGGTGTCATTTTCTCTTCTGTTAGCATTTACCGCACCTGCCTTTTAACTGCGAGGATTTACACACTTTGTATTCAAATGATTTTTTTTTTTTTTTTTTTTTTTTTTTTTTTTGAGAATTGTGTACAGATCTTGCTATTTCTATAAGTATCAGTTAATGGAGTGTGACAAAGGCTTGTAAAAAGAGAACATTCTGAGCTCGTGGTTTGAGACTGACAGTAGGCGTGCGCACACGCGCACGCGCGCGCGTGTGTGTGTGTGTATGTGTGCGCGTGCGTGCCTGCGTGCGTGCATGCATGCGTGCATGTGTGTGTGTGTGTGTGTGTGTGTGTGTGTGTGTGTGTGTGTGTGTGTGTGAGTGAATGTATGTGTGTGTGAGTGAATGTGTGTGTGTGTGTGTGTGTGTGTGTGTGTGTGTGTGTGTGTGTGTGTGTGTGTGTGATCGAGAGAGAGAGAGAGAGAGAGAGAGAGAGAGAGAGAGAGAGAGAGAGAGATTGCGAGTATCTGTGCGCGTGTGCGTGTGTGTGCGTGCGAACGTGCGTGCGTATGAGTGTGCATGCGTGCGAGCGTTCGTGAGTTTGTGCTTGCACACGTGTGTACGTTCCATGCGTGCATGCGCGTGCGCGCGCGCGCGTGTGTTTATGTGTGGTGTGTGTGTGTGTGTGTGTGTGTGTGTGTGTGTGTGTGTGTGTGTGTTTCTTTTGTTTTCTTCACTCGATCTTATGGGATGGTCTGGGTTCTAGTCTTTCGGATGACATCGTGCACTTCTGGTGCTGTCAATGGTTCCAGAGCCCTCCAG
>CM065736.1:27195388-27200388 GCA_033310375.1 Conus canariensis
GTTAACTGAAGGACACGTTTTTTGTTTGAGGACCTTTTCTTAAAGATTTTAAGTTTGTTTGCTTTTGTTTTTTTTTCCCCGTGGGTAATTGAATATATGAAGCTTATTTTGGCAATACAGGCTCAAAGCTTTGTTACCTGACTCAACATTTTTCTCTGCATTGATACGATTTAAAGAGGAGATTAGAACCGACCCTTGTTATTTACTTTCATCAGCGTTCTTCGTTCACTGTAGAGTTTCCAGAGAAGCAGCAAGCTTGATTCTCCATCAGAACAGAATTAAAGCAGGAACTAAAAAGAATGCAAAGAGAGGACACAATTAAGGAACAAAAAGAACATCAATATTACAAAGATAGACTCAAAAAAGGACAAAATGGAAGAAAAAAAAGAAAAAGAAAGTAAGAATGTTTAGGAAGGAAGGAAAAAACAAAATACAGACATGCAGACAGAACAGAAAAAAAAGAGGAAATAAAATAGGGAGGCCATGTACGAAATACAAAAAAGAATGATTGAAAGAAAGGAAAAAAAAGAGGGGGGGGGGGGGACAGAGGAGTGGAATGAAGAATAAACCATTTCCACCAAAACTGAAAGAAATTCAGAGAGAAAGAAGGGGGGAAAAAGAGAGAAAGAGAAAGCACATACCATGCTCCACACTTCATCCGTGTAAATCAGGAAAGAAGCTGGAAGGGAGAAAAGAACAAAAGATGAGAGGAAGAATGGAACGAATGGAGGAACAAAGAAGGTTAGCGGTGACTTTGAAGAGATAGAATCAGACCAAGACATAAGGAAGGAAGGAAGGAAGGAAGGAAGGAGGAAGAGAGAAAGAAATCCTATAAGAAAGAAAGAGGGGGTCGGGGACGTTGTTGGAGGGGGGTGGAGGAGGGTGGGAGGGGAGGGAAGGGAACTATTACCGTTAAGCGCGCCCTTATGAGCTTGTGATTCCCATGCAGATTGAAGAAGACAAAGAAGACTGGACTTACTCCACGAACGAAGAAGATCATCTTGGTGAGCTCTCTGTCTGTCTGTCTGTCTGTCTGTCTAACTGTCTGTCTGTCTGACACACTCTCTCTCTCTCTCTCTCTCTCTCTCTCTCTCTCTCTCTCTCTCTCTCTAAACCAGGTGTTCAAGTTATTTGATTATCGTTTGTGTGTGTCTTGTGATTGAGGCGCCATCAGCATGGGCAAATAGCCTTCTGATAGAAGAATTCATTCATTCATTCATTCATTCATTCATTCATTCATTCATTCATTCATTCATTAACTCATTCATTCATTCATTCATTCTCACTGTCTCTCTCTGTCTCTGTCTCTCTCTGTCTCTCTGTCTCTCTGTCTGTCTGTCTGTCTGTCTGTCTCTCTCTCTCTCTCTCTCTCTCTCTCTCTCTCTCTCTCTCTCTCTCTCTCTCGCATGACCGTTGCCTTGGCGCTCATCTTACCTCTGTCCCTTCAGGTCATGTCACACGTTGCTATTCTGTCCGTTGTTTTCGATAGAAACCATGGAAAGCTTATCGTACTTCCGTCCATTTCAAAAACTTGCCGTGCTTTGTTTCAATATTATTCCACGTCCCTTCGTTATCACTAATGTTTTCACGATCTCGTTTTGGTCTTGTTTGGTGTTGTTACCATCTTGTTGTTGAACTTTGTGTGTTTGGTAGACGATAGTGAAATTTACAAAAGAAAAAAAGTGGAGTTTGGAAGATCAGGCGTTTCAAAAATTCTTTATCCTTTTGTCCTCAAGTGACTGCCGCCACCCCCTCCCCTCTACCACACCTCTTTGTCCTTCTGTCTCTTGGTGAGGGGAAGGAGAGGGGAGATGAGGAGAGGAGGTGGACGGGTGAAGGCTGGATCTCTTTCATGTCTTCGAGAAACGTTTTATAACAGATTATGATCACTCCTACCGCAGTTAGACTGGTTCCTACCTACCGGTGACGCTTCCTCAGTGACACTCAAACTATCTCCGATTAACCTGTTTTCTCCAAAGGCTCGTTTACTGAATTTGCCTTCCTCTTTTCACCATACTTTAAACCCCATTAGAGTGGGATGGGGCTAAGGTTCTGTTCATCAGGCTTCCGTTTCAGTTTTAATCAAGGAGGTGTCACTGCGCTGCGGACTAGTCCATTATATTATATATATATATATATATATATTATATATATATATATATATATACGCTACACCACACCACATCCACTAAGTTTTGAGAAACCATACTGAGCATGATTTGAAGCTAAAATGTCAGGTTCCCTGGCTAACAGTTACATAGCACGAAGATTCTGTTTTCTCCAAAGGCTTGCTTTTTGAGTTCGTCTTTTCCTTTTTCACTATACCTTTCACCCATCTGACAGGGATGGGGATGGGGGTGGGGTGGGGTTCTGATGTCCAGGCTCCCTGGCTCACAACTACACGGCACGGCGCACCAGGGCAGGGTTGCAGCTGCAGAGAAGTCACCACAGTGCCAGTGAGGTCTTCAGGAACCACGACAAGGTGAGACCACTGGAGGAGGGGTGGGAGGGGGTGGGGGGTCAATGCGCACGTAACACGCCATGTGACCACAAAGTGAGATCCCCGGAGGGGTGTGTGTGTGTTTAAAACACCCGTGACATGTCATGTGACAACAAGGTTAGACCACAGAAAGGGAAGGTTAATGTACACGTGACCCGTCATGTGACTACAAGGTTAGACCACAGAAAGGGAAGGTTAATGTACACGTGACATGTCATGTGACAACAAGGTCAGACCACAGGAAGGGAAGGTTGAATGCACACGTGACATGTCATGTGACCACAAGGTCAGACCATTGGAGGGGAAGGTTCAATGCACACGTCACATGTCATGTGATTACAAGGTTGAACCACTTCGTCCAAAAGACAGGGGAACGGGTGTTCAGTCTTTGTTTTAAAGAGGCATTGAAGAAGGTTACGATTTAAAGTCACATAAGCTTGATAATAGCAGGGGTACAATGAACTGTCCAGTATATGCTCTAACTAATAACGGCTTCAGATGAAACGCATCACCCTCCTTCCGCCGCTTTAACCTTTCCCGAACTGAGTCAAGTATACCCATTTGACTGCTGGGTGGACACAGAGGATTTTCAAGCCCCCCCCCCCCCCCCCATCACCCCCCCAAAAAAAAAAAAAAAAAAAAATTCCGACCGCTCGAGAGGTTCGAACGAACGACTGTCAACGCCACTGTCGAACACTAACTATTTGACTATGGGTTCCTCTGGCGGGTTGAAAAGTTGCTGACCATAAGGGATGGAGGAAAAGGGTAGAAGTGTGGAGGTAGGGGGGTGGGGGTAGGGTGAGACGTGCGTGCGTGTGTGTGCGTGTGTGTGTGTGAAAGAGAGAGAGGGAGAGAGAGAGCGCGATAGACAGACTGTGAGAGAGAGAGAGAGAGAGAGAGAGAGAGAGAGCGAGAGAGAGAGAGAGAGAGAGAGAGAGACAGAGAGAGAGAGAGAGACAGACAGACAGACAGACAGACAGACAGACAGACAGACAGGTGTGTGTATATGTGTGTGTGTATGTGTTTGTGTGTGCGTGTGTGGTGCGCGCGCGTCGTGCGTGCCCTGTACGTGCGTGCTTACGTGCGTGCGGGCGCGCGCGTGCGTGCGAGTAAGTGAATGTGTGTGTGTTTGTGTGGTGTGTGTGTGTGTGTGTGTGTGTGTGTGTGTGTGTGTGTGTGTGTGTGTGTGTGTGTGTGTGTTGTGAGCAGCAGAACGAACCTCATTTATGGAAATATGTTGAGCATGGAAAGGAAGGGAAGGGGATGGGGATGAGGGTGGGAGGGTGTGGAGAGATGGGGTGCAGGAAGGAAGGGGAGGGAGGGGGCGGGGGAGTATGAAGAACATGCAGTGCGTGACTCGTACTTTGTCCACCATAATTTACTGATCACGTGTCCACCATAATTTGCCGATGACGTGTCCACCATTATTTGCCGATGACGTGTCCACTTAATTTGCCGATGACGTGTCCACCATAATTTGCCGATGACGTGTCCACCATAATTTGCCGATGACGTGTCCACCATAATTTGCCGATGACGTGTCCACCATGATTTGCCGATGACGTGTCCACCATATTTGCCGATGACGTGTCCACCATGATTTGCTGATGACGTGTCCACCATAATTTGCCGATGACGTGTCCACCATAATTTGCCGATGACGTGTCCACCATAATTTGCCGATGACGTGTCCACCATGATTTGCCGATGACGTGTCCACCATATTTGCCGATGACGTGTCCACCATAATTTGCCGATGACGTGTCCACCATAATTTGCCGATGACGTGTCCACCATAATTTGCCGATGACGTGTCACCATAATTTGCCGATGACGTGTCCACCATAATTTGCGATGACGTGTCCACCATAATTTGCCGATGACGTGTCCACCATAATTTGCTGATGACGTGTCCACCATAATTTGCTGATGACGTGTCTACCATAATTTGCCGATGACGTGTCCACCATAATTTGCTGATGACGTGTCCACCATAATTTGCTGATGACGTGTCCACCATAATTTGCTGATGACGTGTCCACCATAATTTGCTGATGACGTGTCTACCATAATTTGCCGATGACGTGTCCACCATAATTTGCTGATGACGTGTCCACCATAATTTGCTGATGACGTGTCTACCATAATTTTTTGATGACGTGTCTGTGTAACGATTTTTCAAGCTTTTTTTTTCTCTTCACAACGCACGCTTTAAGGCATTTGTTTTTTTTTTTTTTCATTCTCGGAATATGTGTGTGTTTGTGTGTGTGTGTGGGGGGGGGGGGGGGAGGGGGGGAGGGGGGCGCTAATATACATAATGGCTCTGTTTCGGGACATTCCCAACTCTCATAGCCCCTTCACCCTCTCCTCCCAACTTTCCACCGCTTGTTGACCTCCACCTACGAAACACACGTGTAAAACATCGTACAACTACTAACTTCTTGATCTGCCCTTTCTAGCGTCTTACCTCTATACTTGCTCCGTCCCATACCCGTACTTT